>CM041777.1:294421671-294929590 GCA_023374045.1 Limonium bicolor
GCTAACCATAGATGGGGGAAAAGATGAGTTTTTGATGTATCTTTTTACCTTAGGAGAGAGAGAGGGGACTTCAAGCTTCAATTTGATGCCCTTTTCTCTTCAAATGGGGAAAAACCATGGAGATGAAGTTCTTCCTTTTTGGATTTTGAAAGAGATAATGCTAGAGAATGATGAGATGAAGAAGAATATGTGGTTATTTTTACGTTTTGAGCTTTAATGAAGCTTGGGCATGAGGTTGAATATAGAGTAACCATGGGAGCCCTTCAAAAACGTCTAAACCAGTAGAGAGGAAGAGGGAGCCGGCTGGAGGAGGAAAGAAGGGAAGAAAGAGAGGAGGGAAAAGAAAATAAAGGAGGAGAGAGAGTGTGTTTTGCTTTTGTACTTTTCCCTCTTTTCTTTTTGTTTCTAACTAACTAGTATTAGAGAGGGGGGCTGTTCTATCTAATTAAAAACCAGCCCCTATTATAACATGTGAGCTGGAGCGTTTTTCGTCTTTTACAGAAAACGCTCGTTAATTTACCTGATTTTAGCACTATTCACTAACCGGGCCCGTTTTCCAGATTTTCTTGTTTCCTTAATTTTAATGGCTCTTAAGCTTCAATTAATGTTTATTTATATTTATTTAATGAACTATAATTTTTATGGGTTTGTTTGACCACTCGAAGTCACGTTTTCGGGTTTTCTTGAAGAACATGCATTAAAGCTTTATTAGCGTTTTAACTCATTATTTCGATCCGTTTTCTTTGGAAATTGTTCCCATATATATTTAGGCCTTATTAAGCCTTTAAAATCACCAATACACTTTTTAAGGTTATATTTATCCTAGGGTCACTTAACGCTCAATTTAGCGTTTTTCACTTTTTAAGCATTTTTCTTGTTTCTTTTGGATCTATTCTCTTTACCAAAATTCATTAAGCACTAATAGGCCCTCAATATCGTATTAGAGTAATTTAATCACCCTAATTAAGTTCGTGGTATTTCAACCTACCCCCTTAAAGAACTTTGCCCTTAAAGTTAGTGAGTCTAAGATTGTTAGTCACCAAGGTACTCAATTCTAAGGTTATAAACTCCATATAACCCGTTAGACTCCAAAGCCTAACTCAATGCATACCACACATCCAAACAACATGTCAAGCATGCATAGCAACCAAAAATATCATTGTCCAATCTCTCAATGGGGGTCCATCCGCAGACAATTAGGCACTAAGTCCTCCCCCATATCGAGTGATCCCTCAGGTACCGGCCACGTTTGAACACTTACGCTCTCTGGTTCATGACTGTCATGACATTGAGCACTTACTCTTTTTGGCTCTACGGTCCTTTGGTTCTGATCAAATTCATTTGCACCTCTAGAGAATCCTCAGGCTCCAAAGTGGGTACTCTTCCCTGACCGGACTACACATATCCGGTGGCCCTTGGACAAATACAAAACACACACTACAAACGTCCTACATGTCACTTAGTACCCTTGCTCGACCGTTGTAGTGGTTTCAAAACTATTCATCACCTCCACCGACTCACAACTAGCTTCACCTCCATGGTTTCAACCCGATACCGGTGCCTAGCCATGAAAGATCCACTAGCACCCGTGGGAGCATTTTCAAAACCGATCCTCATTCTCAAGTTTGAAGAAATTCATTTGTGCCAAAACCAATTTGGAAATTCATTTTGAAAACTTCAATGCAACTCCAAATTCCAATTTATGTTAGTTTCACCTATTACTAGTGTGATTACTTGTGGCCACTTGTACAGAGCTTCAAGAGTCATTCAACCCCAATGTGATCAGCATTGGTGTTGAACTATCCATCCACCCCACTTTGGTGTTCGGTTTCCCTTGATCGCTAGCAAGCCAAGTTCCACCTCCCACCTCAATTCACCCAATCAAGTAGTCAATCATTCTTTCATTTTCTATCTTCTTAATCTTTCTAGTCTTAATCATACAACCATACATTTACCAATTTTTAGAATCCATTTACTCATTTACTACTCATCTCATCCATTGTTACTCAACCTATCTTCAACTTCTATACCCAAGAATTTCAAAAGTTAGTTTTCCAATTAGTTCTTCTATCCTCAAATCGTTCACAAGTCAAATCAATTCCTATCCTCAAATTATTCACAAATACAACCAACTCAAATTACCTAGGGGACTCGCTTCCCACTAGGTTCAACATTGGTTTCATACTGATCTATACTCATCAATTTCTTCAAACATACTCACCTCCCAGCCTATTACCAATCGGGGTTCTCATTCCTCGTGGAGTTTCTCTACTCCATTCAACTCAAATCTCTCACAATCAATACTCCTTTCCACTTCCAATCTCACAATCCACCATAATTACACTATGAATGGATACATATGTTTATGTAACATAAGTACCAATCATCAAAACAAATTCTTTTGCGCTATGTGCATTGTAGTTTACGCACTATCACGTAAAACATACATTTCATGGTTTTCGCCCTACCCCCTTAAAAAGAGATTATACCCACGTAATCTATCGTGTGTCAACATTGCACATAGGTCTAATGCGTTTAACCGTCACGGAGTGGTTCAACTTTCATGCGGTCTATTACACAATGTATTCTGGTCAAAGGGTCTTAACCATATTATTGGTTAGTCCCTGCACAAAGAATTCTCATCAGAGTTTGTTTAACTCTTAACCAGGTTCGGTTCTAGCCTTAGAGGCTTCAAGGCATTGATATTTATCCATTCATTCACTAGGTATATTAAACCTTAGAATTTGGGCCCACTAGCTTCTGCTGCGCGACCATGATAACTTAGGGTTTATTTGCCCTTCTCGTTATCCTTAATGTTGTACATCATCCTTTTATCCCTTTTTATCTTGGGAATAAGGTTCATCAATCATGCGTGGTATTCATTTACCGTGCGCGAACTCAATGAGTTACAGGTTTTCTATCCAGCTCTCGGGAATCAATGTACATACTAATGTGTACTTGAGTGATTATTCACTTGGTTCTCCCGACATGTTGTCGGTTGAGGTTGAGCGGCTACATAGTTGTAGTGCTTCCTCTGTTTTCAGTAGCTTCAGAATTATGCCAACTAAACTGGTTTACAAGTGTTCTTTACTCGTATGACCTTACATTTTCTATGCGTCGGTCCTTGTGACTTTCATAAGTCTCCTTTCTACTTTTACCATAATTGTCATCTTCCTAAATTCCTAGCTATCCCACTTGATCCTTACTGCACAAGCGCAATACCAAAACACTCAGTCCTACAGAGTGCAGAGGCGTAAACTCTTGGCGGTAATTCACTTATGCGATTGCAATAGGAATGCACATTGTTTCTTTGTTGTCCGGTCTGTCTACCATCGTTATTCATCATCTCCATATCGTTGTGTGATTTATTCACATGTATTGGTCGCTTGCTGCGCACCGTGCTCGTATTTATTTACGACATTGGTTTCCATGGCATCCGCTATTACGTTAGCTTCAGCACATGTATATCCACCATTTATACAATGGTTCACCATTTATTTGGCTAATTACAGAATATGGTATTCTTTTATTCCTCTGAGCTCCTTGAGCATCATTAATTTTATAACCGGTTACTCATCCGGTTTTTGACAATTGCTATCACGGCTTATTTCCACATTGCTTGGCCATAATTGTATATTCAAGCTTCACTACGTTAGTAGTTCTGCAAGATGTGTATCCCTCAACATTCACCGCTCTCGCGGTCTCACATTAGCGAGGGGGTATCCCTGCTCGTTGGTTATTAAACTCCTTTACTGGTACCGTTCTTGACAACTCTCCATATGGTTCACAACGGGTTTTGCAACCGTTGAATTATGTGTTGCAATGGGTTAATGGCATACTAGCCACGTTGCCTCGAGCTCCGCTCATCTTAGGCCGTTTACGTATATTTGCATTACTCCGTATGCCATCAAATGGCTTGGAGGTACTTACTGGGCTCCAGATAGGATCATCGCATCATGCTTCCGTCTGTTAGATGCCCTTCAGGTGTCTTGGTATTGATTGGTACCTTTTAATAATTTAGGTATCCCTTGGCGAGTGGGATCCCTTCGGTGTTCTAACCGAGTGTTCATTCTAGTTCTCTCATGTTTTATCACAACATTTAGTTCGACACCCTTCTTGGATTGCTCCTGGGTGTTACCGAGTTACGCCATTACCTTAGGCTAACTCATGAGTATGATCGGTTACGCCGCATTGCGGTCCTGTGTTTCAAATTGTCCCATTTAGGGTTATAACGTCTCTCGTTCTTAGGGTAGACCATTGATGTTTTTCCTTATGTTATAACTAGTTTGATATTTTGTTGGTGATGAACGCTATCCTCCGGTACCTTATGTGATCACTCTGGGTATCTATCTAGTTCATTGAACGTTGATGTGTTTCTCATCAGGCATTTGCCTTATTGTGTTTAGACTGGGTTTCCATTCCAGCTAATATGCTTCGTTTCAATATCTTTGAGACATATCCAATGTCTTTGTTCAATCATTAGTGCATTTCACACTTCTTAACTCTAAATGTCTCCTGGGGTAAGTTCTTGACTCCTTTAGCGTGAAGCTAATCTGAGTCTTAATCGTTCGAGGTGTCCAACGGTTTCGGTATGAATTTACCATATGGTCCGTAGAACGGAGCGAACTACTTCCCGTGTTTCATACACTACATGTATACATACGCGGGGTACCTTACTGGTACGTCACCACTTACCCGACTAACCCATAATGGTCCGTCAGGCCCGCAAGCTCCTTTGGAGAGCGGCTGTCCCACATCCCGTATTTGGGTACACTCGTAGTGCGCGTCACACGCCTAGGTGAAGTATTCTATTGTCAACTCCTCTTGTATCATTCTATGATAATATGACCGTGATTCTTCTGGTTTGGTTTAAAAATCTGGGGTTTAAAAGAAAATTTTGGGGTTTCAAAAGAAAAGTTCTGGGTTTTGAAATAAAATCTTGGGTTTGAAAGAAAATCTTCTTGGCGTTGCCATGTTTGAGGTCTTTGACCAAGCACAGTTTCTCACTGACTAGTATGTTTGCTAATAGGATGGTCAGGCCATTGGGCCTTTCCAAGGCTTCCGTTCTTCCAATTCTTAGGATCCGGGAACCTGTAGGTACTCCAATCTTCATGGTGGTACTTTTAGTAAGTAATTTTAGTCGGCAAAAGTCTCCCAATTTGCCTTGTTGTTGCTGCACTTGCCTTGGCAAGTGCGCGGGTAGGTCGGTTTTTAGGTTAGTGAATACCGGTTGCGGTATTGTTTCCATCCGTGTTTGGTGGCTTTATTGGATTTACATACCTTTTTGATCTTAGTGATCAATCCCTGAGTAGCTTCTCAGTGTTCTTGACATGATCGTCACTAATCGGGTTCTTTCCCGATCCTTGTGGTTCTCTGTGTACCTTGCCTCGTTGCTTGTTCCACGCCCTTACGGCGGTTACCGAGGTTTGACTTATCCTCAAGAACTACGTTGTAGTCCTGTTGGTGTATGTTATATGATTGCTCCATAGTTGTCCGAGCTATAATGCTCGGGTTTCACTGCCCTTTTGGGTTCATTGCGTAATTATGCTTCTCTTCTTGTTGGCTTCACATAGTTCTCGCGACTGCGAACCACGTCGCCCCATGGTGCCGCAAATTCCATTATCCTGCTATTAGGATTACTCAATCTTCTGCCATTAAATACGGTTATCGTCGTTCAAACGGGAACCGTCTTCGGGATTCCTATTCTTGGAATCTACCGTATGACTGGTTCTTTCTATTACAAATTATTTGTTTACAACTGCCAGATCGGGTTTTACCGAGTATGAGTGGTCTTTCCATCTCTCTGGCGTTCTTCCCCAACTTATAACGGGGGTTGCGGAGGGCAGGATTGGTTATGTAGGTATCCAGATCACACTGGAAGTCCCTATCTATGTACCTCATACGCTAACACTCCAACCCTTAGCCCTAAGTCTCTAATTCCTAACTCGGTATTTACCTAAATTCGGTATTTAGACTATCACACCATTAGCTCCTAACCCATCTCCATTATCATACACAAGCAGCGGAAATTCTAATACAACCAAAGGGGGTGAAACAATGTCGTTAGTCACCCACGTGACTAACAAGGCCAATTCCAAACAACAATACAACACAATATCGGTCTGATGGGTCTTTACTGAGTACACTATACAAAATGATACATTCCATTCCCTTATCAACTCTCAAACCAAATACAACCTTCAATCCCATAACATACAAATACAATCTCCATTTAATGCTATACGAGTATCTACAATTCCTAAGACTATTGGTGACTTTACGGTCTTACAATTCCATAATACAACAGATCTGAATTCTTAAACGACTACCATATTCAATAGCAACCCCCCGTCCTACTCTCGAACGGTTGACGGCTTCAATGTACTGGAAAATAAAAACGATGCCCCTAGGGCTTAGTAAAATTGCTGCATATGACTTCCGCATACCCGCGTACTAGCCAGGGTACGCCGACTATTTGGTCGAGAGCATGCGGTTCATTTTAGTTCAAACAGCATGCAAGACAACAATACATTATATATGTATGTCAACACAATCAAGGTTCAACGAAGAACACAAACACTAACACACGCATCAAGCGGTTAGTTTAATTTGTTCTTTAGTTAGGCTTGAGGGTTATACCTCACTATGCCTCAATTCATTCAACATTGTCACCCACTCACTTGGTTTACACTTACTCAAATCCTCTTACTCTCAATCTCAACTCAATACTCAATTACAACTCAATTCTCTCAAGTCTCAACTCAATACTCAATACTCACATGCTCAATTCTCAATTCCATACTCCATACTCAAAGGCATCTTGTAAGTTTTAGCCACGACCTCCGGGAAGGGTCATACACAAGACCCACCACCGGGCTTTCAAATACAAGGAGCTATGCATTTAGCTCCTCAAGTTCACAAATGTCCAATTCTCTACCGGACTACTCAAATTCATAAAACTCCTCTCTCGAAGTCTATTCACAATCTCATGGATTAACCTAGAGGTATCTCTCTCGATAACAACTATTGGCTTAGGGAATTCCTCAATGTCTAGTATTCTAAGTTTTAAGGTCTTACCCAACTTATCGAATACTCTCATGTTCGTGACACTGTTTATTTTAGTCGGTTCCTCTCATTGGGGTTAGACTATATTTCTAAGGGGTTTGGTGATCCCTTACCATGTTTTACTTTACTCAAGGTTCATAATTTGAACAATTATCAATCCTCTAGATAGAGGTTACTCCTATACTTCCACTAATATTTATTGTGTGGATTAAATCGATTCGGTTCTCTAATTGTTATCGAGAGTTTACTACTCCCGTATACTTTCTCACGTTCTAGAGGGTTCACTGGTTTATGTTATCATGTATTGGTTCGGTAGTTGTAGTGCGGTTCCACATTTTTATTTGTTCACAACTTGACTCTTTCTATGAGTCTCTACTCAAACAAGACTCAACTATGAGTTGCACTACCATACACAATCACAATCAAGAAATTCATTTACAAACACCCATTTCATGAATTATACAAACTTTAATCTCAAAATACCATTCAACCACAACAATACATTACAAGCCCAAGAGGGTACAAACAATCCGATTCGTGCATTTATCTTGTTAGGTGATCACACAATCAAACAAGCACACAGATCGGGTAACCAAGTTAGGATACAGAGCATGAGGAAATCATACCTTTCACCGGGGTTAACTTTACCGGGTGTTCTCACATTCCTCGGTTCACACTTGTTCCTCGTGTCTTACTCTTGAATTACTGATTACATGTCAATTGGTTCTTTTAATATTATGGTGTTACGGTAGGTACATAGTTGCTACTCCTGTACTTACCCCGTAATCCCGTTATCTTGGTTTAACTTAGTGTACTTAGTTCCTTAACTTACTCAATCACTTCTAAAACTTGTTAACACTTCTTAGGACCTTTAAAGGTCACCAAACAACTCCTAAACAACTCCTAAAACCAATACCAATCAATCCCTCATGTTTAGAACCCTTAAAAACACTTTCTAGGCATTTTTGGGGGTGGTCCGGGACCTGGTCCGGACCCAAGGTCCCCGACCAATACAGAAAGTGACTCTCGGCTCAATTTTACACCTGGTCTGGGACTTGGTCCTGGACTTAAGTCCTGGACCAATTCCTGCATTCACTCTCGGGCCTTTTTTTTATGCGGTCCGGGACCTTATACAAGGGCTAGGTCCCGGACCCTGCTAAAACCTGCTATTATGGTAGTTTTTCTACCCCAAATCAACCCTTAATCCACACTCAATCTTTCCCTAATCTTTCCACAAGTTTTCTACATAATTAAACACCTCAAAACATGCTCTAAACCACCTCAAATCCTTGGTTAAATCCTTACTCCATTTCTTGTTCAAATTCACAAATTTCAATCCTCCCATTTTTGCATTTTGCACACTTGTGCATTTCTACTTCTTTTTTATAGTTCCCACCTCTTACCAACCTTACCAAATCACCTAATGACCCTTCCCAATTCATTCCTAGATATATACAATTCTAAAACCCAAGTTCACTCCTTGTTTCTCAAGCTATAAACACTAACTCTTTTCTAGTTATTCCAAAGCACTATAACGCCCTTTTGCTACAGATTTTACACTCTCTCATATCCATTCTCCATCCACCATTTCAAGGCTAATAATACACTCTACTAGACACTACATACATCTAGATTCTCCAATTCACTAAGTCATCTTATAACACTTATTTTCTACCGAAATTTTGCCATAAATCTAACATATCCCAAACCATCAACTCTCATCAATTTCCCACTTAAATCAATCCTAAACTAACCACACCCATAAGGGTCCTACCAGCACACATCATATCCTCAGAATTTCATTAAACCACTATATAAACACAAGCCTCAAATCATTTGGCTCCTAGACCCTCAATTCACAATTAAATTCACAAATTCCTCCTAACCTCAACCAAACACATTTCAAGCAATATTTTGGTTTATTCAATCTATTATCCCATCCCAAATTCCATAAACAACATGAATATACATTAAGGTAGTTTCTTACCTTAAATTCTCATGAGCTCCCATTTCAAGTCTTCTCCTCTTCTCTTCCTCAATTTCGGTCAAGTGGGAATGGAGTTGCCAAACTCCATCCCAACATTCAAGAAACACAAAATTTAACATAATTAAAATCCTAAACCTTGGAATACACTAATTCAATGGAGGGCTTAGAATTTCATGATTTAGGGTTTACCTTTGGAGCTTTTTAAGAGTGGGTTTACCCCTTGATTTTAGGAGATGGTTCCACCACCATTGGAAGGTTGAAATGGAGCTCCATAAAGAGAGAAAAACAGGGCATGAGAATGGGTAAAAATCGGCTAGCACCAAAGATGAGGGAAAAGATGAGTTTTTTAAGTATCTTTTTACCTTAGAAGAGAGAGGGGACTCCAAGCTTCAATTTGATGCCCTTTAATCTTCAAATGGGGAAAATCCATGGAGATGAAGTTCTTCCTTCTTGGATTTTGAAAAGAGAGAATGATAGAGAATGATGAGAGGAAGAAGAATATGTGGTTATTTTTGCGTTTTGGGCTTTAATGAAGCTTGGGCATGAGGTTGAATATAGAGTAACCATGGGATCCCTTCAAAAACGTCCAATCCAGTAGAGAGGAAGAGGGAGCCGGCTGGAGGAGGAAGGAAGGGAAGAAAGAGAGGAAAGAGAGGAGGGAAAAGAAAATAACGGAGGAGAGAGAGTGTGTTTTGCTTTTGTACTTTTCCCTCTTTTCTTTTTGTTTCTAACTAGCTAGTATTAGAGAGGGGGGTCTGTTCTATCTATTTAAAAACATGCCCCTATTATAACATGTGAGCTGGAGCGTTTTTCATCTTTTACAGAAAACGCTCGTTAATTTACCCGATTTTAGCACTATTCACTAACCGGGCCCGTTTTCTGGAATTTTCTTGTTTCCTTAATTTTAATGGCTCTTAAGCTTCCATTAATGTTAATTTATAGTTATTTAATGAACTAGAATTTTTACGGGTTCGTTTGACCACTTGAAGTCACGTTTTCAGGTTTTCTCGAAAAACGTGCGTTAAAGCTTTATTAGCGTTTTAACTCATTATTTGGATCCGTTTTCTTCGGAAATTGTTCCCATATATTATTTAGGCCTTATTAAGCCTTTAAACTCATCCAATACCCTTTTTAAGGTTGTATTTATCCTAGGGTCACTTAGCGCTCAATTTAGCGTTTTTTGCTTTTTAAGCGTTTTTCTTGTTTCTTTTGGATCTATTCTCTTTACCAAAATTCATTAAGCACTAATAGGCCCTCAATATCGTATTAGAGTAATTTAATCACCCAAATTAAGTTTGGGGTATTTCACTAGTCACGTGAAAGTAATAGATCGAATGCGTAAATCCGTCAAAAATCAAATTCAATAGTCTAGAAGTTTTGACTGAAAATAAGAAATGAGTGCAACCAACAAACACATCGAGTGTAGGTTAGGAAGCACCACATTAAAACATAAGCCTTGTCCTCGTGAGGACAAGACTCGTTCTCACGTTTAATCGAAGAAAATACTCGGGGCTATCGATCGTCCCGATCGATTGCCATAAGCTTTAAAGCTCATATTGCCTTAAGGAAAAGTACTGGGGGCAATTGTTGGTTCCAACAATTGCAAGCACAATTGAAATCCAAAAGCTCAAACATCACCACCACCATCCCATCACAAGCACACCACAAGCACACATAAGCCTTTATCTCCACATCACACACACCACAAGTACACATAAGCCTTTACCTCCACATCATACACCATAGGCCCACATAAGCCCTTACCTCCACATCGTATACCGCAGGGTGGTCATAATTCCTAACTACTACTCAAAAGCCTTGAACCCCCACAACTCACACCACATACTCCCACCAGCGGCATGTTCACCTCTTAAGAAGCGAACTGCAGATCTGAAGTCTTTAGTTAGGAAATGATTATTTCACTTTCCCTTTTCAAAAGACAAAGTTTTCTCATACATCACCATGTTTGGCACTTTCTTCAACAAATTCCTTGATTTGGACAATATTTGATCCTCACTATCACTTTGATTGCATTTTACACTTTCTACATACACTTCATTATAGTCATGTTTGGCATTTTCACAATAGATTTTCATCATAATCATTTACATCAGACCATTATCATTGTATAATCCAAGTTAGAATCTCATTTCTAAACTTTAGGCACCCACAAGACCTACCCTACATTCATCCACTTTAGGCACCCATAAGACCTACCCTACATTCATCCACTTTAGGCACCCATAAGACCTACCTTGCATTCAATCATTTCAGGCACCCATAAGTCCTACCTCGCAGTCACTCACCTTAGGCACACAAAAACATCCCAGACATGCATAAGCCCTACCATTCACACCTCTTTTCGCTCATTTCAGGTTCCTGACACCTTATAATGCTCGGCGTATTTCATTTACCTTCAGGTTCCCGACACCTTATAATGCTCAGCATATTTCACTTAGCTTTAGGTTCTTGACACCTTATAATGCTCAGCGTATTTTATTTACCTTCAGGTTCCCGACACCTTATAATGCTCGGCGTATTCCATTTACCTTCAGGTTCCCGACACCTTATAATGCTCAGCGTATTCCATTTACCTTCATGTTCCCGACACCTTATAATGCTCGGCGTATTCCATTTACCTTCAGGTTCCCGACACCTTATAATGCTCGGCATATTCCATTTATCTTCACGTTCCCGACACCTTATAATGCTCGGCGTATTCCATTTACCTTCAGGTTCCTGACACCTTATAATGCTCGACATATTCCACTTAGCTTCAGGTTCCCGACACCTTATAATGCTCGGCGTATTCCATTTACCTTCATGTTCCCGACACCTTATAATGCTTGGCGTATTCCATTTACCTTCAGGTTCCCGACACTTTATAATGCTCGGTGTATTCCACTTAACTTTAAGTCCCCGACACCTTACATGCTCGGTCTAGTTTATTCATTCTTAGTTTAGTTCACTTTTCACATTTTAGGTAGTTGGTGCTTCATAATAGCCCAACACATTTAGACTTCTCTTTCAGGTAGTTGGCGCCTCATAATAGCCCAGCACATTTAAACTCCTCTTTTAGGCAATTGGCGCTTCATAATAGCCCAATATATTCAAGCTTCTCTTTTAGGTAGTTGGCACCTCAAAATAGCCCGTCACATTTAGACTCCTCTTTTAGGTAGTTGGCGCTTCATAATAGCCCAATAATTTCAAGCTTCTCTTTTAGGTAGTTGGCACCTCATAATAGCCCAGCACATTTAGACTCCTCTTTTAGGTAGTTGGCGCCTCATAATAGCCCAATAATTTCAAGCTTCTCTTATAGGTAGTTGGCACCTCATAATGGCCCAATAATCTTAAACTTCTCTCCTAGGTAGCTAGCGCCTCATAATAGCTCAGCACAATCAACAGACTTTCGGTAGAAATTCAAGACAGGGAGTTCACTCGGTACCGGACAAAATTTTGGGGTATCACTCAAGCATCAACTAGTATTTTCATCTTCATTACAAATCCTAGTTGACGGGGGGCAATCTGTTATACCCAAAATTTCAACCCCCTCGGAGTAGTCTCTAAGGCATACGCGTTACAAAGGGTAAAATGGTCAAAATGCACCAATGCGGGATTTTCCAAGGACATTCTCGGGATTTTCTATTCTCATATGACTTGTTCACTATATACAAACGCTTCCAAATACCATAGTCATTATGAAACGCATTTCTTAATTTCCTAGATGGTATTTATTTAGGAAATTTAGCTTTTAATTCATATTATAAGCTAATTAACACATGAAATAGCCTCAAAATAGAAATAAAAAAGGTTCCAAAAAAAAATAAAATTTTCACATGGTTAGAATGATTACATACAGTCATGAACCTGAAATTATTTTATTAGGAACCTCAGCCCAAAATTTAAAAGAGAAATTCAAACATTCTTGCAATTTTCCCTCTCCTTTGGAAGATACTGAAATCAAGTGAAAATGTCATGAAATTTTAACACAAGCTAGAGGATGATTCTTAGAGACTAACACCGTTGGAATTTTGTAATTTTAATTTTACAATCGCTAGTTATGAATTATGGAATATTCCAGATTGTAAGATTTTTATCTAATCGGTTATTTGTCGAAATACCCTAACTCCAACTGTCAAAATTCCTAAAAATCGTCTTTTATCTTTGGTAAAAATTTCAGAATTTTTATCGACCTTTAACACATTCTAAAAAATCAGATTCTCTTAGAGCACAAAATCAGGGTTTTGAATAAAAATTTTGTTCTATCAAGTTGGCCATGCTCTTTCTATAAAAGACCTTCCCAAAAACGACCTAGGGTAGAGAAGATCATCCCCAAAGTCAGAGAACATGGCCGTCAACCTACTTCCCACGTTTTTGCAACCCCGAGCCTCGAATCTATACCGAAATCCTCCCGAAATCACCAAAAACACATTCCCTCTTCTCCCATTGAGATTCCTAGCACCAAAACACCAAAAATACAGAACCAACCCGTGGTTAACAACACAAGGAAGAAGGGGTCAGAAGCTCAGGTCAAAGTCAACCGGATTGGCCATCAATGAAGCTCTTGAAGATTCCCGACGTGAAGGAACAGTCAAATCCCGAAGTCAAAACAGGTTGGAATTTGAATTCTTTAACTTCCCTGTTCTCAATACACTTCTGGTTGAAATTTCTAATCAAATTGACCTTTCTTTGCTTCTGAATTAAGGTTTATTTACGTTTTAGTCCACTAACTTGTTCAACAAGTTTCATCCTTAATTCGTAGTCAAATGAAAACCTTTGATCACTAACGTGTTTAGAATCTTTCAGGCTATCTACCCATAAATTTTGAGCCAAAAACACCACCGGGAACCGCCCAAACGCCGTCATCCGAGGGAGGTTCGCACCCACGGACGCTACGTCCGGGTCCCGGACGCCCCCGCCCCCGGGCGGTGGCAGGACAATTTATTTTCAAAATATAGGGTTTTTCAACTTATGTCCGGGCCCACGGACGCCTTTTCTGTGGCCCCGGATTTTTCAAAATCTCGTTTTCTATTTAATTCGACTTTTATCTTTACTTAGATTAACTAGGGTCCGTGGGTTCGGACATTAGGTCCGTGGCCACAGACGGAATCAAAATTTGACCTAATTCTGCCTCTGAAACCCTAGTTTAGGTATTTTAATTTTCACTTTAATTTTCTATCAAAAATGTTAAAAAATTAAAAAAATCAGAAGTTTGCGCACTTAGGTTAAAACACCTCGTAATAAGCCGTAATTAAACTAAGTAGAGGAAAAACGACTTCGAGGGGTAATGAAAGTAATTGAACCCTAAATAAGCCGAATACCAAGCCCCCGAACCCGAACTCTCCTTTCCTAATTTAATTTAGGTTTAAATTAGGTGGCGACTCTAATTAAGTTCCAATGAGCTAACTTAGGACTTAGTAATTAATGTTTTATGACATAGTTATTAAGCTTAGGTTATAAATGGACCTAGAACCCGACCAAATCCTAATCAATCCAATCAAAATAGGATAGGGTTCAAAAATCGAGGCTCATAGAATGCTAGTGAGCACTACACTCGCTCTCAATGGGCTCCACACGTACTTATGCCTTAAGGGTGGAATTGACTAGAGCCAGCACCTAGTATGACCTAAAATGAACTAGGAAGGAGAGCGGAGGAGGGTTCTAATGGGTTGACTCTGAAATTGTTGCCTTTGGATAGAACTTTCCTCATCATTGTAGAGATTCTATATGGGTTCGTACTGGGTTACACCCCTTGGAAGGGGCAACAACCATGACTTCGGATGGTGCCCAAGGAAATCTCGATCTCCGATTGTCGGGATTGTCTTCTTTCAAAAACTTTTACAAAGATTCATTTTAAAGGCCACAAAATTAGGCTATGGGAAGAGTTAGGTAGAGAGCTGATGAGGTAGGCTTTTCTACCAAGATAACACCAAGAAGAGGGTTTGATGGCTTGAAAGAATTGATTGAATATTGAAGGTTAGACAAGCTTTTCTGCCAAGCAAGCGTCAAGAAGAAGGTTGATGGATTGAAAGAGTCGAAAGGGTATAGGATTAAAGCTTGGGAAAATTTGAGGTTAAGTGAATGATGTGAACCTAAAGTTCATTGACTTTTGAGTTCGTGGGAGTCAAATGAGATTTAAGTGGTTCTTCGGTTTTTTAATGTTTTGGAAGGTATGAGTATCACCTTAGAGTTGGGAAAGGGTTTTTTTACTGGAACGAGGTCGCACCCTGAGTGGGTTACCTATGTACTCAACTAACTCCCTATTGAGATCAGACCTTACGTAGTTCATGGTCTTTGTGATTTTGGGAGTTTCAAGGTTTTTGAGAAAATTGGGGTTTTAAGGAGTTTAAGGTATGCTGGTCTTTGAGGAGGTTGGTATTTTGAGACATTCAAGGCTTGAAAATGTTATGAAATTTTGAGATGTTCGGGTTTTGAGAAGCTAGGGGTTTTTGAGGTATTTGAGATTTAAAGGAGTTCGAAGTCTCACGAAGTTTGAGGTTTGTAGGGAGTTCGGGTTTTTTATGGATTCAGGAAGTTTGACATTTGTGAAGGTTGGGATCTCGTGTAGCCTGAAAGAGTTTCAATGTCTTTAGGAATGAGAGCGTTCTTATAAGGTATTTGGATTCTAGTGAGAGGTTTGATGTGTGGAATGGTGGAGTATGTGAGACGCTAGGGTATATGAGACAATTGAGATATTCAGATGGTGGAAGGAATAGGATATCAAAGTCTGTGAGACGCTCGGGTCTATGAGACGTTTGAGATATTCGGATGGTGGAAGGAATGAGATATCAAAGTTTGTGAGACGCTCGGGTCTATGAGACGTTTGAAATCTTAAGATGATGAAGAAATTGAGATGCTTGAGTCTGTGAGACACTCGGACCTATGAGACATTCAAAGTTTGGGAGAAATTAGAAATTTTGAGTCTGTGAGACAATTGGAACTTGAGGAATGATTTGATATTTTGAAGAATTTGTAGTTTTCAAGAAGTTTGGAGCCTTAAGATTTGTTGAGCTAGAAAGAAATATAGGAAGTTTGAAATATGAAGCTTGAAAGTATTCAGAGGATTTTGAGAGGTTTGGATCCCCGAGCTAAATGATGTTTGGGATGCGGGATTTGTAATGGAGTTAGTGAGACATATGAGATGTGTGAATTTATGAAATGTTCAAGTCCATGAGACATTACAATCAATGAGACAACTGAAAATTATAGACGTTTAGGATTTTGAGATGGTAGTAGCAACTAAAGATGACTACAATTTTGTGGATTTGGAAGTATTCTGAAAGTCATGTGGATTTCAGAACTTTTGTGAGTTTGATTGAGGTGGATTCATAAGTTAGGAGTATGTAAAGATGCTTGGGAATTTCAAAGGGGTTGAAAGAGTTAAAGAAATTAAAGCAATTACTCAAGGCAGTGTTATTATGAGAGAAGTTGAATCATTTTGAAAGTTTTTCAGTCTTTTTTGTAGGATGAGTGATGAGTGTTTGAATACTAAACTATGAGAATGATTGGTTTTGAAGAGTGTATGAAGAGTGTTTGATGTTGCAGTATGAGAGTAGTTTTGAAATTGAAGTATGGATTTTCTTAAGCCTTAGACCTTAAAAATTAGGGATGGTTTGGAAAATGTTACAAAGAAAGGGTATTTCCACCGACCAGAACTCTACGACACATTTGGGTAAGAAACACCGCTGATCCTAGAAGCTTTTCTAAACTGGACTCGAAGTGTCAAGAAATAAGTGGGCAAGCCTAAGGAGCTATTCCATGGCAACCTGTTTTAGCCTAGTCTGTCTAATTGTAAATCAAGTATGAATAAGGTAATAGAAAACATTAACAAACATGTTATACAACACTTCGGGAAGGTTCAAAACCAAGATCAATGCACAAGGGACAACTAAATATCGAAGACGATTTAAATTGTAGTCAAAGTTGAAAGGATAAAATTTCTAAACCTGTGAGGAGCTGTAATGACGCCCCAAAATCTGTTGCAAGCTCAGCTATACACAAAGGCCAAAGTCATTTCAAGCAGCCCACATGTGCAAGACATCAATTCATGTCCAATCCAATACGTAGGTACCTCAGTCAAGTCACAAAGCATGGACGGTCAGCAGAGGGACAATAACAAGCGAGCTGAAATCTGGTAAATTCCAACTGTTTTTATTGTGCAATGAGGCAACTAAATTGATCAAGATACAATCATAGTAGTTGATCGACAGCATTACCACACTAAAGAAGTGTTTCCAAGCTCAAGGTCCATCAGCAAGGATGGTCAACAGAGGGATAATAATAAGCGAGCACACCAAAGAAGTGTCACTAAGCTCAAGGTCCATCAACGGGGTCCATCGTAAAAGTATAAGGCCAATTTTGAGCCTAGCTAGTCCATCTCATATCTCAAAGGTAATAAGCAAGCCAAAGTAGGCAAACAATGTAAATAATATAAAAGGGTAAAGGGAAACACCCTTTTAAAGCAAATATAATAAGCAATGAGCAAAATGTGTATGAGGAGCAGCAGACAATGAACAGAAGACATAATTGAGTACTATACATGCATTCAATTCCATAGACTGAGAGAGTGAAAATTTTAGGATTAGGAACCATCAAGGCAAAAGGATCAAACACAATAAACATAGGTTATGCTATAAAGATAAATGTGTGCATAGATTAGCATAGTATAATACAATGTAAACAGAAAGCCAGCCAGAGATGAGATCAGATCTACGAATCATTTCAGAAAGTGCATGACAATTTTCAATTGAACCAAAGAATGCCAAAGGATTCATCGGTTTCGTATCGAAAATAAAATTCTGAGTTGATCTCTACATAACAAAGCAAATATGCGGCAGGGGGTTTAGAATTGAAGAGAGCATAAACTTGAGAAAAATAACAGAAAGAGAACGCATCCCTGATGGCAGCAAATGTCGGTGATTGACCACCACATAAGACTCGTTTTGAGACAAGTGTACCTGATTTTCAACAATATGTTAGGCCATAAATCAATCCAAGTTGTAGTAAGAAGGAAAAATTAAACCGAAACCTGAAGAACCTCATTTAAACATGAGAGCGCAAATCAGCCTTAGATAGGGCCGATAGCAGAAATAAAAAAATGAAAGGAAAATTCATGATATACCCCTGTTTTCTTTCATAATTCACAATATACCCCTTTTTTGAAATTGTGTCACAAGATACCCCTGTTTTCTTTGCTAATTCATAAAATGCCTCTTTTTGCTAACGGATGTCAAATGCTCCGTTAACCCCCCTGGAAAATGACTCTTTTTCCCTTGACCTACTTTTACCCTAATTTTTTACTATTACTATAAAACTACTATTTCCCTCTTCTCTCTCGTCAATAACAATCAGCATTCTCCCACTTTCCCTCCATTTCCTCAACCCACGAACTCAACCGTCACCCTTCTTCTTTCTTCGCTTCAATTTTACAAAATTTCAGCTTCTGTTTTTTGTTGCACTGCTACATCCACCGTTGGGGTTGACTATCATCGTCAACAATGGGCAGAGCGGGAGGTATGTGGGTGGTTTTCCACTTAGGCGACAAAGTATGGGAGTACAGAGTGATGGACAATGATGCACCAAGGCTGACATTTTTCAAGTTCTTGTTCGACGCTCCTGAAGAAGCAAGTAAACAACTCACTGCTCTCCCTCCTCGAAACCCAGTTTTCAAGTTCACTAGTCCTGAGGATGACGAACCCTTCAAAGCATGTTGTATGAGAACAAGAAGAAGATCGAAGTTAAAGTAGCTGTCGAGGACATTCAGGATTTATCCATTGGTAAATCATATTACAAAGTGGAAATTCCTGGCAAGGCTCTAGTTGTAAACCTAGACGAAGAGGATTCATGACCATAACGTTCCCAGAAGCCTTCATTCAGGTTGAGTAGAATTCGTAACATTGAAATAGTTGATGATTGTCCTACAAAAACAACACCAGAAACCCTAAATCTGACTCCCCCAACAGAACCAGAAACCCTAAATCTGTCACCCATAGTTTCTCTTTCACACTCGAATCTACATTCGACCACACCCTTTGTCTCTTATTCACACTCGAGTCTGCATTCAACCCCACCCCTTGTCTCTCCTTCTCACTCGAATCTGCATTCAACCACACCCTCTGTCTCTCCTTCACAATCAAATCCGCATTCAACCCCACCTCCTGTCTCTCCTCCACACACTGGTGCTGATGTCGAAGATGGTGGTGGTTTTGATAACTTTGATGGTTTAGATGGGTTTGACGATCCACCAGATGTACAAACTGATGTGCCAGAAGATGTGCAAGCTGATGTGCCAGAAGATGTGCAACCTGTGCTAGTTGATCAACAGATCAACAAAGATCAAGAAAATGTTGCAAATACTGAGCAGTCCCAAGATCAATCCTCAAATCCACCATGCAGGTAATCTGCTTCTGTTGCCACTAATACCCCTAGGTATGTTCTTCTGATAATTGTCATTATTTTTATATTAGTGTGGGTTGATAAATACTATAGTATTATTTGTACTGACATTGCGACATTACGGTCTCAATAGAAAACTCTCAGCCACAGCAAGAGCAAAGCATCGGGCTTCTCATAGTCAATCAGGAAATGGGGATGGTGCTCAAGGGTTTTCTGCTGATAATTCGAATGTGAGTGAGGACCCACCTATTGTGGAGAGACCCAAACAAGCTGCGGCTAAAAAGGCTAGGGTTGAAAGTCAAAATGATGATATAAATTGGTGATGGTGTAAGTTCAGATGGCGGTTCATTTGAAGTAGAGGTTGATTCAGTTGATAAGGCATCATTAGATGGTGACACACTTTCTGGGGAAAATACAGAGCCCGGTGAAGGCAGTGACAAAGAAAGTGAAGATGGTGAAGCTGCTAAGTCATATGATCCTGATGATTTGGATGGTATGGATGATGGATGAAATACCCCTAACTATAAATTGTGATTTAAACATCTAAAAATGGTTTATTATGGCTAAATAATGCCTTAACAACATTGGATAACAATCCAAGATAAAAAAAACAAGCAATAACATGCTCAAAAATCACTTAGGGCAAAAATGTGCTCTAAGAAACCTTAGAGAGTATGTAACCTTAACTAGGGTCCAAAGTGGATTCCTTAGGTGAATATCTAAGCTAAGAACGTTATAAAATAATTATCAAACAAAACGAAGCTCAAACATAAGTTAAAACACAAATTGTGCTTAAAAACTCCTTAAAGCACATTTTTGTGAATTGTCTTAGAAATGGGTTTTGAGTGGCTAGTTGACCTAGTATACACTCTAATAAACATGTGTACTACTTAGTATCACATTAGTAAGCCTAATACAAAGAATTTCCAAAAAAATCAGAAATTTGGACACTGATTATGAATAGTACCCAAATTAGGCTTAATCTTGATTTTCCTTGGTTAATTACCAAACTACCCCTCCTAAATATCTTCAGATGTGCTGTCTCACTAGTGATGACTCAGCTAATCAAATTCAATTTGGCTGGCTCCTCACGTGAGGGAGTAAGCTTATTTACTTACTTTACTACATTATCATCATTACCTTCTTCTTCCTCTTTCCATTCACAAATTCTCCCACCTCTCTCCTATTCTTCAGCTTGTTCTTGCTGTTCTTGGTGGGTTCTAAGTGTTCTTGCACCTAAAGTGCCATAACTTACTCATTTTCACTCCAAATTCACATTTAACACTTTCCTTGCCTTCCTTGTGCCAAGGCCTTGATTCCTAGCAATCCAAATATATCATTACTGTCAAGGAGCAACATCTTCAAGTGTAAAACCGTGGGGAACTCAGGGGGTACACATACCCACCTTATAAGTAAGGTTTATGGTAAGAAAATGCCTTTAAACACATTTTTTTCCCTTACTTATTATTCTGTCCGAATTTGGAAACTTACACAGCCTATTTCCTTCATCTTTTTAAGTGTATTCCAAGATTCAAATCCCCTCTTTGAGCTGGTCTAAAGTGCTGGAAAGAAAGCACCTTATAAGTACCTAAGGTAATGCCATTTCCAAGCTTAATTTAAGTTCTTCCTTTGATCTTTAAGAGCAACTATTGAACTCTTATTTTTTCTTAATTATGGCCGAGAACAGACCTTGGTCAACCTGTTTTGCTGCCAAAATTTCAAGTGCCAAATAGCAAGGATTAATTATATCTTCAAGGGTAAGGTTCCTACCTAGTGTAAAGCCTTAAATCATGGTTTAAAGCCTTGATTATGTTCATAAAATTAACTACCCTAATCTTGGTAATTTAGGCCGAGAGTATATGCTGTTGGGAATCAACAATCTAGCTTGAAAGGTTAATATTCTTACTTATTACATAATATAAGGTTTTAAGTATTTAATTTTAGTTTATATATATATCCGAGAGCTTATATTATAAAGATGGGTTAATTTAACCTAGGAAATTATATAAATCAGTTTATAAAACTTTGACTAAGGAGCTAATGACATATGAGTTAGTAAATCACTTATAAAATGAATTATAAGAAGATTTAATTATTACTGTGGGAATATTGCTGTGTGCAGGTTATTGCCTTGATTATGTGCTTAATTAAGGCTTGTCTAATGCTTTGTTTTGTATATTAAGGGCTTGTATTCTGGCCACCAACAAAGAGCTATTTAAATTAAGTGTTTTTACGATTTTATTCTATTATAATTTTGATACAATATAGTATAAGCTTAGGCATAAATATCATAAGTAACTATGACATTTTAGAAGTTTTAGAGACCTTTAAAAATGGGTAGAAAAATAGTTACGAATTTAGAAACCTTAAGGAATAAGTTTTGTGACATTTAAGTACTTAAAAGTATTTAAAATGTGTTAGTATATATGACTAAAGGGATGTACATAATACTGTAAAAAAATGAAAGTGTAGGGGGTATACAATAATATAGCCGAAAACTAGGCTTAAAAAGGAGTTTAAATGAATTTTATAAGATTTTATAAAATTTGGGGTAAAAATGTAATTTCCCAAAATATGGGGGTTTTTCTGTAAATACTGGAAAGTTATGGTCAAGGCAGAATTAGGAAAGTCAACCTTGACCATATTAGTGACTTTGACTAAATCAAATGTTATAAACAACTAAATTATGACTTTATATTAAGATTATAAGTTAAATGTAAAACTTACAAAACTTATGGGGTAAGTTTGTAATTTCCAAAAATTCTAGGTAGAAATAGTAAATATAACAGTTGGAACATGAAGGTGTCGCTGAGATAGTCAATCGCCTCGATGAAGTCAGTCGTCTACGACAAAACGCAAAGAACGAGATCCGTTCCGAAATACAACAGAGTCTGCACAACTAAAGAAGCACGAAGGACTCGATCATGCCGTTACGACAATTACGGAACGAAAGCGTCAATGCACTAACAGCCCAATAGTCACAAGACTGCCTCAGTTGACCCCGAAGATTGCGGCCTAAGACTGACGCGAAGTTACTCAGCACGCGTCCACTAAGTTGGTTGCGAAAAACTCAGAACTGACTCCTCTAGACGTTCCACTTAGAGATAGTATAAATAGGCTTGTAATAGTTAGCTTTTCTTCAGCTTTCAGAGATAGAGATTGTAAGAGTTTAGAGAGAGAGCTACATTCCGACTTAGAGAGAGAATTAGTACCAAATTCTGTTTGAGCTTCTAAATAGACTCTTCCTAGGAAGATCCTAGTTTCACTACACTTGTCTTCGAGCTGATTAGATATTGTATAGGGTACGTGAGTGAGAAACCACGAAGTAGATTTATCTATGGAGTGGGGATTGTAAGTTGTTTTATTTTGGCCAGAAAATAAAAGAACTTATTTTGTGTATCTCGTTGAGTTTCCCTGAGTCTGTCAAGCTTTTAAGTGTTGTTCCAAATAAGTTCCACTAAGTCCGTGTTACGGCCTAACTTCAAAGGGAATCGCTTCAGCACATTAAAGTTCAACTAAATGTTTCTAGATTCCAAGTACTTTTGTCTTCTTACTCCGATTGAGTCAAACCATTTCACAGACTCACACCTTGAGTTGGTTTGAGTCAGCCGTCCGGTCCTACACGTGGTATCAGAGCCTCGTTCAGCTGACAGTCAATCATGGCAAACCTCCTCGCCAATCAAAACAACAAGATGCACTTCGAGCATCCCAGACTCACATCTACAAATTACGATCATTGGAAAAATGAGATTGAGCAACACATCGAGTCGGTCAACTCCGAATTGTGGGAGATAATCATTGGAGGTGATCTCGCAGTCAATCCAAATAGATCTACATGGACTGCCGCAGATCATAAAAGGTATGAGCTAAATCGTCAAGCTTCTCGAGCCATATACACCTGCCTGTCAATTCCAGAACAAAGAAGAGTCAATCATTGCAAATCCGCAAATGAAATCTGGACTCTCCTCCAAGCCACTCACGAAGGAGTCACCGAACTCAAGAAATGCAAGGCTCAAGAGCTACGAATGGATTATGAGAACTTTCCGCAAAAACCAGGTGAGTCTCTGGAAGTAGGGATGGCAATGGGTCGGTTTTGGGTCGGGTGGACCATCACCCGCACCCATCACCCGACTTCACCTGCTCCACCCGTACCCGACCCTTCACCAGTTATATATCACCCATCACCCGTTTCACCCATCACCCGCGGGTGAAGCGGGTGAACCCGTTTACCCATTTGTTTTTCTTTTTCCTTGTTCGCCAGTTAGGTTTGCAAATTACCGTGAGTGGAGAGAAAATAGAGACGCAGAGCATGTATGTTCTATGTTTGCCGGTTAGGGTTGCGAAATTTACTTCAAGAAAATGATGAAATATTGCACAGATCATGTACGTTCCACGTTCGCCAATTATGGTTGCAAAATTACCATGAGTGAAGAGAGAAAATAGAGGCACAGAGCATGTATGCTCAATGTTCGCCTATTAGGATTGCGAAATTACCTTCAGTGAAGAGAATGAAAAACTTCACAGAGCATGTAAGTTATTTGTTTTTCAGATAGGGTTTCAAAATTATCAAGAGTGAAAAAAGAAAATAGAGGCACAAAGCATCTTTGTTCCATGTTTGCCAGTTAGGGTTGCAATTACCTTTAGTGCAGAGAATCGAAAACTGCGCAGAGCAAGTATGTTAGGGTTGTAAAATTACCGAGAGTGGTGAGAATAAAGAATGGCGCAATCACCCAGAGCATGAATGTTCCTTGTTCATTAGTGAGGGTTACAAAAATCATGAGTGAAGGAGAATGAAAAATAAGTAATAATTTAATATATATATATATATATATATATATCTATGTGGGTGAGCGGGTCGGGTGATGGGTGAAAAATGTTCACCCGTCACCCGACCCGCACCCACCCCGTTCCACCCGTCACCCGTTTTATGCGGGTTTTTCACCCGGTTTAGCGGGTCGGGTGACCGGGAAATGGGTACCCGTGAACCCATTGACATCCCTATCTGGAAGACGTACTCAATCCTTTTTATCTATTAACAACTACTATGCAGGAAGTCAACATTCTACCTATAGAGAGAGTGTCTTGCACAAGCTGTTAGACAGTGTAACACCCCTCTCAGATTAACACGTAAAGGTCACTCACGTCAACAGATAATAAAGCGTCTTACAACGAAACATAAACAACGACATTAAACTCACTCAGGTGTCACCTGCCGTTACTCGCCCATACGAGTAACGAAGCAGAACTAAATCCAACAACTAGAATGCACATCACTACTAAACCGCTGTGATAACGAGATATCCCTATACATCATACTAAGTCCACATCCATAACGGTAGACAAGTGAGCATCTATTTCAAATCCCAGATAAATGCAACATTACCATCATACGTCCACAACCTGGTATCGTTATACAATAAATTCCTTACACAATAATTGAAGTAATCCTATCTACCCTGATCCCGCACTTCGGCTTCGACGAAGTTCAACAACCTGCACAATAAGTGTAGTCTCAGCGATAGACGCTGAGTATGCTGGATCTGGACCCTATTGGTCACTTGTCATTTTTAACCGTCTTGATATTAGATTGATTTCATGCTTTACCATTTTACAGAAATAATAGATACTGTAACAACATGCATGATTATATAATCATTCATCCAATCAAAACAGTCACTTATAAACATACACAACAATCACACATCATACAATGCGACGGCATTAGTAATTCATACGTCGTATTTTATCATCATCATGTATTACAACATTCGGCCCCCCGGGCCCTCACATATTATTTGTTTTAGTTAGCACTGTCGGGCGTCAATTAGGACAACCCGAAATATATTCACTTGGACAGTAGTCCCACGTACACACAAGGTGCTCACTGCCCTGATCATCCGAAGACTCTGGGACTATTTCACTTTGCCTTTGTAAAGGCGTCCATTTAGGTGGCCAAGGGCCTGGTGCCAACGGTAGCACACTCCGCCTGACGATCTATGTAGGCTCGTTCAGGATTAACTAGGGTAAACCCGATACGGGATAACCCAAGAGATCTCTACGCGACCAGCAGCCAGTGACTGTCTGGATTAAGGTACATCATCACATTCATTCACACTCCACTGTTAACTTTGTTAGTTAGATAGTCAGTTACAGTTTTAGTTATGGAGTACATCACTTAACTTGTTGGCTGCCCTATGGGTCTTACGCATGCCTAGAATTATTCTAGGTAGTATTCACGTTCGAGTCAAAGCTCTAGAGACCGACAATGTCGTGTCTCGTTCCTAAGTGTTTTACTTAGGTTATAACTACATACTTGTAATACTTAGCGTATTAGGTCAAGCAACGGTGGTCACAATCACACTTTTCGTATATGTAGTTTTGTATAGGTCGATCTATAGTCGACATAGTATTAGTCCCGTAGGACGTTCGTGCATAAATAATTAATGCAGTAAACATAGCTACACATCACACACATAAATCACATACATACATTTACACAAGTTATTTATCAAACAAATCTGAGCCCGTGGAATTCCTCAGGACAACCCGGATCAAACCCCTTTACATACCGTACACCGTGGACCAAGGATGCGCAATGTGGACCTCTAAGCTTCTCGAGCGCGCACGCCCGACAGGCGTCTAACAATACGAAGAACGCTAAATGTCAATCCACATGACAATACGATTCGGTATTTCCGAATAACTCCAGTAACCCCGGTTTTACACCCCCGGACTTTCAACTGTTAATAGTTAAGGTATCATTATCCTTAAAACTCTTTGCTCGTAGTATGTATTGATATACGGTTTACTAGGACGTCGGTTTTTATTCGAACGTCGTGGCTAACGTTTTCAAACGTAGGAATTATTTTTCCAAATCCATAGTATTGTACAAACGTTACTCCTATTCAGAATTTGCCCGTTCTCGTATTTTTTTAATTTGACTGCTACATCGCATGCACAGGTATTGTCATAACCTATAGTTGCAAGCATGGTTATATTTGATAACTATGGTTGCATGCATCCCATGCAACGTTAATTTATTCTACATAGTATTTTACTATTCTTTAATATACCCTATATTATACAACTTCCCAATTATATAACAACTTGTATTCATTCATAACCTTATGACATTATAGTATATATTTATACTTATAAGTTGACATTCATTATTTACTATTATATGGTCTGTAACTCATATTATATATGCATGTCACTTGCGCCTATATACATATGTGTATATATATACTTTGTTTCCTTAAAGAAATAAGAACTTTATATTATGCACATATTATTCCTTATACCAGGTTTATTTAAACCATCCCAAATCATACATTAACCATAGTATTTATGTCATTGTATACTATAGTTTATATCTTCATTTTTGATATATAATGTACATATGAATGTGTTAGTAAGACAGTTTTAATAAACTACACTTTTGGTCACTCGGTATTATTTAGTGATACACTTATTACCAGGATATCATACAGTATGATATTTTATGTGTCATTAAACTCATAACATATAGTTTTAGTAATTGTTTGTAGGTGTACCAAACAGTACATACGTGTGATATACTTATTCTTCTTTATCCCCCATAATTTCCATCAATCCCAATATACCCACATAACTTCGCCATGTTATAATTTCTTTATTTTATAGCATCAAAACTTTGTACTAAGGTATAACCTATGGTTTTAAATTTCTGGAAACACTAAACAGTCCCTTGGGTTCTATTGTTTTTGTTTTAACCCTTCAACTTTTCCTTATTTATTCTCTTACCACAAATCTCATAATATTTTCACATAACATACGTTATATCCTCCAAACATTACAATAATTATAACATATAGTTTTTATATGTTATTTCTTATATATTACTAACAGTTCATAGCTGTTTGGTATATTTATTTGCCAACCACAATATTTTCCTTATTTACATAATAACCACATATATCATCATAATGTTTATACATGTGTTATACCATATATTTTTAATATTCATTACTGAATATAACCTATTGTTTCTTACCATTATTTGCGCACAGCTCCATGAACTTTTAAAAATCTTATTTCCGCTCACAAATCCTTTCCCTTATTTTCATTTTGCCCCCTTCTTATGTAATACACTTTCTATTTGTCACAAAAGCATATATTATACACTTTTATTAATATACCCACTTATATAACTCCAAATATTCCCAAATTTAATACTCAAGATATAAACCATCATATTAACCAAGCTACACCTCTACTTTTCGGTATTTACATTTTATACCCCATAAGTTTTATAAATCCAACATTCCACTTATAATGTTAACATAAGTTCATAAATTATCTATTTATGACATTAAATTTGGTCAAGACTTTTATTTTGGTGAATGTTGACCCAATAACACTAGTTTGACCATAGGTTTATGTATTTGCGGTTTTGACCACACTTTCTCAAAAATTACCATTTGACCCCCATATTTTATAAACTCAATAAAATTCATAGAATATCTCTTTTAACATATAGTTTTCGACTTTATTTATATTCGGTCTCTAAAATTTATTTAAATCACAATTCAACCCCAAACTTTTTCGGTAATATATATTGGTTCTAAAATTCATTTTAAATCCATTTTTAACTTAACATAGCAATTAAATTAAATGGCCTAAAATGCTTGGCCTTGTTACATTAATTTACATTGGATAAAATTACACATAAATGTTATAAAAACTATATTGTTTACGGTTAATTATATAGTTTTTCTTTAATGTTCCCTAAAATCATTTACTTATTTCCTATGACATTATATGTCATCTAAACCTTGTATTATCAACTAAAAATGTTATAACACACTATAATACATAGTTTAGTCATTTAAGACCATGTTTGGTCTCGGTTTTCATCACTCATATTCTAATATTTTTATAAATCATGTTTTTGACCCATAATAAACTTCCTTGACCTTATAGGTCTTTAGCACACCAAACTAATCAACCCAAAACTGTTATTATACAATTTAATACATAATTAAATCATTTAAATTTCCATAACACCCCACGGCTGATATATTCATGTGATGAAACTCCATAAAGCATATCATAACTTAAGGTAAGTATTTTCTTACCTAGTTTGTGATTTTTCCAAGCTTTCAATTGTATCTAAATAGCAACTAGCACTCTCGGTAAAGTGGTAAACAACATATTTATTTGGTTTTGAATGTTGAATGCTTAGCTTAATATATACACACATTTATAGGGTGGGAATACTCACTTTGCCAACACTTATTTCTTGGACTTGGTTCTTCGTGTTGTGCAGAATTTTTCCAAGATTTTCCAATGTGTCTACGGTAGGAGTTTCATGCAGCAAAGAGTATGTATTAGTTACTCATTATGTAGGCAATTAGGTGATGGGTTTAAGCTTAACAAGGCATGGTTTTTACCTTGTTTTGGAGCTGGTTTCTAAGCTCATTCACGCCTGTTTGTGTGAGCAAAACACACGTTAAAACTACTGCTAATACCCGTTTGTATTACCGGTGGAAATCAAGAGTATAAGATGGGATTTTCTTCTTACCGAAACAAATCCATCTAAGGGAGTTGTCTATGCACGTTTCATGGGCGTCTTCCCTCTCTGTTCTGTACGTGAAGGAGCAGAGCTATAAGTTATGAATCAGAAGCACATTTTCGGTGGAAGAAAAGCATACATGGGAAGGAAAGTCCTTACCGAAGCTTGGTCGAACAAGAGCAACAGCATGGGTCTGTTCCTTCACACGCTGGGTAACTCTTACTAGTACTTGCGTGAAGAAGACAGAAAAGAAGAGTTCAGTACAACCCATGCATACCACCGGTAAGACAAGGAAGAAGGGAGTGAGTGGAGCTCACCGAAGCATGGCCTAACTAGAGAGCTTTGCTTGGACTTGCCTCTGTTTGAGTTACGGTGTTATTCCTCTGTCCACGTACGTAAAGAAAACAGGAAGAAGGCTTAGATAGAGCCGGTAGTATTTTCGGTAGAAGGAAGAAGAAGATGAACAGGTTGTATTTTTTTTTCCTTACCGAATGTTTGGTACCGCAAGAGTGTAGCTTGGCTCTTGATACCCCATGAGTTTAGAGATTGATCTCTGTTTTCTTTTGTATGTGCAAGAAGTAGTAAACAGGCTGGGGAATTTCTATGTTGTTTGATGGTATGTTGTTTCCCTTTCCTTCTTCTACTTCAAGCGCGTAACAGAACTATATCAAGCCTAGTGAAACTGTTGTTCGAGCAAGTAGTAGCAGCCATAGGGGTTAGTGTCTGTTCACGGCTCTGGAGCAGTAACCGAAGGAGGAGCTGGGATGTCTCTGTTGGAAGGGGAAGAAGAGAACCGCATCGATAATGAAGAAGACACCGGTAGTTACGTTAAAGAGTAGTGCAGAAGGCAAGGTACACATCTCTTAATCACTGGGGACCTTGTCCTCGGTTCTGGAAAGAGAGAAGAGAGGTTCATGAGACTTGCTTGCGATGGAGAAAGAGGATAGACTAGTGTTGTTAACGTAGCAGAGGAAGAAATCAAGTTTGGGTTTAGACCTCACCTATAGCTCGAGCGGCTGTGCTGGAAGTTGGGAGCTTTTCTCGCTTCTAGTTCGTGACGTAGCAGCCATGGAAGACGAGCATCGCACTCACAGTTCTACAACAGCAAGGATGGGTGCGGTTCGCTACAGCCAATAGCAGCAAACACGGGAGGTAATGTCTTCTCTCGGTTATGGAGCAGTAGAAGGAATTAGGAACTGGTTCTGGAGTAGTAGTAAAGGAGAAGCCGGGGTATACTCTCGGTTAGAGGGCATCACGGAATGGACTGAGCTGCTCATGTTGGAAGAATGTGACACCCCATCCAACATTAACACACTTACAATAAACTGCAGCGGAAAATTCAACTCAACACATTATTTAATTCAATGGTGTTACACGCCGTTAACCACCCACGTGGCTAACAAGGCTAATACATATACATTTGTATCGGTCTGATGGACTAGATTCCCGAGCAACTACACAATACAATCCTCATTCCATTTTCAACATTTATTATATACTATATTCCCACTGTACCGAGTATTTACAAACTCATGCCGATAACAATTTCGGTCTTACTGCTTACAATGCTTACGCCATTTAAATGGCTACCCATGTATAAACATCTACCCCGTCCTACTCTCGAACGGCTTCCAGCTCCTTGTACCTGAAATAGAAAAGGAGAGAAAGGGTGGCCCCCAAGGGGCTCAGCACCTTTGCTGGTATGGTAATCCCGCAGCCCACATGCTACCGGGCCACGCACAACTAATTGTCGTCTTAGCATGCAGTTGATTATATTTAAATCATGCATACAGGCCATAAACATACAAACATATATTTCGCCTCAATGGGCTCAACCTATAACCAACACATCCACACTTAACCAACCATCCAATGATTCCTTAAACCCTAGGGTGGCTCTCCTCTAAAACGGAGCTACTTCCTTAACGAACGACATGTACCCATTAATCGGGTTATCCTTAAACGCCTCTTGCCAAAACTGGGATTCATTTCCATGATCCACACTCCATATCCTACAACACAACTCATTCCTCACATGACAAAACTTAACAAAACCTTTCTTGTTTCGACGTACACATGATAACATCATTTTAAACATAAACACCTAACGTATACTTAACGTAGCATAGCAAGGGAATTTGCATAGCACAACACCAATACATAACCCATAAATCGGTTCTCACAAGGAACCTTCCACCATAGTTAGTATACATAGTGAGCCTAGAGATTATTACCAATCCCATGTAAGCTCGTTACCAACCTCGTTACCGTCCGGTTATATAGAACGGTTAACTTAAACCCAAGGTGTGTCGGATATAGTAATCCCAAGCACACCGAAATAACATTCGTATGCCCCTGTGGCCCGACGTGAGTCAGTAACTAGCTTTGGATAAGCTAAGGGAAGGTAGAAACCAAATTGGAATACACCTATACATACACCAAGAGAGCCGAACCGGATATGACATCGACTCCCGTCCATCACACGCGTGGCCGGAACAACCGGACTCCTCACCCCCCATTAGTACATATACACTTATAAATAAGTAGTTAGAGATCCATTATGGAGCCTACCACATCCACACACCATACGGTATCATAACCGAGTTAAGCACACAAGGGAGGTTCACACACTTGCATACAACAACAATCCAACTAACTCACACATAGCCGTGGTTAGAACGTTCCCAAGGTTTGGGCGTTAACTCCGAATACCGATCACTCATGTGTTCCTAGATTTGGTTAGCTAAGGTTTAACACATATTTGAGGTTAAATGGTATCGGAGGCCAAATTCGCCACATAAATGAATTACTATAAACTCATTACATGTTTTAATCTTACAAGGTGGCAAACACTCAGAAAACATATTGGCATACAAGCCGGTGTAATCCGGTAGGACACAGGTTGCAAGAAAACCATACCTGTCGCCACGGTCCACTATATCATGTCCTTTTAGGTTCCTCGAACAAATCCCGTACAACTGGTAACATCACAATTACTTTTATTAATATTGGGGTAACATGTTTGCTTAACGTTTAAAGCGCCCATAGTTTACCCCGTCATTCCCGTTACACTTAACTTACTCTTGTGATATTAAGTTTACAACTCTCACATCAAACCCAACACTTGTTTACACATTTTAAGGCCTTTATATGCCACCAAACAAGGCCTAAACATCACCTAAAACCATTACCATTCAATTCCCCATGATTAGAAGCCTTTAAAACAGATTTTGCAACACTTTTGACCTGGTCCGGGACTTGGTCCGGACCCAAGGTCCCGGACCACTTGTAGAATGTACTCTCGGCCTTATTTTACCCTTGGTCCGGGTCTTGGTCCTGGACTAAGGACCCGGACCACTTCTAAACTTCACTCTCGGCTCTTTTTAAGGGGTGGTCCGGGTACCTATACAAGGGCTAGGTCCCGGACCATGTTATTAACTTGTCAAAACATCATTTTTCAACCCCTAAACCAACCTTAAACCTTACCTAATCATTCCATAAACTTTCCACATGTTTCCTACATGTTTAAACACCTTAAAACAAGCACTAAACTTTCCTAAATCATCACTAACTGGTTACTCAATTCCTTACAACAATTCCTAGCACTTATAACATTTTTCTTAGATTTCTAAGTGGTATATCATGCCTACTACCTCAACTAACCAAAGTGTTGTATCACAAACATACCACCACTCCAAAAGCATTATTTCTCATACACACCTCCTTTGCACAATTGCTTCTAATTTCCACAAGTTTTCACTTAGACCTTCACTAGGCATTTCTTTTCCTTTGTTTACCAAATCTTGAACAAGACTTAACACTTCACATAACAATTCCTTGGTGTGTTCAAAACACCCATTTGAGTTCTAAATCCTCCAAGACAATGCCCATGGCACCTTAACACCTAAGAACACCATGATTCACCTTCTTCCACCATCTTAACACTTAACAAGTTCCTAGTACCTTCTAGGTCTTAAAATCTCATTTCATCACATAAACTCCTTTGTTTATCAACTAAATTTTGCCATAGCTTCTCTTGTAAACTCTCACACCCAAACACTTAGGTTTTCACCTTTAGACAACCAAGAACACTTAATCACTTAATACACATTCCTTACACACAAACATATTGTTTTTCATCCTTTAACCATTCAAGACATTCATCTTTACAAGAAATGCCCTTTACACACAACTAAGCCTTTAACTACACTACATCACAATATAGTGCATAAACTTAAATTGCTTGGCTCTTAGGCCCTTAAATAACATTAAACTTAAACACTGAATCTCCACATTTAAATGCCTTCAACCTGCGAATACACACAACAATGCTCCCATGTCTTTTTAGTCCACCTTGTGGATAGTTTTCTAGCTCATTTGCCATTGGCTCTTTAAGTCATTTATTAAGCAAATATAGCTCAATTTCCTAGTACAATAAACCACATTATGAGAGGTCATTTACCTCTTTGTTTTCCAAGCTTTCTCACTTGTTTTCTCTTGTTTTTCTTGATTGAAAATCGGCAAGGAGCTTTTCTCACTTGTCAACCTTCTAACCAATACACATATAAGGGTAATGAGTATTAAGTTTAATACTCAAACTCATAATTAAACCCTAGGTTTACATAAGTGTCTTAAAACACTAAATTTGATGATTACCTTTGGAATTTGAAAGAGAGCTTGGTTAAGAGGCAAGATAGGACTCCTCCTAGTCCTTTGAAGTTTGAATTAAGCTAAGAAGAGAGCAAGATAAAACACCATTGTGAGGTAATTTTCGGACATGTACCAAAATGAGAGGAAACATGGATTTTCTTTGATTTTCCTTACCTTGAAGCATAAGAGAATGACAAGGCATGGAAACATGAGCTCAAGCTCCTTCAATGGTGAATCTCCTTGGCACCGAAATGGAGCTTTTGAAGATTTGAAAAGATAGGAATGTAGAGCTTACTCTAACTAAGACAACGGTAGTCTCGGAATTGAATTCGGAGCTTGGAGCCATGAGTTACAAGCATTCAAAGATGGAGAATGGCTACTTACTGTAGCAAAACGAAAATGGAGAAGGGAGGAGATGAAGAAACCGTGTGAAATGGAAGGAAAGAAGAGAATGAGGTGAGAGAGTACACTTTGTTAAGATATTTATGTTATAAAGTAACTTTTCTCTTTTATTCTTTCTTCTTTTCTTTATTTGCTAGCCAAGTGTGATGACTCACACACCCAAAACCGTGGCCCCTTCATTATATAACATATATTTGGCCTTTGTTGACCAATTAAACAACTTATAACAACATATGTTACAAACTAGCTTATTAAAATCACTATTCACTAAAACAAGGCACATAGAAGTGAAATTTTTGATTTCCCATTGATATAGCCACCCAAATGTGATACTATATAGTACACATGTTAATTAAAGAGTAATGATGGACATTTAGCCATTCAAAACTCATTTACAAGACAATTTTTCAAAAACGTGCTTTAAGACTCCTTAAAGCACATTTTGTGTTTTAACTTGTTTTCAAGCTTGGTTTTCTTTGGTAATTGATTTAATATGTTCATTAACATATAATAAGGATAGGTATGACCATTAGGTCTTATACACATTTATCCCAAGCTTAGAGCACATTTTAGCCTATTGACTTAAGGTATTTATTTGTGTTTTGTTTGGTTTCATTGTCTACCAAAGTTTCCTAAGGACTTAATTAGCCTTATAAATCATAATTAAAATTATCAAGTCTTGGTAGGCTCTTTGGGTCCTAGCCAAGTTCACTCCAAGCTTAGAGCATGTTTTTGCTCAAACCGTGTCTTAGTGTTTTTGTGTTTTACCATGGTTTAAATGGTTCATTTATGTTTCTAAGGCACTTTTTAGCCTTTAAATACCATAGTTTAACATTTACACAACATACCAAGGTTTGGGGTATTTCAATCTACCCCCCTTAAAAGAACTTCGTCCTCGAAGTTCACATTTCCTCGCATCATTGGATTAGAATACGGGAATTACTTATAGCCATAAAACTTCCATTACCAACCACCCTTTACATCCAACCTCGGACTTAATGGTCCGGGCAACATATCCACATTATACATAAAATATCATACTCACATGGTAACCTCGGACTTAATGGTCCGGGTACCTTCACCACACTTGCACCTATACAATATCCCTCAGACTCTTAGGTCTGGGTGACATAACCACATTTAGACTCATAGGTCTATGTAACACAACACATTTAGACTCATAGGTCTTGATAGCATACACTTTAGGAATCAAAGTCAAAATAACTTTTATCACACATACCAAACATGTCAGCATGTATATCAAACAGAAATACCTTTTCCATCTCTCCATGGGTTCGAATCCCACGTTGAGTACATATACACTGTGATCCCGCAGAACCCGGTCGCGATGGACACCTTCTGGTCCCCGTTCCTTTGGGAGATCAAAACATTCACTTAATTTTTAACATATGTACTTCTCATGTCACCGGTCCGAAGACAAAGGCTCATACGTCCTCAGCTCGTGAGCAAGTACTACAAAAATATTCTTTACTAGGTTAAGTATAAGAAGATCTTTTATTCAAATATTAATCGATTGTTTGAAAACACCAATTGAAAATCCTTTTGAAAACACCACACAACTCCAAGTCCAATTTATGCTCCTTGTATTTTTCTTAACATGGTTGTTTGTGACCACTTACAGGGAGCTTCAAGAGTCATCCAACCCTGATGTGATCAGCATCAGTGTTGAACTATCTTTCCACCCCAATTTGTGTTCGGCTTCCCTTGATCTCATGATAATCAAGTTTCACCTCCCACTTCTTTTTCAACAACTAATTCAAGCGTATCCCATTTTCTATCTTTAAATCCTTCTAGTCATAATCATTACATCTCCAAGGGATAGAACTCCGTCTATCAATCATCACCCAAATCCAACTTAATTCAAGTTACCTAGGGAATTTAATTCTCACTAGGTTCTATGTCGGTCTCATACCCCTTCATAAATCACAACATTGTATATATATACATATATTTTTTTTCAAAATACAATACATGGTTTACATTTATGCACCGTCGGGGTTTTAGTTCCCCGGGAGTTTCTTTACTCCCTTCCACTTGTACTCTCACACACCACTGTTAACAAAATAAACACACTTCCCACAATGGTATTCGCATCTTCTGTGCGCAATTACCACAATTTAACCACAAATAAATGCGTATGTTGATATAACACACGCGCCAACCATCATAACAAATCATTTTGTGCTATGCACAACCCAGTTCACGTACACTTGTACGTAAACACACAAGTTTGCGCTCTACCCCCCTTAAAAGGGATTACGCCCATGTAATCAATCACTGAACATTGGCTTAAAATGTTCTGCCGTCGTGAAGTGTTTTGACTTCCACGCGGTCTATTACACAATGGATTCTGATTAGAGGATCTTAACCATATTGGCGGTTTAGTCCCTAAACCAAGAATTCGCATTGGAGTTCTAACTCATAACCGGTTTCGGTCCTGGCCTGTGAGGCTTTAGGCATTGATACTAGCCATTTTCATATTCCAATGTATATTCGGCATTTGATGCATGGGCTCACTGGCCTCTGCTGCGCCATTCTGATAATTATAGGGCTATTTTGCCCCATTCGTTACTGTTACTGTATTGTACATCTCCAATGTATGGTATCTCTTACCCTGAGCGAATTCGGTGAGTTTCACAATTTTCCATCCACTTCTCCAATAGCTTACAGCGTAAACTACTATGTAATTCACAATGATTGACTTGCTTCTACCGACTTACTGTCGGTTGAGATTGAGCTACTACCTAATGTGTAGTGCTCTCTCAGTTATTTCCCACACCTGGGGTATATCTCATACCGACATTTGGTATTTAGTGCCAGTGTTATCACTTATTCTTAATCATACCTCCACATTTGGTTTCATACAAGTACTTTTCCATTGGTATGACCTTGCATTTCTTATGCATTGATCATTATAGTATTATTTTCTTCCTACATCCACCACAATTAACATTTCCCAATCCTAGCTATCCCACTTGATCATTACTGCGCAAGTGCAATACCAAAACACTCAGTCATACAGAGTGCAGAGGCGTAAACTCTTGGTAGTAATTCTCTTATGCGATTGCCAATGGAATTTTCACTGTGTTTCACTGAAATTCTTATCACATAACACTTGCTTCCGGCTTACTGCTCGGTTCCTTTGCTATCACTTACTGATGTGTCGGTTAACTCATGACTCTGCTCACTCACCATTTTATCTCTAACAATACTCATACAACGGTCGCTTATTGCGTACCGTATCCTTACTCATTATACAACATCAACTTATACTGCATCCGCTATTATATTAGCTTCCGCCATTACACTGGGTTTATCTGGCCACTTATTTGGCTGATTTTTTTTAATATACTATTTTTTTTTAGCCTTTATGTTCCTTGAGCGTCGTTCGCTACACATTTAGCTTCACACACCTATGGTAATTGCTATCAGACTTATTACTCTTCCTGTGTACACAACTGGTACGAGCACTTCTTTTCGTATTATTTTATTCGAATCATCCTAGGGTAATAACAACGTGGTCCATCCTCCACATATTTCTTGAACTTGGTCCACACAACTACCGCTCTCGCGGTTTCACAATATCGAGAGGTATCCCCACTCTTAAAGCAGTGGTTCGTTCTCCGCTCTATTTCCTTGTGTAACATATACTTCTCCAACCGATCACATTACATAACACAAGTTGTTGTGGCTTATAAGCCTTACTGTCGCGATTCCTTCCCAGTTATCTCTCTGGCAACTTAGGGTCCTACTTTTAAGTGGGTTTACCTTCAGTGTTTAATCCGGGTAATTGATCCAAATCTTGTGTTTCTGTTATATTGCTCCATCTAACAATGTTTAATCCAAACACCCCTCAAGGATTGCTTCCGGGTGTTACTAACATATGCCATTACATCTGGCTTGCACTCATGGGTACATTCCGTTAGCCACGCCTTTTTGCGTTCTTCACTGGTTATTATCTTCTTCTGTGAAGATCAACATTTCCTGATAGTGTAGGTACTCATTTTGGGAGTTTCATCCCATTCATTGCACATTAATGTGTCCACATTAGGCTGGGTCACCATTCCAGCTATCACGTTTATCCCTGAGGATCCTTAAGTCATATAAGATGTCTTTACATTCAGTAAGTGCACTTCGCACCTCCTGACTCTTAAACATTTCCTTGAAAGGAATTCACTAATTCCTTTAGTCTCGTTAACTTAACTGAGTTCCTTTACTTCAACCATTCATGGTAATCCTTAGATCTTGTTTGATTTATACTGCTGACCGTAGACGGAGTCGACTACTTCCCGTGTTTCGGACTCCACTCGTATACATATGTGGGGTACCATAATGATACATTGCTACCTACCCAACTAACCCATAAGTAGGTCTGTCAGGCCCACAAGCTCCTATCGGAGTGCAGTCGTCCCACAATTCAGTTGGTGCACTCGTAGTGTCCGTCACACGCCTAGGTGAAGTATTCTGTTGTCAACTCCCTTATATTGTCCCGTGACAATATTCGTTCCTTGCTTCCCGAACTTAATCGAGGGAAAGTTTATCCACTGTTGTATCTTTATCAACTGCCCTTGGGTTTTTACTGATTTGGTTCTTAAAAGAAGGTAGAAAGAAGTGTTGGTTTGAAAGAAAATCTGGTTTTGAAAAGAAAAGGGTTTGAATAAATCTGAGTTGAAAGAAAAATTTTCATGGTTTCACAACATCTTCTTACCTTAGCCAAGTCTAGCTTCTTGCTGACTGGTGTCCTTACAATTACAGAGGTTAGGCTAGCAGGCCCTTCCACTGTTATGACAATCACATTTAACTTTATTGTACTTTTCCAAGTACTTTGTAGTGGTTAAAAATTTCCCGAATAGCCCTGTTATAGCAGCACTTGCTATGGCAAGTGCGCCATGCTAACTGGCTATCGGTTCAACACATACCGGTTGTGGTATTGTTTTTACCCGCACTATCATCAGTGGCCTGGTTGGCCCTTACTTGTTCTTACGGTCTCGACAATAACCTTTGGGTAACTTCTCACTGTATTCACATAATAGTTATCAACTGGGGTGTCTCCCATTCTTGGAGTCCCCTTTTTACTTAGCATTATTTTCTCTTTGTAGCCCGTTCCACGCATCGTCGTGGTTACTGAGACTTGTCTCTTGGTTGGGCACTACGTTATAGTTCCTTAGTTGGTTGGTATACCGTTGGTGTATTACTTACCAACTGTGGTCCCATAGACATTCGTCTCGGGTTTCACTAATCCACTTCTTGCTCGGTCAGTGCGTTGCAAGCTGGTTATTCTCGACTGCTCTGCATGTCGACCCAGGTTGCCGGAAATTCTATTCTTCTGTACACCGATTCTTCGCTCTTCGCTATGAAATGCGGTTAACACTGTTTAGATAAGAACCGTCTCCAGGATTCCCAGTTTTTGGGATCTACCGTATGACAGGTTCTCCGTACCTTTAGATGTGTTTAATAACAGCCAGATCGGGTATTCCCGAGTAAGAGTGGACTTCCATCTCTCTGGCGTTGTTTCCCAAGTTATATAACAGGGGTTGTGGAGGGCGGGAAGGATATAGTAGGTTTCCAGTATTCACTGGTAGTTCCTTACTAGCGTATCTCTCACGCTATCACTCAACCCTTAACCCAAAGTACTTAAATCCTAACTCGGTATTCCCTAAGCTCGGTAATTCAGTCATCAGAGCGATACTTCGCTCTGATACCACTTTTTGTAACACCCCATCCAACATTAACACACTTACAATAAACTGCAGCGGAAAATTCAACTCAACACATTATTTAATTCAATGGTGTTACACGCCGTTAACCACCCACGTGGCTAACAAGGCTAATACATATACATTTGTATCGGTCTGATGGACTAGATTCCCGAGCAACTACACAATACAATCCTCATTCCATTTTCAACATTTATTATATACATATATTCCCACTGTACCGAGTATTTACAAACTCATGCCGATAAACAATTTCGGTCTTACTACGCTTACAATGCTTACGCCATTTAAATGGCTACCCATGTATAAAACATCTACCCCGTCCTACTCTCGAACGGCTTCCAGCTCCTTGTACCTGAAATAGAAAAGGAGAGAAAGGGTGGCCCCCAAGGGGCTCAGCACCTTTGCTGGTATGGTAATCCCGCAGCCCACATGCTACCGGGCCACGCTCAACTAATTGTCGTCTTAGCATGCAGTTGATTATATTTAAATCATGCATACAGGCCATAAACATACAACACATAATATTTCGCCTCAATGGGCTCAACCTATAACCAACACATCCACACTTAACCAACCATCCAATGATTCCTTAAACCCTAGGGTGGCTCTCCTCTAAAACGGAGCTACTTCCTTAACGAACGACATGTACCCATTAATCGGGTTATCCTTAAACGCCTCTTGCCACAAACTGGGATTCATTTCCATGATCCACACACTCCATATCCTACAACATACCTCATTCCTCACATGACAAAACTTAACAAAACCTTTCTTGTTTCGACGTACACATGATAACATCACAATCATTTTAAACACCTAACGTATACTTAACGTAGCATAGCAAGGGAATTTGCATAGCACAATACCAATACATAACCCATAAATCGGTTCTCACAAGGAACCTTCCACCATAGTTAGTATACATAGTGAGCCTAGAGATTATTACCAATCCCATGATAAGCTCGTTACCAACCTCGTTACCGTCCGGTTATATAGAACGGTTAACTTAAACCCAAGGTGTGTCGGATATAGTAATCCCAAGCACACCGAAATAACATTTGTATGCCCCTGTGGCCCGACGTGAGTCAGTAACTAGCTTTGGATAAGCTAAGGGAAGGTAGAAACCAAATTGGAATACCACCTATACATACACCAAGAGAGCCGAACCGGATATGACATCGACTCCCGTCCATCACACGCGTGGCCGGAACAACCGGACTCCTCACCCCCCATTAGTACATATACACTTATAAATAAGTAGTTAGAGATCCATTATGGAGCCTACCACATCCACACACCATACGGTATCATAACCGAGTTAAGCACACAAGGGAGGTTCACACACTTGCATACAGCAACAATGTCCAACTAACTCACACATAGCCGTGGTTAGCACGTTCCCAAGGTTTGGGCCGTCAACTCCGAATACCGATCACTCATGTGTTCCTAGATTTGGTTAGCTAAGGTTTAACACATATTTGAGGTTAAATGGTATCGGAGGCCAGATTCGCCACATAAATGAATTACTATAAACTCATTACATGTTTTACTCTTACAAGGTGGCAAACACTCAGTAAAACATATTGGCATACAAGCCGGTGTAATCCGGTAGGACACAGGTTGCAAGAAAACCATACCTGTCACCACGGTCCACTATATCATGTCCTTTTAGGTTCCTCGAACAAATCCCGTACAACTGGTAACATCACAATTACTTTTATTAATATTGGGGTAACATGTTTGCTTAACGTTTAAAGCGCCCATAGTTTACCCCGTCATTCCCGTTACTAACTTACTACTCTTGTGATATTAAGTTTACAACTCTCACATCAAACCCAACACGTGTTTACACATTTTAAGGCCTTTATATGCCACCAAACAAGGCCTAAACATCACCTAAAACCATTACCATTCAATTCCCCATGATTAGAAGCCTTTTTAAACAGATTTTGCAACACTTTTGACCTGGTCCGGGACTTGGTCCGGACCCAAGGTCCCGGACCACTTGTAGAATGTACTCTCGGCCTTATTTTACCCTTGGTCCGGGTCTTGGTCCTGGACTAAGGACCCGGACCACTTCTAAACTTCACTCTCGGCTCTTTTTAAGGGGTGGTCCGGGTACCTATACAAGGGCTAGGTCCCGGACCATGTTATTAACTTGTCAAAACATCATTTTTCAACCCCTAAACCAACCTTAAACCTTACCTAATCATTCCATAAACTTTCCACATGTTTCCTACATGTTTAAACACCTTAAAACAAGCACTAAACTTTCCTAAATCATCACTAACTGGTTACTCAATTCCTTACAACAATTCCTAGCACTTATAACATTTTTCTTAGATTTCTAAGTGGTATATCATGCCTACTACCTCAACTAACCAAAGTGTTGTATCACAAACACTACCACCACTCCAAAAGCATTATTTCTCATACACACCTCCTTTGCACAATTGCTTCTAATTTCCACAAGTTTTCACTTACACCTTCACTAGGCATTTCTTTTCCTTTGTTTACCAAATCTTGAACAAGACTTAACACTTCACATAACAATTCCTTGGTGTGTTCAAAACACCCATTTGAGTTCTAAATCCTCCAAGACAATGCCCATGGCACCTTAACACCTAAGAACACCATGATTCACCTTCTTCCACCATCTTAACACTTAACAAGTTCCTAGTACCTTCTAGGTCTTAAAATCTCATTTCATCACATAAACTCCTTTGTTTATCAACTAAATTTTGCCATAGCTTCTCTTGTAAACTCTCACACCCAAACACTTAGGTTTTCACCTTTAGACAACCAAGAACACTTAATCACTTAATACACATTCCTTACACACAAACATATTGTTTTTCATCCTTTAACCATTCAAGACATTCATCTTTACAAGAAATGCCCTTTACACACAACTAAGCCTTTAACTACACTACATCACAATATAGTGCATAAACTTAAATTGCTTGGCTCTTAGGCCCTTAAATAACATTAAACTTAAACACTGAATCTCCACATTTAAATGCCTTCAACCTGCGAATACACACAACAATGCTCCCATGTCTTTTTAGTCCACCTTGTGGATAGTTTTCTAGCTCATTTGCCATTGGCTCTTTAAGTCATTTATTAAGCAAATATAGCTCAATTTCCTAGTACAATAAACCACATTATGAGAGGTCATTTACCTCTTTGTTTTCCAAGCTTTCTCACTTGTTTTCTCTTGTTTTTTCTTGATTGAAAATCGGCAAGGAGCTTTTCTCACTTGTCAACCTTCTAACCAATACACATATAAGGGTAATGAGTATTAAGTTTAATACTCAAACTCATAATTAAACCCTAGGTTTACATAAGTGTCTTAAAACACTAAATTTGATGATTACCTTTGGAATTTGAAAGAGAGCTTGGTTAAGAGGCAAGATAGGACTCCTCCTAGTCCTTTGAAGTTTGAATTAAGCTAAGAAGAGAGCAAGATAAAACACCATTGTGAGGTAAATTTTCGGACATGTACCAAAATGAGAGGAAACATGGATTTTCTTTGATTTTCCTTACCTTGAAGCATAAGAGAATGACAAGGCATGGAAACATGAGCTCAAGCTCCTTCAATGGTGAATCTCCTTGGCACCAAAATGGAGCTTTTGAAGATTTGAAAAGATAGGAATGTAGAGCTTACTCTAACTAAGACAACGGTAGTCTCGGAATTGAATTCGGAGCTTGGAGCCATGAGTTACAAGCATTCAAAGATGGAGAATGGCTACTTACTGTAGCAAAACGAAAATGGAGAAGGGAGGAGATGAAGAAACCGTGTGAAATGGAAGGAAAGAAGAGAATGAGGTGAGAGAGTACACTTTGTTAAGATATTTATGTTATAAAGTAACTTTTCTCTTTTATTCTTTCTTCTTTTCTTTATTTGCTAGCCAAGTGTGATGACTCACACACCCAAAACCGTGGCCCCTTCATTATATAACATATATTTGGCCTTTGTTGACCAATTAAACAACTTATAACAACATATGTTACAAACTAGCTTATTAAAATCACTATTCACTAAAAACAAGGCACATAGAAGTGAAATTTTTGATTTCCCATTGATATAGCCACCCAAATGTGATACTATATAGTACACATGTTAATTAAAGAGTAATGATGGACATTTAGCCATTCAAAACTCATTTACAAGACAATTTTTCAAAAACGTGCTTTAAGACTCCTTAAAGCACATTTTGCGTTTTAACTTGTTTTCAAGCTTGGTTTTCTTTAGTAATTGATTTAATATGTTCCTTAACATATAAATAAGGCATAGGTATTACCATTAGGTCTTATACACATTTATCCCAAGCTTAGAGCACATTTTAGCCCATATTGACCTTAAGGTATTTATTTGTGTTTTGTTTGGTTTCATTGTCTACCAAAGTTTCCTAAGGACTTAATTAGCCTTATAAAGTCATAATTAAACATTATCAAGTCTTGGTAGGCTTTTGGGTCCTAGCCAAGTTCACTCCAAGCTTAGAGCATGTTTTTGCTCAAACCGTGTCTTAGTGTTTTATTGTGTTTTACCATGGTTTAAATGGTTCGTTTATGTTTCTAAGGCACTTTTTAGCCTTTAAATACCATAGTTTAACATTTACACAACATACCAAGGTTTGGGGTATTTCAAAGAAGAAGAGAGATACAGAGGCGGAAGAAGAGAAAAACGAATTGCCTAACTGGAGTAGGCATGGTTGGTCAAGGTCGGTGTATTTTGGGAAGTCTCCCCACGTGAATTAGTCTCTCGAGCAGGGATGTCGGGCAAGTTGTAGTAGACAGGATGGGTAGGAGTAGGTAGATTAACATTATTTTATAAGAAGCATGTTGATGACCATGAAATGCCCATAATTTGATGTGTCCTCGGTGGTGTGCTGGTTTGCAAGTGGTGAGGTGGAGGTAATTTATTAGATTTGTTAATATTATGTAATAGTAAGATGCTACTTGTAATAATTCGTTGCAATTTATTACTGAAATCGAGCATAGCTTAACCGGTTAAGGCTACGGGAATGGTACGAAAGGTCTCGGGTTCGAATCCCGTCTAGAGCATGTTTGCTCCTTTTTTTTGTTTCAGCCTTATTTATGCTTATTCCCTGTATACGTGCGACTGTATTAATATGTCACGTTTTTAGTTGTATACACATATATATAAGCGGTTGTTTTGTTATGTCACGTTATTAATTATACCTATATATGAATACGACTTTTTATTTGTCGTGTTTTAGCTATATGTATCTATGTGACTATATTGTCATGTCGCGTTTTTTTTGTTATACGTACAACGTTATAATATGGTAACGTTATGTATATGTACATATGTGTACGTGACCGTATTAATATGTAACGTCGTCATATTTTCGGACATGTATATGCTCGTACAAAATTTAATTGTTCGTTCCCTCACAAGTCGTTACATGCTCATAATAATGTCCACATTATTATTTAGGCCATAATTTAATTGGTTATATGTCCAATCCATATTTAATTAAGTAGGGGTATTTCAATCTACCCCCCTTAAAAAGACTTCGTCCCGAAGTCGCTTTACTTAATTAGGTGTATTAATAACTACCCATATAACCCCATAATGAATATCTATGTGATATTTCATTTACGCATATCGTGTTGTGCTAATACCGCACATAGCCCTCAATTGTGGCATTAATTCAAACCTATATGGATATAGGCAATCCATCCGCACCATCATTTCCTATCAGTTCTACCAATAGCGACAACCTCCCCGAGGTGTCATACCATATCATCATTCCACATTTCGTATCTAATTATTCGTTTCGTATCTAAGCGATACTCTAAGTAATCAATCTACAAGGTACAACAATATATATATCACAGTATCATAAAGAAAGTACTACACTTGGGTGTAAACACGCCATTTAGTATTTCATAAAATTCATACATACAAGTGCACATCTCACACAAACAAATCAACCACGTACGCCCCGCGTACCAAAACAACACCAACAAAATGAACAAACAACATCGTGTGCCTCGCATACCCACAAACATACCAACAACCAACATCGTATGCCCCGCATACCCACAAACTATTGTATGCCCCGCATACGAAAAAACAGAATTCAGTGCAAACATGTGCACAGCCAAGAGGTTCTACCCCCCTTAAAAAGGGTTACGCCCCCGTAGCCCACAAGTATTCAACAGTCGCTCCACAAGGAGCGCTGGATACTTGGCTCTCATGGAGTTCTCTAACTCTCATGTGGTATCTCCCACCTTTGGAGTAGATTATCTTCATATTAGAGAGACGGGTATGGCTCTAAAACATATAAAGGGTGAGGCACGTGTTTGTGCTCTCTCCCGAATTCGTTCTAATGGGCCCACTCGCTCCGTACAGAGGTGTAGATCCATTAACAAGGCTCAGTTGATTCTTTGTATTGTCGTATATCCCATCGTTAGGATTACTAGCATCTTCGCGTATCTTCTCTCATTGACTTCCAGTTTGAGTTGTCATATGACATTGGCTACTTTTAGTATTTAGTGCTCTTTGCACCTTTCTTGGTAATACCGAGGTGTACGAGTCTTGATGTCTACTTAGATGAAGATTGTCATCCATGTCTTCTGGTGGTTTTGTTCCAGAGTAACACGTTGTTCGTGTTGGTATATATTATATTTTCTTCCCGTGAGTCGGGTTAGCAACAACGTTGGTATTGTTCTTTCTACTTCCTGCCAGGGAAATTCATATGTTGTGCTCGTATTAGAGTTCTGCAACTTCATCTTCCATTTCACATTATTCTCTGCGTGTTTTACTCGTCTAAGTTCGCCCACATATTTATTATTGATAATTGTTCATATTTGTCGCTTCCGCGCGCATCACATTTCAGTCGATTCGACGGTTTGTTAGTCATTATAATGTTTATGTTCTTGTTAAAACATCTGATAGTATACTGGGTTTGTTTTTCCATTATTGCGTAGTTACGCGTTTAAGTTGACATCATTTGGTAGATTCCTCTGGATTGCATGAACTTGTATGGTCCTTATGAGGGTTCTACGTATTATTCGCCCATACAGTGGGTTTCCTGTTCCTGTTATCAGCGTCGTCGTCTTCGAAGGGTCTCCTTGTCTTCACTGTGTATCGTCCGCTATTCTGTGTTGTAGGTTCTTGGTTTCTCTAGCCCGTTGGTTAACTGCGGCTCTTCTCGTCCATCTTCGAGGTAATCTGTATCACTGTCCGTAGCGCAGAGTTGACTACTTCTCGTGTTCCTAACACTACTTGTCTACATGCATGGGGTACCATACTGATACATTACTACTTACCTGACTAACCTATAAATAAGTCTGTCAGGCCCACATGCTCCTATCGGAGTGCGGTCGTCCCATGTCTCGTTTAGTAAACTGGTAGCGTCCGTCACACGACTATTGTGAAGTATTCTATTGTCAATCTCCCTTTTAATGGATGTCCTTGTTGTAGTTTGATGTGGATTGGTCCGTAATGTCGGTTATCTTGTCGTAGGTGCTAATGTTCCAGTAGTATGGTGGTAAGGTGGTTGAAACATTATTTTTGTTCCCTGGACTCATGTCCTTAGTAATACACTAGAGGTAGCACTTGGTTGTTAACCAGTTAAACGTTGATTCGTATGTATGGCTTCAATCGGTTTATGTAATATTAGTGCTGAGGTGGCAATGTCAGTACTCCCATCTCGATCTCCATGAGTACATACATAATTATTTCCTCCAAGTTTAATCATTATCATATCTTACCTATGCTTCCCGATACGGCGTGGGGTAAGTCCTCATACTTGGGTATTTATATGCGTTCCCTCTTCTGTTAAATTGGGTGTATTGTAGATTGCATGATTGCTTGAGCAATTTGGCTCTTCACTTCCCAACCATTCTCATCGATGGTACTGCAAATGAGTTGTTTTTACAAATATTATAAGTGAATCCTTGTATGCCACTTCTCATAAGATCAGGTTTGTCCATTAGGACTAAACATTTATCACTATTAGTGATTAGCATTACATGCTGGTATATACTCCTGGTATTCAGCTTGTAAGTAATGTCTTTGTTGTTACTTATTGTTTAGTGCTAGTTACTTGTAACTGCAGTTATTTATATTTCAGTATGGCGCCTGTTAGTAATTCATCATTGTTATTCACATTGCTTACGGTATGTGCCATAGCTCCCTTGTTTCATTATATTAACTTTGATCTTGTTATTTTAGTACTATACCTCGGAAGGTAATTGGAGTCGGTATTCCCGGTCTCCTAGGCTCATGCCCTTTTATTGTCCATTAGGTACTTGCGTACTCGCGCTATTTAGCGTTTGGTTAAGTGTTTGCCATTATTTTGATTTGAACATTCGTTCATCACTGACAGTCGTCACAACAGTGAGCAACATGTTTTTAATATATATCAATACTTATCATTTTCACATGATCGGACGCCAATGGCGGTAGCCATTCTTCTACTTAGGACTTGTTTCATAATCGGTATGATATTGATAATACATATAAAATTTAATCTTGATGTTGATCACTTTTAATTGTACATGACCATACGTGGCACTCCTTGGTAAAGGTATTGCTCAGAGGTAGTAATTATTCATGTGTTCAGTGTTGATTCGCGCTCATTATTATGAAGGTACTGGTTGTAACGACCCCAAAACCACCCTTGTTGAGAGACCGTTACACGCCGCACGCTTATTACCTAAGACACGCAAGGCTACACTATCGAAACCCCAAAACAGAACTGATGCTCATATATCACCAAATAAACGATTACAACATGTCTTTACAATACACAGGCGGAAGCCAAACTGAAATACAAAGCATAATCTAAATACAACTGGGCCCTAAGGCCAAACAAACTAAATACAAAACTCAAATGCCAAAACGAAAAGTAAGAGCCGAATCTCCAAGCACGAACTAAAACCTGCAAATCAGACGGAGATAGGGGTGAGCAAAACTATTGCTCAGCAGGTGATAAACTTCATCAGCTGAGCATGCTCAAAACATAATCTGAACATACATACTTATACATATACAGAAGCGCTTAGCCTGAGCGAAACCAGAGTCAAAGCGGAAGACTTTCAAATAGGCAGAAGTCTAAAACAGAAGAGGCTAAGCAGTGGTCAAAACATACACTTAATAGCAGAAGGTAAACTGAAGCTGAAAGCTTGACGAAATCAGAAGCTTAAGAAACTCTGAAGCTTAAACACAATCAGAAGCTTAGCAAAATCAGAAGCTTAGCAAAAGAAAGCTTAGCAAAATCCGGAACTTATCAGAAGGCGGTAAGCACACAGCAGACCGTCTCAAATCAAATACAGATAGAGAGTAGACGAAGCAGAGCGCTTATAAAGCAGAAATACCCAACAGACAGCACAAGCAGTCCGTCGACGTTTGAAAACAGACAGAGCAGACAGAAACAGATCACTTAGTAAACCAGAGGCTTTCAGAAGACAGAAAGCACATAGCAGTCTGTCAGAAATCAGAAACAGTTAGAGCTAACAGAAAACAGAACTCTTAACAATCATAAGTGGGACACTAGCACCAAGCATAACACTCAGAAAGGGTCGAAGACCCATGGATCTAACAGATCCCTCGACAACGCAGAAATGACCCGAAGGCCAAAGGGTTCGTCAACCCCACAGAACAGATTGGGCATGACCCACACTCAGAATGACGTCTACATGGTATACCACGGAATAGCTCGACCCAGCCATTCACGGCTCAGAAACAAAGTAACTAGGTCCCAAAACAGAGGCTTAATCCAAACAGATCGAAGCTTAATACAGAGCAGAGCGGAAGTCTTAACCAGATCAGAACAGAAAGCGAGAGCTTAGCAAAATCATAGAAGGAGCTTACCAATGGAAATCCTTAACAAGACAGAAGTCGTAACCCGACTAGTAAATACGAAAGCAAACTGAAGTCAGAGGTTGAATCATATTTTCAGAGCAAACAGAGTTCAAAAGATTAACGGAGACCTTAAAATCAGAAAACACTTAAACACATGCTAAAACACCTGAAAACAGATAGTACTCGGAAAGAGGAATCCAACGCCGCAAACGGCACTCAAAACGGAGCTCAAACGAAGAAGTTATGGTGAAAACAGAGGGGTGTCCGAACTTGTGTCCGGACGTCGACGTTCTGACACAGGTCGAGACTCAGAAACCAGAGATTGTCAAATGTCCGAACTTGTGTCCGGACATCAATGTTCGGACACAAGTCGAGTTGAAAACAGACAGGGAATTTCAGAGTGTCCGAACATCGAAGCTCGGACCGATGTTCGGACGGGTTCCACGGGGAAAAAGTTACGCGGAGTGTCCGAACATCAATGTTCGGACTGATGTTCGGACATACCCCGAGTTTGAAAATACAGAAGCTCAAAATGCTGTCCGAACTTAGAAGTTAGGACAGATGTTCGGACAACACGAAATCAGAAGAACAGAGGCTACGAACAGATCAGAAAAATTATCCAAACTTCACCAAACCTTGCCAAAGAATTACCCACACCAAATCAGACATAAATACAGGAAAACCACGAGGTTTTAGCCACTCAAAAACGCAAACACACTGCATTAAATCTCACACACAAATCAATGAACAATCCTTATAAATCCCAAATCGGCGGCACTCAGAAATCACAAAACAGAGGGAGATTTACAATGTAGATTCACCATCGTTAAAGCAATACTTACATAACCAAAATACGCGAATCAAAACACTACCCACGGGGTTTTAACGCATTAGAAACGCAAATCAGAATTCACCCAAATCACCACAAATCAGAGAGTCAAATAACATATACGGAAACATTGGTCGAAACCCCCGTGGGTGAACACACACAACTGAATCCATCTACCACCTACCTCACATCCGTAGCTAAGCCATCTCTGCGGACTCTACGAATCGCCTTCCCGAATCTCCAACCAAATGACAATCCCTCGAATTGAACCGCTCCCAAAATACAAAATCAGAATCAGAAAAGAGGAGAGGAAGACTCAATGAAGAATGAAATCGGAATCTACAAACCAACCTGACAGACAACTGACAGACGAACAGAATTCCACAGGCGGATCTCCAGCAATCAATTTACAGATTGGAGATTGAAAGAAGGGAAGAGCAAAGGGAGGAGAAGAGCGAGGAAGAACCGTCGTGCGTTAGGATAGTGGAAGGAGGAATTGATCGTGATTAGAAATTAGGGAAAGGAGTTAAGAAATAATTAAATAAGAAATAAGTCCTTAACTCCTTAATTACTAACAAAACGCAAAAGACATCTTTAACCCTCCTTCCACAAGCTAACATAATGACATAAGGAGAATGGCATAGACAATCTAACATAAGATTACAAAATAGCACAAACTCCCTTTGCGAATCAGAAAGAAATAAAAAAAATCTAAGGCATAACAATATACCCCCCTTAAAAAGAATTTCGTCCTCGAAATTTGACGAAACCAGAATGTGAACAAATGCACTACTAGTGCCAGAAAACAATGAACACTCACAAGGCCAACACTCAGGACTTACTGCTGATTGACTGACAGAAGGAGAAACAGAAGATTACTAACACATAGCTTTGAGGCACAGAAGGGAACACTCACAAAGCTAACACTCAGAATACACTGGTTAACTCGCTGACAGAGGAAACAAAGTAGATGATCACTAAAGGCTCAGCACAAAGGCACAGAAAGAACACTCACTCATTTCAGAAGCTCTAACCTCGAAGAGCTAACACTCAAGTGTACTGGTTGATTTCCTGACAGAGGAGGCGGAACAAAAGATCGATAACTCTCAGCCCAAAAGCACAGGAACTCTCTTAGAATCCGTCCTTACCCAAAGGACCAAGCACACTCAAAAGCTCACACCAGAACAACAATAGAGAACACACAAGCCAAGCACATAAACCAAGCCCACAACTGAAGCACACATCACTGGCAAACCAGAACTCACCTTCGGTCATCCTTTTCCAAAGGACCCGACTCCCTCAGACCCAGACTCAGACTCAAACACAGCAAATACACTGACAGACACTACGCTTCCGCTGTGCTACTCTGATAGTGGACAGCCACAGAGCAGACACACTCAACAGACTCCAGGCAGCAATCAAGTCACGTAACAGATAGCAGACAATTCACGCAGCAGGTAACACATAGCAGTTAGCAGGCAAGACACGGAAGCGTAGTCATGCAGACGACCACAAATCCCAACGAAAACCAAACCTGGCTCTGATACCACTAAATGTAACGACTCCAAAACCACCCTGGTTGAGAGACCGTTACACGCCGCGCGCTTATTACCTAAGACACGCAAGGCTACACTATCGAAACCCCAAAACAGAACTGATGCTCATATATCACCAAATAAACGATTACAACATGTCTTTACAATACACAGGCGGAAGCCAAACTGAAATACAAAGCATAATCTAAATACAACTGGGCCCTAAGGTCAAACAAACTAAATACAAAACTCAAATGCCAAAACGAAAAGTAAGAGCCGAATCTCCAAGCACGAACTAAAACCTGCAAATCAGACGGAGATAGGGGTGAGCAAAACTATTGCTCAGCAGGTGATAAACTTCATCAGCTGAGCATGCTCAAAACATAATCTGAACATACATACTTATACATATACAGAAGCGCTTAGCCAGAGCGAAACCAGAGTCAAAGCGGAAGACTTTCAAATAGGCAGAAGTCTAAAACAGAAGAGGCTAAGCAGTGGTCAAAACATACACTTAATAGCAGAAGGTAAACTGAAGCTGAAAGCTTGACGAAATCAGAAGCTTAAGAAACTCAGAAGCTTAAACACAATCAGAAGCTTAGCAAAATCAGAAGCTTAGCAAAATCCAGAACTTATCAGAAGGCGGTAAGCACACAGCAGACCGTCTCAAATCAAATACAGATAGAGAGCAGACGAAGTAGAGCGCTTATAAAGCAGAAATACCCAGCAGACAGAAAGCACACAGCAGTCCGTCGACGTTTGAAAACAGACAGAGCAGACAGAAACAGATCACTTAGTAAACCAGAGGCTTTCAGAAGACAGAAAGCACATAGCAGTCTGTCAGAAATCAGAAACAGTTAGAGCTAACAGAAAACAGAACTCTTAACAATCAGAAGTGGGACACTAGCACCAAGCATAACACTCAGAAAGGGTCGAAGACCCATGGATCTAACAGATCCCTCGACAACGCAGAAATGACCCGAAGGCCAAAGGGTTCATCAACCCCACAGAACAGATTGGGCATGACCCACACTCAGAATGACGTCTACATGGTATACCACGGAATAGCTCGACCCAGCCATTCACGGCTCAGAAACAAAGTAACTAGGTCCCAAAACAGAGGCTTAATCCAAACAGATCGAAGCTTAATACAGAGCAGAGCGGAAGTCTTAACCAGATCAGAACAGAAAGCGAGAGCTTAGCAAAATCATAGAAGGAGCTTACCAATGGAAATCCTTAACAAGACAGAAGTCGTAACCCGACTAGTAAATACGAAAGCAAACTGAAGTCAGAGGTTGAATCATATTTTCAGAGCAAACAGAGTTCAAAAGATTAACGGAGACCTTAAAATCAGAAAACACTTAAACACATGCTAAAACACCTGAAAACAGATAGTACTCGGAAAGAGGAATCCAACGCCGCAAACGGCACTCAAAACGGAGCTCAAACGAAGAAGTTATGGTGAAAACAGAGGGGTGTCCGAACTTGTGTCCGGACGTCGACGTTCTGACACAGGTCGAGACTCAGAAACCAGAGATTGTCAAATGTCCGAACTTGTGTCCGGACATCAATGTTCGGACACAAGTCGAGTTGAAAACAGACAGGGAATTTCAGAGTGTCCGAACATCGAAGCTCGGACCGATGTTCGGACGGGTTCCACGGGAAAAAGTTACGCGGAGTGTCCGAACATCAATGTTCGGACTGATGTTCGGACATACCCCGAGTTTGAAAATACAGAAGCTCAAAACATGCTGTCCGAACTTAGAAGTTAGGACAGATGTTCGGACAACACGAAATCAGAAGAACAGAGGCTACGAACAGATCAGAAAAATTATCCAAACTTCACCAAACCTTGCCAAAGAATTACCCACACCAAATCAGACATAAATACAGGAAAACCACGAGGTTTTAGCCACTCAAAAACGCAAACACACTGCATTAAATCTCACACACAAATCAATGAACAATCCTTATAAATCCCAAATCAGCGGCACTCAGAAATCACAAAACAGAGGGAGATTTACAGATGTAGATTCACCATCGTTAAAGCAATACTTACATAACCAAAATACGCGAATCAAAACACTACCCATGGGGTTTTAACGCATTAGAAACGCAAATCAGAATTCACCCAAATCACCACAAATCAGAGAGTCAAATAACATATACGGAAACATTGGTCGAAACCCCCGTGGGTGAACACACACAACTGAATCCATCTACCACCTACCTCACATCCGTAGCTAAGCCATCTCTGCGGACTCTACGAATCGCCTTCCCGAATCTCCAACCAAATGACAATCCCTCGAATTGAACCGCTCCCAAAATACAAAATCAGAATCAGAAAAGAGGAGAGGAAGACTCAATGAAGAACGAAATCGGAATCTACAAACCAACTTGACAGACAACTGACAGACGAACAGAATTCCACAGGCGGATCTCCAGCAATCAATTTACAGATTGGAGATTGAAAGAAGGGAGAAGAGCAAAGGGAGGAGAAGAGCGAGGAAGAACCGTCGTGCGTCAGGATAGTGGAAGGAGGAATTGATCGTGATTAGAAATTAGGGAAAGGAGAGTTAAGAAATAATTAAATAAGAAATAAGTCCTTAACTCCTTAATTACTAACAGAACGCAAAAGACATCTTTAACCCTCCTTCCACAAGCTAACATAATGACATAAGGAGAATGTCATAGACAATCTAACATAAGATTACAAAATAGCACAAACTCCCATTGCGAATCAGAAAGAAAATAAAAAAAATCTGGGGCATAACACTGGTAATGTCTGTATTACGGTAGAATTGTTCTTTTCACTCGTGGTCCATCTGTGGACTGATACGTTTTACCAATTCTCTTGTGTACATCACAGGTTGGCGTATACGTACATATAGTTAGTGAACTATAAGTTACATTTATTACAAGGTTAAAATATTATAACGTATAATATGTATAACATTTTATGTGGCAATACTGTAATAATGGAAAAATATTAGGAGTTGATGGAAATAGGAATTTTGATGTATATGCCTTTTGGCAATAATATAGTTTTATTAAAAGTATGGGTTATAGTATATATAATGAGAAAATGGAATTTATAACCTAAGGTTAGTATAAGATAAAACCTTAGGAATTATAAATTATGTTCTGAAATGTTACAAAATATTAAGATAAGGTTCTTAATATAAGTTGCATAATATAATGCATCAAATCAAATAATCATCTCACATTAAGGTGATGATGAAAAGGTGACACATAATATAGGAGGATGAATCATGTAATATGGATATATGTGTATATATCTGTGATGCGTAAGCATATGTGAATAAATATAAATACGGAGCATACGATACAGTTGGAAACTATATGGTAGCGATCGTTATACGGTTGTATTCTCTTCATAGTTTTATTTGTATGATTTAACATATACAACGTAAACTGTTAATCGCCACTTTCCTTATTTAATATCTTATTGCTAAATTGTTGATAGTTGTTTGTAACTAGGATATTGCAGTTTTGTTTATCCTTACTATAATTAATTTTTGCAACTTGTGAAGAGTCTCATGAGTCATACGACTCTGGTGTGATCAGCACCAATGTCGAACTGTCCTTCTACCCCAATTTGTGGTTGGTTTCCTCTGATCCCCGGGAATCAGGTTTTACCTTCCACTTCCAATTCAGCCATTAAATGGTTTGATAACTAAATTATGTTATCTTGGCTCCTAAGCCTGTGTCATTTGATTCGTTCTAGTTTAGTAGTTATAATTTGTTATGGGCTAGTGTGCCATTTTTATTGCATTAGTCGGACTCGTCGGGTCCTTCAGAGGTTGTAGGCCTCATATCTTAGTGGTTTATTGCAACAATTGTAGTTATGTAGTTTATACTAGAGGTGTACAATTGTTTGGTGATTATTGGTAGCTATGGTGTCGTACCATAGGTCTATGCAGTTTACAGTATTCGTTTGTAACGATAATAGCAGTGGTAACTGCAGTGGTAATTGTTTGCAGCACTTGCAGTAGCAAGTGCGCGGGGTAGACGAAATTACTGGTACATTGTTTAAAATCAGCGCTTGCAGTGGCAAGCGCACCATGCAAGTAGAGTTGTCGGTTTCCGACTTGTTGTCTCACTGCTGTATGGGTTGCTTAAGTACCGTTAGAATGATTGTTCATGAATAAGACGGTATTTGGATTTGGGAAATTTTCCTGACCACATTGTCATTAGAATAATCAAGTCCTCCCTCACATTATAATTATAATAGCATAACCATTTGGACTTTGTCTCCCTACAGGTACCGCCACGACAGGGTCCTAGTGTCACGGTATTGTGTGCACACAAGTTTAGGATTGAAGTTTGAACATAACAGGACGGTATTCTCACAAAGTTCCTCCACGTTCTCAAGATAATTTCTTTTTACAGTCTGGTGGTTAAAGGTCCCATTACGGGCGATGGTCTCGCGGAGTTCCTGGTGCTCCCGGTCCGCATGCCCTGATGTTCCTGAGTGACCCTTTCCACGACGTTATAGTAGTAGTGGCGCTCACCTCTGGCAGTGCCTATTAATGCGGCGCTTGGTCATCAATGGAGGTATGACATTGAGGTTGTATTAATGTTACAGGAGCAGGAATTATTCATTCACTGCGAGGGTGTTTAGACAGTCTTTTGGGCTTGGTAGACCTTTTCCCTATATTCGGGGATTATATTTCTTAGTTGTATTCTACTCATTGGGTTGTGGCGGGAGGGATACTGTTATACCCAAAATTTTGACCCCCCTGGTTAGGGTCTACGAGGTCCTGGTGATGTGAGGGGCATTTTAATCAAGTAGTGAGGGATTCCGGCTCGAGCGGCGCATCCCATGGCATGAGGAGCAGCTTTGTCATTTTCAGGGGCGTTTTAGTAATCTTTAAAGGCTCCTGAGACCTCCTATAAGCTTCTCTCTCCTCCAAAGGATGCCCAAATCAGCTTGAAATGCTTTGATATTTTAACCCGTGATAGAGGATGACATTCTAAGCATAATGGCGTTGGAATTTTGATTTTTCGGGTTTCCAATAATTTTCTAGCAATTTCTGACTGAATCTGACGAGAAATTCAATTTAAAAATATTCCAACATTTAAAAAATCGGATTCCACTTCAGAAAATTCATAATTTCCATCCTTGACACGTGGTTAAAATTTCACAGCAAAATTCCTTTGGGAAGTCACTTAACTAAAATATCGAAAAATCTTACTTTTACTAGATTTTCTTTATCTTTAAGAAAGTCTATATAAGGGGATAGGTTTTTGGATAAAATGAGAACTTCATATGCTCAAGAACCCTAGAGAGTCAGAAAACACAGCCTCCTCTCTCTCTCTCACGTTTTCCAACACCCGGCCACCCAAATCATACCGAAAATCCCCCGAAATCACCATCTAAACACGTTTTCCAATCCCCAAAGCACCAATAGTCATCAAAACCCCACAAAAATACCTCCAAAACGTGAAGAACAGCAAGAACAACCAACAACCAGAAGCTTGGGTCGAAATCCCCTCGGGTCTGCCATCAACGGAGCACTTGACGAATCCCGGTGTGAAGAAACGTTGTGAATCCGAAGGTAAAACAGGTAGAAACTCCACTTCCCTAATTCTCCACGGTATTATCTGTCTTGCCTCAAAATTTGGGCTCAAACTAACCTTCGTACGCTTCTGTATTGCTGTTTATTCAAGCTTCTGTCCAATAACTTGTTTACCAAGTTTCGTGCACAATTCGAATTCAAATTGAGAACTTTTGACCACTAACGTATTGTACATCTTTCAGGCTACGCACCCATAAAATTTGAGCCGAAAACACCTTCGGGAACAGCCTCAAAGCCGCCGTCCGAGGGCTGTCCGCACCCACGGACGTCGTGTCCGGGGTCCCGGACTCCCTGTCCATAAGCTCGGACACCCACGGACGGCGGCGGGATTTTTAAAATTTAAAAATTAGGTTTTTTTAATAGTGTCCGGGCCCACGGACAGTCTGTCCGAGGCCCCGGACTTTACGATTTTCTGTTTTCTGTTTAATTCGACTTTTACTTTCATATAGGTTAACTGGGGTCCGTGGTTTCGGACAATAGGTCTGTGGCTACGGACGGAAACAAAATTTGACCTAATTCTGCCTCCGAAACCCTAGTTTAGGTAGTTTTAATTTCCACTTTAATTTTCTGTCAAAAAATACTAAAAAGACAAAAAAACGGAAGCGCGCACCTAGGTTAAAAACAACTTTGTAGAAAGCCGTAATTAAACCGAGTAGAGGAAAAACGACCTAGGAGGGGTAATGAAAGTAATTTGAACCCTAATTAAGTCGAATATCGAGCCCCCGAACCCGAACTCTCCTTTCCTAATTTGATCTAGGTTAAAATTAGGTGGCGACTCATAATAGGTTCCAGTGAGCTAGCTTAGGTTTTAATAATTATTGTTATATGGCATAGTTATTAATCTTAGGCTATAAGTGGACCTAAAACCCGGTTAGATCCTAATCAACTTTAATCAACATAGGATTGGGTTTAAAATCGAGGCTCACAGACTGGCGACTCTGCTGGGGACAACTTCTTAATTTTAACTTGTTTAATTTTAAGAAAGAGGGCTTAACTCGAAAATTGTTTATTTATGGCTTTATTACTTTGTTCGTTTACTTTTGTGCGCACTTTAATTCTCTGCACCTTTGCATCATATGAGAGCGAGGGTCCACCTAAACCAATTTCACCCCGGGACCCGTTTGAGGGTCCCCTGTCAGGGACTCACACCTTTTAGGTGATGTGAATAAGCGGGGGAAAAGAGGAGGGCGTCGTCTAACCACACCCCCTTAATACCTGGGCTTTAGCCCCAAGCGTTTTCCTGGCAGTGTCCTTACCTAGCCCATTGTTTGGTCAGTCAAAGACCCGACCGTAGATGCACACCTTCAGGTGATGTGAAAAAAGTGGGGAAGCCCAAAGAGAATATCGTGCAAGCCCTACTCCTTTGAGGTGCCCTGGGCCCATGCCCCAAGCACCTCTCCGGATCGATCCATACCCGTTTGGATTTAAACGTCTAGTGAGGACATGTTGAATTTGTGTGGGCCTTGTTTGCTTGTATGATCGGCCCATTACCCAGCCTACAGATTGATAGGAACTTCTCCTACATTAACCTAGCCCAGCCCGAATTGGCGGCTCTATTTGTTTGCGGCCCAGAGGTCCTGTTTGGTTTAATATGTGAGTCATTCGGGCTTCGGCCCAAAAGCTTAGACTTAGGTGATTTCTCTTCTGGCCCAATTCGAATTATCCATTTAGTTCTAGGCCCATGAAAAACAAATCCACCTCAAGCAGTTCATGAAAATCCATCAGACCTTTCCGTTTCAAGGTTTATTCTAGTCCAGGAAGACTTTCCACTTGGGCTTTGGCCCAAAGTCCTAGATATAGGTATCATCTTCTAGGCCCAATCAGAATTACTCGGCCCAAATTCCAATTCGCATCTAGGACATGGTTTAAAAATCATTTCGGCCCATGCGCCCTATTTCTAGCCCAAACACATTCTGGCCCAGGTGCCAAACTCTCAAAACATTCTGAGTACCGCACTCATAACTCATTTCATCTAGGCCCATAGACCAATTCATGGTTTTGGCCCATGAGCTTCACTCTCAATCCAGAATTTCGGCCCATAAAACATTTGAATCCAAGATAGTTTGCATAATTCATTCACTCCAGTTTCCGGCTTCAAGGCCCAACAAGAACATCAAACAAATCTTAGACTTCAAGGCTTATCTCTCGACCCAGTGGCCCATTCACGGTCCATGTGACTTCCTTCAGCTTGTTTGCTCGGTTTCTAGATTAAGGGATTCAGGCCTACATGTCCGTTCTAGTCTAGGAATCACTATAATCTGTGCACTCCACTCTCAGTTTGGAGAAGACTCAGACTTACTTACTTCTTACATAACCCATAGGCATTCCTAGTTCAAACATTTTACAGGGCCTACTCGAAGTTTGGAAGGAAGACAATCACGGTCATCTCAATGGCGTCCCGACGGCCCAAAGCTCGAGTCTTCAGTATGTTGGCATCAGACAGCCTAACATCACTATTTTAGAAGTTTTCTCGATTTGGTAGTTTTCTTTTTCGTTCTTCCAGCTTTTATGGTAGCTAGCTTCCTTTATCATATTAGGTAGTTTTCTTAAGATTTTAATTTTCGATGTTGTCTTTCCATTCATGAATTAGAGCATAGTTCCATTTTCTTAATTTTTGTGCATTTAAGAACACCAAAAAAATAAATAAGTCATCACATCATTTCACCCACATCCACTACCTTGATCACATACATCCCATGTGTCTCACCACTCCCCCCTCTCCACATGAAACTCATTCTTGCGCAGGGAATATCTCACCACCTTGTCGGCTTCCACCACTTGTCACCTCTCAATAGAAAGTTTCACCGTACACTGAAAGCATCCCACTACCATGTTTTACTTTCATCACTACATCACTCCACCAAAACAGCAAGACTTCATCACCACGTACCACCACACATACAGCCACCTCCAACAAATAACTTGGGTATTCAAAAGGCTTGTCAAAAAAAAACCCACAATAATACTGGGGGCAATCTGAGTTAGGGTCGATAATGTTTATTGGTTTAAAGCGCGTGAACAAGTCTCTGAGTGAACATTTCGCGAGAGTGCCTTGAGCGGTAAAACCATGAGTGAAAGAGCGTGTCATTTCTACACGACTCCAGAGAGGTCACATTCAAAGGTGAGGTAAACGGCATAACTCCGACCAAAGGAGACACTTTGTAAATTTACGCTTAAACCTGTGAAAAGTAACAAAGAACGGATACACAACTATTAGGGATGACGAAGCACCTAGGTACAGCACCACACAGCCAAAAGCTTGTGAACCCTGACATTACACCCTAGGCACCCCCGCTGAGCTTTTCATATATGTTCCCCTTTTACAACACTACAAACTCCACAAACAAGCCAGCCAATGATGAATAACCGACCCGGTGACCAAAGGAAGCAAGGAGCCCGACTTCCGAACAGCAACTTCACAAGTCCAAAGAAGCAAAACTGCTACCAGCATGACGAAACGATCCACAAATGGTCCCAAAATGACACAGGATCCAAATGAGCTAACATCAAGAATAGCTCTCAAAGTTCAAAGCCGGGAAACACAAGAACCCCGAAGGAAGGGAAAATTCAAAGAAAGGCAAACCTGAAAAGCCTCGAAGAAATCCAAAATCGGAAAGAAGATAGAAGGTGCAAGGAACAACCCAAAAGTCCCAAGTTCCAAACTCACCTGCGAAATCATCACGAAGTAGCCAAACGACTTCAAGGCAAAGAAGACAAGTCCGAGAGGCGGTGCAAGTTGCAGCTTTGGTCACCCTTATAGCTCCACATATCCTAAACATTCCTCCATTGTCCTGTTATCATTCATCACAGCCCATAGCCACGATACAAGCTTAAAAGACTTCCGACCTAGTAGTTGTGTATCCAATCACGTGAAAGTAACAGGTTGAACACGTAAATCTAACAAATGTCAAATTCAATGGTCGAGATGTTTTGCCCAAAAGGAGAGCATGGGTGCAAGCATTAAACACTTTGAGTGTAGGATAGAAAGCACCACATCAAGATAAACCTCGACCTTGTGAGAATGAGACTTGTTTTGCGCAATTAATTAAAGAACATACTGGGGGCAATCGATCGTTCCGATCGATTGCCAAAAATTCCAAAGAACTCAGATTGCCTTAAGGAAAAATACTGGGGGCAATTGTTGGTTCCAACAATTGCCATGACAACACCAATTGAAACCTAAAGCTTGAGCACCACCATCCCACCACAGGCATAAGCCCTTACATCCACATCAAAATTCCTTAGGCCCGACCTAAGCCCTATCTCCACATTCAAACACCTTCAGGCCCGTCCTAAGCCCTACCTCCACATCAAATTTCCTCAGGCCCGTCCTAAGCCCTACCTCCACATTCAAACACCCACGGGCCCGTCTTGTGCCCTAATCCTTTTACATTCTTTTGGACCCATCATACATTTGACTCACTTTCACTTAGATCCATCCATAGGCTCGTCATAAGACCTAGATCCGTCCTTTAGGCTCGCCATAAGACCTAGAACCATTTTTAGGCTCGCCGTAAGACCTAGTTGCATTCCCTTAGGCTCGTCATAAGACCTAGATCTGTCCTTTAGGCTCGCCATAAGACCTAGAACCATTTTTTAGGCTCGCCATAAGACCTATTTGCACTCCCTTAGGCTCGTCATAAGACCTAGATCCGTCCTTTAGGCTCGCCATAAGACCTAGAACCATTTTTAGGCTCGCCATAAGACCTAGTTGCATTCCCTTAGGCTCGTAGTAAGACCTAGCGTTACCCTTTAGCTTACCCGCTCTTATCAAACATACTGCATTCCTCAATTAGCCTAGTTAAGAGTAGAACGGATCTCGGTCTCCATAAGCAACCGAGTAGAACGGATCTCAGTCTCCATAAGCAACTGAGTTAGACGGATCTCGGTCTCCATAAGCAACCGAGTAGAACGGATCTCAGTCTCCATAAGCAACTGAGTTAGACGGATCTCGGTCTCCATAAGCAACCGAGTAGAATGGATCTCAGTCTCCATAAGCAACTGAGTTAGACGGATCTCGGTCTCCATAAGCAACCGAGTAGAATGGATCTCAGTCTCCATAAGCTACTGAGTTAGATGGGTCTTGGTCTCCATAAGCAACCGAGTAGAACGGGTCTCGGTCTCCATAAGCAACCGAGTAGAACGGGTTTCGGTCCCCAGAAGCATCCGAGCATCATCAACATCATCAGCATTATCATCAGGATTATCATCAGCATCATCAGCATCATCAGCATCATCAACATTTCAGCATTCTTGCATTTGCATACCGCCCAGTTTCCACATTTTAGGTTGTCAACGCCTTAGAATCGCTTGACATTACTTCGTTTCACTTTACTTATAGGTAGTCAACGCCTTAGAATAGCTTGACATCATCTCATTTGTCACAGGCAGTCAACACCTTAGAATAGTTTGACATCATATCATCATTATAGGTAGTCAACGCCTTAGAATTGCTTGACATTACTTCATTTTACTTATAGGTAGTCAACGCCTTAGAATCGCTTGGCATCGCATCATTTCATGTATTTTAGGTAGTCAACGCCTTAGAACCGCTTGACATTATTCCATTTTCATCACCTAGGTAGTCAGCGCCTTAGAATAGCTTGACACATTTTCACTTATAGGTAGTCAGCACCTTAGAATAGCTCGACAGCGTTTTTGTTGCTTAGGTAGTCAGCGCCTCCGAATAGCTGCACGCAATCAACGCGGTTTCGCACAACATGGAGAATCTCGTGAAGTCCAAAATTTTGGGGCATCACTCAAGCATCAACCAGACTTTTCACATCCACTACAAAGTCTAGTTGACGGGGGGCAATCTGTTATACCCAAAATTTTGACCCCCCTGGTTAGGGTCTACGAGGTCCTGGTGTTGTGAGGGGCATTTTAATCAAGTAGTGAGGGATTCCGGCTCGAGCGGCGCATCCCATGGCATGAGGAGCAGCTTTGTCATTTTCAGGGGCGTTTTGGTAATCTTTAAAGGCTCCTGAGACCTCCTATAAGCTTTCTCTCTCCTCCAAAGGATGCCCAAATCAGCTTGAAATGCTTTGATATTTTAACCCGTGATAGAGGATGACATTCTAAGCATAATGGCGTTGGAATTTTTTTTTCGGGTTTCCAATAATTTTCTAGCAATTTCTGACTGAATCTGACGAGAAATTCAATTTAAAAATATTCCAACATTTAAAAAATCCGATTCCACTTCAGAAAATTCATAATTTCCATCCTTGACACGTGGTTAAAATTTCACAGCAAAATTCCTTTGGGAAGTCACTTAACTAAAATATCGAAAAATCTTACTTTTACTAGATTTTCTTTATCTTTAAGAAAGTCTATATAAGGGATAGGTTTTTGGATAAAATGAGAACTTCATATGCTCAAGAACCCTAGAGAGTCAGAAAACACAGCCTCCTCTCTCTCTCTCACGTTTTCCAACACCCGGCCACCCAAATCATACCGAAAATCCCCCGAAATCACCATCTAAACACGTTTTCCAATCCCCAAAGCACCAATAGTCATCAAAACCCCACAAAAATACCTCCAAAACGTGAAGAACAGCAAGAACAACCAACAACCAGAAGCTTGGGTCGAAATCCTCTCGGGTCTGCCATCAACGGAGCACTCGATGAATCCCGGTGTGAAGAAACGTTGCGAATCCGAAGGTAAAACAGGTAGAAACTCCACTTCCCTAATTCTCCACGGTATTATCTGTCTTGCCTCAAAATTTGGGCTCAAACTAACCTTCGTACGCTTCTGTATTGCTGTTTATTCAAGCTTCTGTCCAATAACTTGTTTACCAAGTTTCGTGCACAATTCGAATTCAAATTGAGAACTTTCGACCACTAACGTATTGTACATCTTTCAGGCTACGCACCCATAAAATTTGAGTCGAAAACACCTTCGGGAACAGCCTCAAAGCCGTCGTCCGAGGGCTGTCCGCACCCACGGACGTCGTGTCCGGTGTCCCGGACTCCCTGTCCGTAAGCTCGAACACCCACGGACGGCGGCGGGATTTTTAAAATTTAAAAATTAGGTTTTTTTAATAGTGTCCGGGCCCACGGACAGTCTGTCCGAGGCCCCGGACTTTACGATTTTCTGTTTTCTGTTTAATTCGACTTTTACTTTCATATAGGTTAACTGGGGTCCGTGGTTTCGGACAATAGGTCCGTGGCTACGGACGGAAACAAAATTTGACCTAATTCTGCCTCCGAAACCCTAGTTTAGGTAGTTTTAATTTCCACTTTAATTTTCTATCAAAAAATACTAAAAAAGACAAAAAAACAGAAGCGCGCACCTAGGTTAAAAACAACTTTGTAGAAAGCCGTAATTAAACCGAGTAGAGGAAAAACGACCTATGAGGGGTAATGAAATTAATTTGAACCCTAATTAAGTCGAATATCGAGCCCCCGAACCCGAACTCTCATTTCCTAATTTGATCTAGGTTAAAATTAGGTGGCGACTCATAATAGGTTCCAGTGAGCTAGCTTAGGTTTTAATAATTATTGTTATATGGCATAGTTATTAATCTTAGGCTATAAGTGGACCTAAAACCCGGTTAGATCCTAATCAACTTTAATCAACATAGGATAGGGTTTAAAATCGAGGCTCACAGATACTGTCGGCGGTAGTTCGTACTGGACTTCCACATGAAAGTGGACTGTCACCAATGTACTCATGACGTTTGTGTCTCCTCCTGGCTGAGCTCTCAGCTGGACCTTAACAGGGGTAATATTCCCGGGCCTTTATGCCCTTGGCCAGCACCCTGGCTCGCACCACCACTAGATTTCAGTATTACCGTTCGTCTTCTCAATAACACACCATAATACAATCAACTCATTTGTGTGCCCCAAGGCTAACACTTGCAAGCCAAAGGCTCTGCTAACACATAATTCCATTAAGACAAAGACGTTTCATACCTCACAAACGTTTCCCGTGTTTCCCAAATCCTAAGCTCACTGTCTTAACCTAGTATCTCGTCATCAGAGCGGTACTCCGCTCTGATACCACTTTTGTAACACCCCTCTCAGATTAACACGTAAAGGTCACTCACGTCAACAGATAATAAAGCGTCTTACAACGGAACATAAACAATGACATTAAACTCACTCGGGTGTCACCTGTCGTTACTCGCCCATACGAGTAACGAAGCAGAACTAAATCCAACAACTAGAATGCACATCACTACTAAACCGCTGTGATAACGAGATATCCCTATACATCATACTAAGTCCACATCCATAACGGTAAACAAGTGAGCATCCATTTCAAATCCCAGATAAATGCAACATTACCATCATACGTCCACAACCTGGTATCGTTATACAATAAATTCATTACACAATAATTGAAGTTATCCTATCTACCCTGTTCCCGCACTTCGGCTTCGACGAAGATCAACAACCTGCACAATAAGTATAGTCTCAGCGATAGACGCTGAGTATGCCGGATCTGGACCCTATTGGTCACTTGTCATTTTTAACCGTCTTGATATTAGATTGATTTCATGCTTTACCATTTTACAGAAATAATAGATACTGTAACAACATGCATGATTATATAATCATTCATCCAATCAAAACAGTCACTTATAAACATACACAACAATCACACATCATAGAATGCGACGACAATAGTAATTCATACGTCCTATTTTATCATCATCATGTATTACAACATTCGGCCCCCCGGGCCCTCACATATTATTTGTTTTAGTTAGCACTGTGGGGCGTCAATTAGGACAATCCGAAATATATTCACTTGGACAGTAGTCCCACGTACACACAAGGTGCTCACTGCCCTGATCATCCGAAGACTCTGGGACTATTTCACTTTGCCTTTGTAAAGGCGTCCATTTAGGTGGCCAAGGGCCTGGTGCCAACGGTAGCACACTCCGCCTGACGATCTATGTAGGCTCGTTCAGGATTAACTAGGGTAAACCCGATACGGGATAACCCAAGAGATCTCTACGCGCGACCAGCAGCCAGTGACTGTCTGGATTAAGGTACATCATCACATTCATTCACACTCCATTGTTAACTGTTAGTTAGATAGTCAGTTATAGTTTTAGTTATGGAGTACATCACTTAACTTGTTGGCTGCCCTGTGGGTCTTACGCATGCCTAGAATTATTCTAGGTAGTATTCACGTTCGAGTCAAAGCTCTAGAGACCGACAATGTCGTGTCTCGTTCCTAAGTGTTTTACTTAGGTTATAACTACATACTTGTAATACTTAGCGTATTGGGTCAAGCAACGGTGGTCACAATCACACTTTTCGCATATGTAGTTTTGTATAGGTGGATCTATAGTCGACATAGTATTAGTCTCGTAGGACGTTCGTGCATAAATAATTAATGGAGTAAACATAGCTACACATCACACACATAAATCACATACATACATTCACACAAGTTATTTATCAAACAAATCCGAGCCCGGGAATTCCTCAGGACAACCCGGATCAAACCCCTTTACATACCGTACACCGTGGACCAAGGATGCGCAATGTGGACCTCTAAGCTTCTCGAGCGCGCACGTCCGACAGGTGTCTAACAATACGAAGAACGCTAAATGTCAATCCACATGACAATACGATCGGTATTCCGAATAACTCCAGTAACCCCGGTTTTACACCCCCGGACTTTCAACTGTTAATAGTTAAGGTATCATTATCCTTAAAACTCTTTGCTCATAGTATGTATTGATATACGGTTTACTAGGACGTCGGTTTTTATTCAAACGTCGTGGCTAACGTTTTCAAACGTAGGAATTATTTTTCCAAATCCATAGTATTTTACAAACGTTACGCCTGATTCAGAATTTGCCCGTTCTCGTATTTTTTTAATTTGACTGTTACATCGCATGCACAGGTATTTATAACCTATAGTTGCACGCATGGTTATATTTGATAACCTATGGTTGCATGCATCCCATGCAACGTTAATTTATTCTACATAGTATTTACTATTCTTTAAATACCCTATATATACAACTTCCCATTATATAACAAACTTGTATTCATTCATAACCTTATGACATTATAGTATATTTATACTTATAAGTTGACATTCATTTTTACTATTATATGGTCTGTAACCCATATTATATATGCATGTCACTTGCGCCTATATAATATGTGTATATATATACTTTGTTTCCTTAAAGGAATATGAACTTTATATTATGCACATATTATTCCTTATACCAGGTTTATTTAAACCATCCCAAATCATACATTAACCATAGTATTTATGTCATGTATACTATAGTTTATATCTTCATTTTTGATATAATGTACATATGAATGTGTTAGTAAGATAGTTTTAATAAACTACACTTTTGGTCACTCGGTATTATTTAGTGATACACTTATTACCAGGATATCATACAGTATGATATTTTATGTGTCATTAAACTCATAACATTTAGTTTTAGTAATTGTTTGTTGGTGTACCGAACAGTACATACGTGTGATATACTTATTCTTCTTTATCCCCCATAATTTCCATCAATCCCAATATACCCACATAACTTCACCATGTTATAATTTCTTTATTTTATAGCATCAAAACTTTGTACTAAGGTATAACCTATTGAAATACCCCGAACTTAGATATGGTGTTTAAAAGATAAACTAAGTTATAAGGAGGCTAAATAATGCCTTAGAAACATTAAGAAACATTTCTAATCAAAGAAAACATAAGGAAACACCAAAAGAGCAGTTTAAGCAAAAACGTGCTCTAAGCTTGGAGAGACTTGGGAGAGTACCCAAATATTGTTCTAAGACCTTAGTAATATCCTAATGGTCATTTTAAATCAATTACCAAAGAAAACCAAGCTTGAAAACAAGTTAAAACTCAAAATGTGCTTTAAGGAGTCTTAAAGCACATTTTGAAAAATTGTCTTGTAAATGAGTTTTGAATGGCTAAATGTCCATCATTACTCTTTAATTAACATGTGTACTATATAGTATCACATTTGGAAGTCTATATCAATGGGAAATCAAAAATTTCACAACAATGTGCCTTGTTTTGTGAATAGTAATTTAATTAAGCTAGTTTATAACATAAGTCAATATAAGTGATATTTGGTCAACAAAGACTTAAGTACCCCTTGTTACTTAATGGGGGCCGGTTTTTACAAGGTGATTCACCACCTTTATTAGTTATTAAGTAAACAAAGAATTATAAAGCAAAACTACTATTTACTTTATAAGATAAATATCCTACCTTTAATCATCTCTCTCCTCATCTCTCATTCTCTCTTGTTCCCACAGTTTTGAGCTGCTTCTCCCTTCTCCATTAACGTGAAGAACAACCCCGTGCTAGCTCCACTTCCTTTGTACACTACTTACTCATTTTAGCTCCAAAACCAAAACAAATTACATATTCCTCTTAGTTAGCTCAAGCTCTCTTTCTATCTTTTCAAAACTTTAAGAGCTTTGATTTGGTGCCAAGCCAAACCACCATAGAGGAAATTCAAGTTTGGAGACTCCATTGGCTTCTCCATTCTCTTAAGGTAAAGAAAGTGTAAGAAAATCTAGGTTTCCATCACTTTTCTTCTTGACCGAAAATGTATGCTCATGAGGCTTCATTTTAATGCCTTGTTCTAGCTTGTTTTCTACTCTTGAAAGGATTGAGGAGGTCCTTCTTGCTTCATATCCAAGCTTGTCTTGAGAAACCAAGGTAAAACAATCACCTTAATACCTTAAAGCACATTTTTAACCTAGGGTTTGTTCCTTAAGGTTAATGTATTATCTAGTACTCATTGGAGTCATTGGATATTGGTTAGAACATTGGCAAGGAGATATATATTGGTGGCCGAGATTGAGCAAGGAAAAATCTAAGGAAGAAAGTTTATAAAGCTTGTAAAAGAACAAGGTAAATTACTTACCTTAAGGTGTTTTATTGTTTAAGGGAATGGGATGTAGATATGTGATGAGTTTAATGTAGAATTTATATTAGAAAAGGGCTATATATAACCTAGGAGAAACAATGACAATGTTTGAGAACTTGTGACTAAGGAGCCAATGAGAAAAGAGATAGTTTAAGAATATCAAGGTGAATTACAAGAAGCATTTTATTTCAATGGGAGCCTTGTTGTGTGTATTCGCAGGTTAAAAGCAAATATGTGTGGAAATTCAGTGGTTAAGATTATTGTCATTTAAGGGCCTAAGTGCCAAGTATTTAAGTTTACACACTATGTAATGATGTGGTGTAGTTTTGGTGTAAATTGTGTGTTAAGGTGTTGTGATGAGAATTTGAGTGATCTTGGTTGTTTGATGGTGAAAAACCAAGTGTTTGGATGTAACTATATACTAAAGAACCCATGGCAAAATTTAGAGGAGAACCTAAGTGTTTGAGATGTTCTAAAGAGATTTCATGACTAAGGAAGTGCTAGGAAGTCCTAAAGGTTGTCTTGATGAAAAAGGGTGAGAATAAGGTGTTTAAATGACTTATAATGACTTAGGCATCACTATGAAGGATTTAGGAATCAAAAGAATGTACTTGAGTATTTAGGACTTAGGAAAATGTTGATTAAAGAAGCTAGGAAACCTTGGTAAGTTTGATGTGATTGAGTGTGAAACTTTGAGATGAGTTAGATAGAAACTAGAGTTTAGAATTTAAGGAAAACCTTGGAAAGTGTAAGAAAGATGCAAGTGGTGTATATGGTGTGGTCAAGTTTATAAGGAGGGAACTTTTGGCTAGTAGAAGTGCTAGGTGGAATGGATGTTGAAATGTAGGAAAGAAATAAATGCTAAGTGTTAGTAGTTGTTGTAAGAATTGAGTAAAGGATTGGGATGATCTTTGGAGGTTGTTTTAATGAGCTTGGAGCATGATTTAAGGTGGGTTTAAGGGTCTAAATGATGTTAGAACACATTGGAAGGCTTGAGGAAAAGTTTGGTGAAGATTTGACAATGTTTGGGCATGTTCTGAGGCGTCCGACCCAGGGGTCCGACCCAAGTTTGGGTCGGACGGCCTCTGTTAAACGCCAGGGAAAGGTTCTGGAATGGTCCGACCAGAGGACTTGGGTCGGACATGGGTCGGACGGGTGTGTTTTTGAGGGCGGTTAAGTTTCTGGAATGGTCCGACCCAGTTGGATGGGTCGGACATGGGTCGGACATGGGAGGTTTAGAAGACGGAAAATTTCTGGAATGGTCCGACCCAGTTGGTTGGGTCGGACGTGGGTCGGACATGTAGAGTTTTTTTCAAACTCGAAAGTTACTGGAAGGGTCCGACCCAGAGGGTGGGTTGGACGATGGGTCGGACGACCCTTAACACTTAAAAAAAAAAGAAATTTTGAATTCTAAGAATGATAATTGGTAATAAGGTATACCTTTGGTAGGGTGGTAATGATTAGGACCCTAAGAACTTAAGGGATTAAGTTAAGATAAGTAAGAACCTTAATGTTTAAAGTTAAGTTTATAAGGTTAAGTGGTAAGGACTTAAGAGGATATTCAAAGGGAATCATTAGGAACTAAGTGAGTTAAGTAAGGTGCAAATAACTAATGGCCTAAAAATGAATCAATGTTTTAGGTTTGTGAATTGGGACCCCGGAGAAGATAAAACAAACGACGATCGACGGTGAACGGTACAATCTTTCTTGTGACCTGCTTGCTAACGAGGTGTCCCTCGGCTTGTGTGCTATCTATTTAATTGCTATGACTAAGACAAGATATAGCATGCAACCGGTTATAATTGTTCTCGTTGTGTATGTGTTTTCTTTGCACTAACCCACGAGACTTGAGACTATTACTAACCAAGTTAGTACTTACTGAGTTAAGAATAAGAGTTAAGTTTTGGTGGTTGTTGGTAATGCCCGTTAAGGCTTAGCTAGCACATGGTGTTTAAGATTTCTTCTAACTGGAACTTGAGTGAGGAAACCCGGGACTGACTCCGGTCATGCATGCTAAGGAAAGGGGGACGGTATCTGAATCAGATCCGCCCTCCGCTTAAGGACTTGTCTTCGGACTTGTAGCCTAGGGCCGGTTGCCGGCTCAGCTACGCTGGACTCCCGTCCAGGGTAGGTGGCATTAAGATGGTGCGGTGGGATCACCTAAATCCCAGGTTTGAAATTAAGCTACAACCATTCCCTTCCAGGAACGATTTGTATACTGAGAATAAGTTGAGATTAAGATTAAGGTAAGGTAAGGAACTGAGATTTAGGAAATCAGGACTAAGGAGGGGGTTACTAACCCACTTGATATGGGAACGCTCGAGTCGTTCACTGTTTGTGAACTAAGTATGTTCGTATGTGGATTGTTATTATTGCACTTCATATTATGCTTGTGTATGTAATCAATTTCCATGCTATCGACAATTAGTCGTCGTAGCCCCGTTAGCTTGGGGGCCATGAGAGGGAGTACCAGCATTCGTGCTGACCCCCTTTGGGGGCTGTTTTTACACTTGCAGGTAAGAGGCCCATGAGGACGCACCACGAGAGTAGGAGCGGTTAGACTTAGGATGGGATGTTTATTTTGAGTACAGGTTGCGCTTGTGCACCCGTCTGTTTATATTTAAACTGATGTAAGGTTGTGATTATGACTTAGTTACTTGTACTCGGTTGGTTGTTGGTATTTTGGAAGGTGATGTTTTGGGGCGGTTGTTTATTTTGGACAAGTGTTGTAACTGATAAGGCCGGTATATTCTAACGATCAGACTGTGGCAAGGTCCAGGTGTTTGTTATTTCCGCTGCGACGAATTCGATTAAGTGTTCAGTTTTGCGATAACCACGATTGGCTTTGGATGGGGTGTTACACCTATGGTTTTAAATTTCTGGAAACACTAAACAGTCCCTTGGGTTCTGTTGTTTTTGTTTTAACCCTTCAACTTTTCCTTATTTATTCTCTTACCACAAATCTCATAATATTTTCACATAACATACGTTATATCCTCCAAACATTACAATAATATAACATATAGTTTTTATATGTTATTTCTTATATATTACTGAACAGTCCATAGCTGTTTGGTATATTTATTTGCCAACCACAATATTTTCCTTATTTACATAATAACCACATATATCATCATAATGTTTATACATGTGTTATACCATATATTTTTAATATTCATTACTGAATATAACCTATGGTTTCTTACCATTATTTGTGCACAGCTCCATGAACTTTTAAAAATCTTATTTCCGCCCACAAATCCTTTCCCTTATTTTCATTTTGCCCCCTTCTTATGTAATACACTTTTTATTTGTCACAAAAGCATATATTATACACTTTTATTAATATACCCACTTATATAACTCCAAATATTCCCAAATTTAATACTCAAGATATAAACCATCATATTAACCAAGCTACACCTCTAGTTTTCGGTATTTACATTTTATACCCCATAAGTTTTATAAATCCAACATTTCATTTATAATGTTAACATAAGTTCATAAATTATCTATTTATGACATTAAATTTGGTCAAGACTTTTATTTTGGTCAATGTTGACCCAATATACACTAGTTTGACCATAGGTTTATGTATTTGTGGTTTTGACCACACTTTCTCAAAAATTACCATTTGACCCCCATATTTTATAAACTCAATAAAATTCATAGAATATCTCTTTTATCATATAGTTTTCGACTTTATTTATATTCGGTCTCTAAAATTTATTTAAATCACAATTCAACCCCAAACTTTTTCGGTAATATATATTGGTTCTAAAATTCATTTTAAATCCATTTTTAACTTAACATAGCAATTAAATTAAATGGCCTAAAATGCTTGGCCTTGTTACATTAATTTACATTGGATAAAATTACACATAAATGTTATAAAAACTATATTGTTTACGGTTAATTATATAGTTTTTCTTTAATGTTCCCTAAAATCATTTACTTATTTCCTATGACATTATATGTCATCTAAACCTTGTATTATCAACTAAAAATGTTATAACACACTATAATACATAGTTAGTCATTTAAGACCATGTTTGGTCTCGGTTTTCATCACTCATATTCTAATATTTTTATAAATCATGTTTTTGACCCATAATAAACTTCCTTGACCTTATAGGTCTTTAGCACACCAAACTAATCAACCCAAAACTGTTATTATACAATTTAATACATAATTAAATCATTTAAATTTCCATAACACCCCACGGCTGATATATTCATGTGATGAAACTCCATAAAGCATATCATAACTTAAGGTAAGTATTTTCTTACCTAGTTTGTGATTTTTCCAAGCTTTCAATTGTATCTAAATAGCAACTAGCACTCTCGGTAAAGTGGTAAACAACAGATTTATTTGGTTTTGAATGTTGAATGCTTAGCTTAATATATACACACATTTATAGGGTGAGAATACTCACTTTGCCAACACTTATTTCTTGGACTTGGTTCTTCATGTTGTGCAGAATTTTTCCAAGATTTTCCAATGTGTCTACGGCAGGAGTTTCATGCAGCAAAGAGTATGTATTAGTTACTCATTATGTAGGCAATTAGGTGATGGGTTTAAGCTTAACAAGGCATGGTTTTTACCTTGTTTTGGAGCTGGTTTCTAAGCTCATTCACGCATGTTTGTGTGAGCAAAACACACGTTAAAACTACTGCTAATACCAGTTTGTATTACCGGTGGAAATCAAGAGTATAAGATGGGATTTTCTTCTTACCGAAACAAAGCCATCTAAGGGAGTTGTCTATGCACGTTTCATGGGCGTCCTCCCTCTCTGTTCTGTACGTGAAGGAGCAGAGCTATAAGTTATGAATCAGAAGCACATTTTCGGTGGAAGAAGAGCATACATGGGAAGGAAAGTCCTTACCGAAGCTTGGTCGAACAAGAGCAACAGCATGGGTCTGTTCCTTCACACGCTGGGTAACTCTTACTAGTACTTGCGTGAAGAAGACAGAAAAGAAGAGTTCAGTACAACCCATGCATACCACCGGTAAGACAAGGAAGAAGGGAGTGAGTGGAGCTCACCGAAGCATGGCCTAACTAGAGAGCTTTGCTTGGACTTGCCTCTGTTTGAGTTACGGTGTTATTCCTCTGTCCACGTACGTAAAGAAAACAGGAAGAAGGCTTAGATAGAGCTGGTAGCATTTTCGGTAGAAGGAAGAAGAAGATGAACAGGTTGTATTTTTTTTTCCTTACCGAATGTTTGGTACCGCAAGAGTGTAGCTTGGCTCTTGATACCCCATGAGTTTAGAGATTGATCTCTGTTTTTTTTTTGTACGTGCAAGAAGTAGTAAACAGGCTGGGGAATTTCAACGTTGTTTGATGGTATGTTGTTTCCCTTTCCTTCTTCTACTTCAGGCGCGTAACAGAACTATATCAAGCCCAGTGAAACCGTTGTTCGAGCAAGTAGTAGCAGCCATAGGGGTTGGTGGCTGTTCACGGCTCTAGAGCAGTAACCGAAGGAGGAGCTGGGATGTCTCTGTTGGAAGGGGAAGAAGAGAACCGCATCGATAATGAAGAAGACACCGGTAGTTACGTGAAAGAGTAGTGCAGAAGGCAAGGTACACATCTCTTAATCACTGGGGACCTTGTCCTCGGTTCTGGAAAGAGAGAAGAGAGGTTCATGAGACTTGCTTGCGATGGAGAAAGAAGATAGACCTGTGTTGTTAACGTAGCAGAGGAAGAAATCAAGTTTGGGTTTAGACCTCACCTATAGCTCGAGCGGCTGTGCTGGAAGTTGGGAGCTTTTCTCGCTTCTAGTTCATGACGTAGCAGCCATGGAAGACGAGCATCGCACTCACGGTTCTACAACAGCAAGGATGGGTGCGGTTCGCTACAGCCAATAGCAGCAAACACGAGATGTAATGTCTTCTCTCGGTTATGGAGCAGTAGAAGGAATGAGGAACTGGTTCTGGAGTAGCAGTAAAGGAGAAGCCGAGGTAATCTCGGTTAGAGGGCAGCACGGAATGGACTGAGCTGCTCATGTTGGAAGAAGAAGAGAGTTACAGAGGCGGAAGAAGAGAAAAATGAATCGCCTAACTGGAGTAGGCATGGTTGGTCAAGGTCGGTGTATTTTGGGAAGTCTCCCCACGTGAATTAGTCTCTTGAGCAGGGATGTCGGGCAAGTTGTAGTAGATAGGATGGGTAGGAGTAGGTAGATTAACATTATTTTATAAGAAGCATGTTGATGACCATGAAATGCCCAAAATTTGATGTGTCCTCGGTGGTGTGCAGGTTTGCAAGTGGTGAGGTGGAGGTAATTTATTAGATTTGTTAATATTATGTAATAGTAAGATGCTACTTGTAATAATTCGTTGCAATTTATTACTGAAATCGAGCACAGCTCAACCGGTTAAGGCTACGGGAATGGTACGAAAGGTCTCGGGTTTGAATCCCGTCTAGAGCGTGTTTTCTCCTTTTTTTTCAGCCTTATTTATGCTTATTCCCTGTATACGTGTGACTGTATTAATATGTCGCGTTTTTAGTTGTATACACATATATATAAGCGGTTGTTTTGTTATGTCACGTTATTAATTATACCTATATATGAATACGACTTTTTATTTGTTGTGTTTTAGCTATATGTATCTATGCGACTATATTGTCATGTCACGTTTTTTTTTTGTTATACGTACAACGTTATAATATGGTAACGTTATGTATATGTACATATATGTGTACGTGACCGTATTAATATGTAACGTCATCATATTTTTGGACATGTATATGCTCGTACAAAATTTAATTGTTCGTTCGCTCACAAGTCGTTACATGCTCATAATAATGTCCACATTATTATTTAGGCCATAATTTAATTGGTTATATGTCCAATCCATATTTAATTAAGTAGGGGTATTTCAAACAGTCTCAGAGAAGAATGGGCAGAGACCATGATCCCTACCAAAGCATGCAAAGACCTATCTAAATGGAGTTGTCAGGACTTGGGATATTACCTGTAGTCTGTAGACAAATACAAGAAGAACGTTAGAAAGAAGTATGGTAATGTATCTTCTTCCTCTTCTAGTAAAGCTATTACATTAAATGGCCAAGCCTTACAGGTTAACTCAATCCAACACAGTCAAGAAGGTGCCTATATTGCTGACAATCAAATTAGACAGGCTAAGGCTGAATTGGTGGACATCATAGTCGAAGAAAGTGAGGTTGAGACTATGGAAGACTTTGTCTTCATAGTAAAGAATTTTCAGAAATTTATGCGTAATCAGCCAAATCGACAGAGTGCGGTCTTTCTCGAATACCTCCAAACAGGTCTTCAACTCTGTCACCTGCTTCAAGAATCAGTTTGGAAAACCTCAAGGGAGATCACTGGTGGCATCCGTTGGCTGGGGAGACTCAAACTATGACGACCAAGATGCGGAATCAAGCGGTCTAATTTGTCTCATGGCACATGATACAACTGAGTCCATGATCCCTGACAACGAGGTAACACGCTCTCATCTTGAAACAGATCTTTACCGTATATCTCCTATGGGTTTTATGACTTTGATTGCTAAAATGGTCTATAAGACTAACTCTCTTAAGGCTGATCTCAACAGATCTTTACTGAGGAACTCGAGATTTCAAAATGGCTTATGTATGCTTTGAGAGATGAAGCTGAGGAACACAAGACTATTTCCTGCTCACTTAGGATAGATCTGCAAGACTCTAGGCGACATGTTGACTCCCTTATAAAGGAGCTCGACAAAGTCAAGAGTCTTACATAATTTAATCAAAGGGAACGGGAAGAGTCGCTCACTCAGATTGACTCTCTCAAACATGATCTCACTGTTTTTCTGATAAATGTTGTGCCCTCCAAAATGAGTTGAATAGTTCTGAGTCCAAAGTCATTTCCCTAAACTCCTCTGTCAAACAACTCACTCAAAAGCTTAAACAAAAGGAGCACGCCCTCTCTCTCAAACCAGTTAATTTCATCAAACAAGTCACTCCCTCCGAATTACCTGAGTGGGCTAACTCCAAATACAAGGAAGTTAGTCGAGATCGTGATGATGTTCGAAAGAAAGTAGAACAACTCTCTAAAGAGATTGTCAATCTGCGGTCTGGAGTTGGATCCACTCAATCCAAGCCCAAGTGGCATAAAGGTAAATTCAAAATCCCAAAAAATATGTCCAAATCCAACAATAAACCCAAGCGCCAACAACAAAAAGAACATTTTGATTCTTGGTGGAAAGGACAACAAAAATATGTTAACCTCCCTCCAACCAAGATTTGTGGGTATTGCGGGAGTCTTGGACATAGGGATAGTGCTTGCGATAAATTGAATAGAGATCTTTCATTTAACCTCAAATGAGTCAGATTAATTCTTGAAGCTAGAGAAGAGTTAAAAAAATCTGGTTTGAAAAGGGAACCCAAGTACATCTGGGTTCCCAAAACTAATAAATGATCTCTTGTCTTGTAGGTGGAGGCGAATGAAGACTGCTGGTACTTGGATAGTGGGTGTTCCCGTCACATGACTGGAGATCCCAATCAATTCAATTCGCTTTCATCCTACAAAGGAGGTAAGGTAACTTTTGGAAACAACAACCAAGGTGAAATCATGGGAGTTGGATCCGTAGGTCACCCCTCCAAGTTTAAAATCGATGGAGTCCATCTGGTCACTGGACATCATCATAGTCTGTTGAGTATTTCTCAAATTTGTGATAGATTTAATTTGGTATTATTCTCATCTTCGGATTGTAAAGTTTTTTATGAGCGTACAGGGTCATTGAAAGCCATTGGATGCAGAGAAGGAAACCTTTACAAAATGTGCTTGAACTCAATCAACTCGGATGACCAAGTCTGTCTGAATGCTCACTCCAATAATCAACTGCTTTGGCATACTAGACTCGGTCATGCAAATCACCGGTTATTGAATAAAATAAAGAGTAAGGACCTAGTGGTTGGCTTACCTGACACAAACTTCGACACAGACATAGTCTGTGAAGCTTGTATAAAAGGTAAACACACTCGGTCATCCTTCAAGAGTAAGTCCACTCTCTCTACTAACTCTCATTTTGAATTACTTCACATTGATCTTGTTGGTCCCATGAGTACTCAGAGTTGAAGTGGTAAGAGGTACATTTTGGTCATAGTCGGTGATTATTCTAGATGGACCTGGGTCATTTTTCTATCTACCAAAGATGAAACCTTCACTGAGTTTGTGAAACTTCATAAAGTTCTGGTCAACAAATTTTCGTTTACATTGAAAACACTGAGAACTGATCAGGGAACTAAGTTTTGCAACAAGTCATTTGATGAGTTTTGCAGGGAAAATGGAGTCGATCATCAAGTGTCATCTACGAGAACTCTAGAGCAGAACGGAGTCGTTGAACGCAAGAATAGGACCTTAGTCGAGATGGCACATACCATGCTTATTGATAGTCAACTGGCTCCATCCTACTGGGCAGAGGCAGTCAATACAGCTTGCTACGTATTGAATTGTGCCTTGATCCACCCTTTCTTGCACAAACAACCATATGAGCTACTACAACAACGTAAACCTAATCTCCTCCACCTCAGACGCTTTGGATGTCGGTGCTATATACACAACAATGGTAAGGACAACTTGGGTAAGTTCTCACCTAGAAGTGATGAAGGTATATTTCTTGGGTACTCTCCTAAAAGCAAAGCTTATCGTGTCATCAATTTAAGAACACAATGCTTAGAGGAAAGTTCCCATGTCAAGTTCGATGAGTTCAACAACGTTGGCTCATCTTCTGATCAACTTGATTTTGCTCCTGATGACTTTCTCACCGATCCACACTTCATCACCATCCCAATCAGTAGACTTAATGACACCCCATCCTCTCACAGTGAAAATACCCCAGGGAAAGAAAGTCACACCTCAAACGACTCTGATCATACCTCTGACCCACTCAACTCTCGTGAACTGGACTTCAATTCCATAGAACTCGAGACACCCTCTCCTTCTCGTCGACAATTCCAACAAAAATTAGCACACCCTCCTCAAAACATCTTAACTGACCCCAACTCAGGCGTCCAAACCCGTCTTCAAGCCATGCAAAACCTTTGTGCCTTCGGTGCCTTCCTCTCTAGTACTGAACCTAAAAATATCAAAGAAGCGATACTTGATAGCGACTGGGTCACTGCTATGCAGGAGGAACTTAACTCTCTCCAAAGACATGAGGTTTGGGAGTTAGTCCCTCGACCCACGTACCAACAAACTATTGGCACTCGATGGGTCTTTCGTAATAAGCTTGATGATGCAGGACAAGTTTACAGGAATAAAGCTCGTTTGGTAGTACAAGGGTATAATCAAGAAGTAGGAATTGACTATGACAAAACCTTTGCACCAGTAGCCCGTCTTGAAGCAATTCGAATGCTCATTGCGTTTGCTGCATTCAAAGGTTTTACTCAACATCAAATGGACGTTAAGACAGCCGTCCTTCACGGTTATATCGACAGGGAAGTCTATGTCGAGCAACCCCCCGGGTTCACAGACTCCGTCTATCCCGACTATGTATATATACTGTGTAAAGCCCTGTACGGACTCAAACAAGCACCACGTGCCTGGTATGAGAGACTCTCTCCATATCTCTTGTAAAATGGTTTCTCTAGAGGTAACGTAGATAAAACTCTATTCATTCTTCACTCATCACATGACTTACTGCTAGTACAAGTTTATGTTGATGATATTCTATATGGATCTACAAGTAACACCCTCTGTGAACATTTTGCTAACCTTATGAAGAAAGAGTTTTCCATGAATGAGTTAGGCGAACTTTGGTTCTTCCTAAGACTTCAAATTCAACAGGAGAAAGACGGGATCAAGATCCACCAACAGAAGTACATCAAGGAACTCCTTGGCAAGTACAACCTTACAAACGTCAAAAGCATGTCCACTCCCAGCTGTACAACTGCCAAACTTCATCTTGATGACGACGGAGTTGGTGTCAATGCCACAGAGTACAGAGGAATGATAGAGTCCCTCCTTTATTTGACTGCCAGTCGCCCAGACATCCTTCATGCAGTCTGTCTTTGTACCCGCTTTCAAGCAGCACCAAAACAGTCTCATCTCAAGGCAGTCAAACGTATCTTTCGATTCCTTAAAGGTACAAGTACTATATATCTATGGTACCCTCGTTCCCTTACTTTTGATTTATCTGGTTTTAGTGATTCCGATTGGGCTGGTTCCCTCCAAGATCCAAGGAGTACTTCAGGTAATGCACAATTCCTTGGTCTTTGTCTTGTTTCATGGTCCTCAAAAAAACAAAACTCTGTCGCACTCTCCACAGCTGAGGATGAGTATGTCTCCATTGCGGCCTGTTGCTCTCAGCTTCTTTGGATGAAACAACAACTCCAAGACTATCACATTACCCAAGAACAAATTCCAATCTTCTGTGATAATAAAAGCACAATCAAAATATCCAAAAACCTAGTCCAACACTCAAGAACCAAACACATTGAAATTCGCTTTCATTTCTTGAAAGACTATGTCGAGAAAAAATTAACCCAGCTTGATTTTGTTCCCACAGAAGATCAACTTGCAGATATTTTCACTAAGCCACTACCTACAGCAAGGTTTGAGGCACTTCGATCCGCAATAGGATTGACTCCGTCTACCTAGACGGTTGTATCTCCTTGCTCCTGACGCAATCCTCAGCAAGTATGCCTTTTAGTCTCACTAAGTCTGTCCATGTTTGTGAATAAATCTAGGAACTGTATTTTTGCTTGTTCGACTCTATGCGTCTATCACTATACACACATGTCAGCAATCCCCACCTAATCCACGAAATCCCCGCCTTCGATTTCTCGCGCCTAAACTATAGCTCTCTGACACACGCAACCAGAAACCTCTGCGCCTTCCATCAACTCCCTCAGCCTATAACTAGTCGCACCACTCCCAAGCTATTTACACTTTATGCTTTCCACTAAACCCAACACCGAAATTACAATGGCCGGAATTAACTTCAACGTTGTTAACATCCCCACCGAAATCTTTCAAGATCCGATACGCCTTCAAGCCTATCTGCAATCCATGGCAACACCACAACCCACAACCACCGTTAACACCCCCTCCCCCACAAAAACCGCAACCCCACCGCAATCCACCCACACTTCCTCTCCACAACAAACACCGCCATCAGCCGTCCCGATAGAGGTCATTGAGACCGATGCCGAGGAAATCACCCCACTCCAAATAGACCCGCCACTAGCCCAACCACCGTCATCCTCTGCACCACCACCACAGCCAAACCCTAAACCCGATGACTCTGCTCAACAACCCATCCACTCCCTCCAACATTCTCCCAAAAAATTCGTAACCCCAACTCCGCTGCCATCCCCAAAGCCTAAACCCCACAAATGAAAATCCACAATGAAACGTCCCACAGCAAAGTGTGTCCTACGCTCTAGCCTCAAAACCATACCTACAACGTCACCCACAGTCTCTTCTGCCACCGGTGAGTCCTCCCCGGTACAAGAGTTAGCAACGGCGCCCACCGCAAGTCATGATACATCCACCGGCGCTACTTCGACAAGGTCTCAGAAGCCTCCAAAGCTGCAACGTAGAAGTGCCAAGATCGACCCCTTCGCCCAAAGCTACATGCTCTTTGATCATGCTGCTGATCGAAATCTTGGTAAGGGTAAGTTCCTTGACTTCTCTTGGCCCCTTTCTACTCATCGTGGAGACCTAGTTAAGATGCTAGAGGCACAGGGTTGGTCACACCTGTTTTTAGAAGTTTCTGAGTGGTTCCTGCAAGAGTCCTTTGATTTCTATCAAAATCTTGTTATCCGAAATGGTGCGACCCAGTCTTTTGTATAATCCACCCCTATTTTCTTTGATATTGCCAAATTGTCTGAAAGAGTACCTCACACTGGTCTAAACTTTTATTACAAAGGAGTTCTTCCTGATATCCCCGGAGTCCCACACACTAAAATCTACCGCTTTTTCTCTTTCAAAAGAAAAGTGGGGTCTCCAATCCCAAGAGGTGATCTTCCCATTGTCCACCAACTCCTTCACATTCTTGTCATTAAAAATATTGTTCCTCGAAAAGAAGGTAACCAGTTGGTCAACTCTCTTAATTTGTCAATAATGTACTGCATCTTGAACCGTCACCCACTAGATCTGGCCTTCTTAATTCTCAATCATATGGCCCACTCAGTCGATACTCCCAAGCACTCCCTCGAGTATGTCTTTTGGCTCCCTCGGGTGTTTAAATACTTTGAGGTTCCGCTGGAGCAATCGACGCCATAGTCTATCGAGGAAATAGACACCATTAATCTTCGATATCTGAACCGACTGACCTCGATCGACAAGACCCAGTTGCTGCCTCCTTCGACCACTCCGGTCACGTCTGCGCCCTCCCCTCCACAAGCGACGGCCGATCAAGACAGACTCCTGCAACTTATGAAGAAGATTGACCGCCTCATCACTTAGACGGGAGAGCTAGCCCAAAGCAACTCAAAGATGCTAGAGAGACTCGCTGGGCTTGAGACAGTTATGATGATGATGCAGGTTACACTCCTTGACCTTCAAGCCATAATTAACCCCATCCCCAATCCCTAGCTTATCTGGTGTGTGTGTGTAGTGCTAGAACTTAGGTTGTTTTTAAGTTCTAAACACTGTTTCTGGTTTGTTCATGAATACTGTGACTAACTCTGCATTACTGCTAAGGCTTCCCTTTGATGAAAGCAGAATAGGGAAGCAGTGAATCCCGTCTGGTGTACGGGCAACTCTTTTGTGTCTTTAAATTACTTTTAAGTTTTTACTGCTGGACTATATGGATACGTGGCTATCTGCTTGCTTGACTATGCTTACTACTGCTTATGCTTATTATTGCCCCTTGTTGTGCTACTGCTTGCCTGGAGTTTCTCTTCGATTCAGGGGGAACTTCGATGGAGTCACTGGACTCTGAACCTTTATCTGCTTCGATTAAGGGGGAACTTCGACAGGGTTGGTTCCCCTAGTTCTTTATGTTTTTGTCTTTTTAAGGATTGAGTTAATCGGGATTCACGGAGGTTTGTTATCATCAGCAACAAGGGGGAAACTGTTGGAACATGAAGGTGTCGCTGAGATAGTCAATCGCCTCGACGGAGTCACTAGTCTACAACAAAACACAAAGAACGAGATCTGTGCCGAAATACAATAGAGTCAGCACAACTAAAGAAGCATGAAGGACTCGATCATGCCGTTGTGACAATTAAGGAACGAAAGCGTCAATGTGCTAACGCCTAAACTGTCACAAGACTGCCTCAGTTGACCCTGAAGATTGTGGCCTAAGACTAACGCGAAGTTACTCAGCACACGTCCACTAAGTTGGTTGCAAAAAACTCGGAACTGACTCCTCTAGCCATTGCATTTAGAGATAGTAAGAATAGGCTTGTAATAGTTAGTTTTTATTCACGCTTTCAGAGATAGAGATTGTAAGAGTTTAGAGAGAGAGAGCTACATTCCGACTTAGAGAGAGAATTAGTGCCACATTCTGTTTGAGCTTCTAGATAGACTCTTCCTAGGAAGATCCTAGTTTCACTACACTTGTCATCGTGCTGATTAGATATTGTATAGGGTAAGTGAGTGAGAAACCACGAAGTAGATTTATCTACGGAGTGGGCATTGTAAGTTGTTTTATTTTGGCCAGAAAATAAAAGAACTTATTTTGTGTATCTCGTTGAGTTTCCCTGAGTCCGTCAAGCTTTTAAGTGTTGTTCCAAATAAGTTCCACTAAGTCTGTGTTACGGCCTAACTTCAAAGAGAATCGCTTCCACACATTGAAGTTCAACTAAGTGTTTTTACATTCCAAGTACTTTTGTCTTCTTACTCCGATTGAGTCAAACCATCTCACAAACTCACACCTTGAGTTGGTTTGAGTTAGCCGTCCGATCCTACAATAACAGAATATAACATTTTGGTAAAGTTTGGTGATTTTTGGAATATTTTATAAGGCTTAAATAAGAAAAGTGTATAATATATAGTTTATAATAACATTATAAAGTATATGTTATAAAATGGGGTCAATTTGTAAATATGGAAAGTTAGTAGGCTGGATAATAAATTAAAACAGACTCTAGGGTCTATTCGGATATTTCAAATATATATAACCATATCTTATACTTATTATAAAGTTTAAAATGCTATAATATATGATATATATATATTATATAACATGGTATAAAATGTGTGGTAAAATTGTAATAAAGGAAGAGTGTGAGAAATTGATGTAATTAGATTTATAAAATTGCGCCTTCTCGGCAATATGGAAACCTTATATGAAAACTATAGGTTATAATTATTATTGAGGTAAAAATATCATATTATATGATATAGGTATATAATTATAACATTACATAATGTTATGTGGTTAAAAATGTAAATTATAAAAGTAGTGGGTTGTATCAAAAATACAACAAGTTATAATGATTTTTAGACTATAGTCTAAGATGTTATAAAATGTGATAACAATTATAATGTGTTAATATTCATTAAAGAAGAAATGAGTATATTATAAAGTATACCAAGTTTATAAATAAGCCTTATAATTCATATAGATTTATATAACTATATGACATAAAAGGGAAGTCATATGATATGATTAAATAATCATATAAGACTAATGGTAGATTGTTATAAGTGTTACATGGATTATTGTGGTATTAATGTGATTAAAATGAAACTAGTATAAGTAAGAATATTCACATGAACTAAATGTGATAATAATGAATAAATGCATTTATAAACTAATGTGTATAATGAATAAACTTTAGAAGTTTATTATGGTATTATATAAATGTTACATATATAAGTTTGTATAGTATAATACAAACTAGTAAGAATAATCATCTTACATAAAATGATGAAGTGTGACATTTAATAAAAGGGTTTTATAATTCATGTATATTTATTTATAAATAAAGGCGTGACCAATATGTAGAAAAAATGTGTATATAGTATGGTTGGAAACCATATAATATCAAATGATGAATGTTATTACATGACTCTAATTTATAAACTATAAGTTATAAAATTTTGAGTTCAAATGTAACTTGTTACAAGATTAACGAGTTGTATAATACAATGTATTATAATGAATGTTGTAAACTAATGATACTATATTGTATTATTGCATGTATACATGCAACTATAGGTTATATACTTAAATACATATACAAATGTGGTTAAAATATACAAATAAGTATGAACATGGATATATATTTATATACAATATCATGGAGTATAATAGAATAAACCCAAACATTAGTAACTACTACGAGTAACGAATTTCGTAACAAGGCCGACTTGTTTAATGAAACCCGGACCAATTAACTGTTGAAATCCGGGGATGAACTGTCGGGGTTTTAACACCATTCGGAAATACAGGATTTAGTTAGTCATGTGGATTGACTCGTAGTGATATGATTATTCAGATCGTACGTCTGAGAAGGGCGCCAAACGAGCATAGGTTTTTGCGCATCCTAGGTCTTGGTGCACAGTATGTGGACGGTGTGGTCTGAATTGTCCAGAGGGCTTCCTCGGGTTCAGACATTATTGTTGTGTTTAAGAGTGATATGTGTATTCTTATATGCATGTATGTGTGAATTGAAATGTAAACCTGATTGTTAATATCGCATTGTTTTTGTTATGCGTGAAAGTCCTTTGGACTAATACTACGTCGACTATCAATTGACTTATATAAACATACATATACGAGTAAGGAAATGAAGTTGTTGTTACCTAATATAATACATTTAGTATTATAATTATATACTAACCTAAGTAAAATACTTACTTACGAGGCACGACTATGTCGGTCTCTAGAGAGTGGATCTCGAACATGAACATGACCTAGATTACTTCTAGGTATTTGCGTAAGGCCTCGAAGGCAGCATCATTTAAAATGAATTCTCTAGACCTAAGATTATACTTTAGGTACTTGATTAAAATTAATAAAATGATAGAGAGTTGGTGAGTGTGTTAATAGGTAAACCCAGATAGTCATTGACTACTGGTTGCGCATAGTGATCACTAGAGTTAACACCCGGATCAGGTCTACTCTTGTTAAATCCTGATGAACCTACATAAATCGTCAGGCAGAGTGTACTACTGTTGGTACCAAGCTCCGGCCATTTAAGGACGCCTTTAAAAAGGAAAAGTGAAAGTCCCGGGATCTCCTGATCCTTGGCAAATAAGCACCTTCGTGTGTACGTGAGACTACCGTCCAATGTGAGTTAATTCGAGTTGTCCTAACATGACACCTAACAACGTTAATAATAAATAAGTGATGCCTCGGGGTCACCAAACCTCAAGATATGAGCACCTTAGTGTGTACGTGGGACTATGGTCCAATGTGAATTAATTTAGGTTGTCCTAACTTGGCACCCGACATGTTAATAATGAATAAAGATATGTGAAGGCCTGGGAGGCCGGTTGTAATTATATTATATTAATGTATATTGTTCGCTAAAAGCGACTACGTGTTTTATCGCATTCGGTTTAATACCTGTTGTTTGTATAAATGATGATTATGAATTGTATTGAATGTTTTGGTGTTTATTTATGGCATTTATAGTACTTAATATAAACTGTGAACCGATACAGCATGTAACAAATCTAATGCTAAGACGGTTAAGACGACTTATGTGACCAATAGGGTCCAAAATACATACCAAACATACTTTGTGTTTTTCGCTGAGCCTCCATGGCATTTGTCAGGTAAATGATCGAGCTATGAAGCCGGAGTGCGGGATCTTGGGTAGTTGACGACGCCTTTCCATTAACCGCACTTTTCAGAATTAGTTTGTATTCAGCATACTGTAAACATTGGGAATACTTTAGATGCTCATTAGTCAACGTATTCGGATTATGAAATTTATAAGTTTTGAGTTTGTAGTAAATATCTCGGATCATCACAACGGTTATCGATTTGCTTGTTTAATATATGTTCGCTTCTTTACTCACATGGGTGAGTAATGGCATGTGACACCTGGTTTAAGATTTAGATTTATTTTCCGCTGTGAGCCATCTTTAATTAAGTTGCGAGCTCTATAGTAATACGTGATTAAGAGTAGGGGTGTTACAATGGAAGTGATGGAGATGCGGGTAATGGAGAAAGAACCATGAAAGGTCATTATTATACAGAGGCAGACTTTGGAGGTATACCACTGGAGAAGCGTATCATTTTTATGGACAAAGAACACTTTATGGAAGTGTTGAGAGATTAATGTGTGCAAAATGGGTTTGATCTGGTTAGAGATAAATCAGACAAGGTAAGGTTCAGAGGGTTGTGTGCTTTCCGTGTGTCAATGACGCATAAAAATAATAAGACAAAAGGAAATGGCAGATAAGGTCCATCTCTGGGGACCACACCTGTGACAAATTGGAAAAGAATCCAATGGATAACAAATCGGGTGTTGATACAGTTTCAAAAAGGGGTATATTGTAAATTACAAAAGAAAACAGGGGTATATCGTGAATTTCCCAAAAATGAAATATGGTGTGCATATAATAAACCGTAGACCCATCTCGAATGGATTCAAGTGATAAAAGAAAATAGTAGTTAAGTAACCAAAATCTTGGTGACAACTCGCAAACCCTAGATCACATTCTGGAACGATAGAATGAATGTACATTAGGCGAGTTCAAGGACGCCTTCCGTAGAGCTTCAGAGGAGAACGGAGATCATTTGAGACAACAAAGTTGAAGCACGATAGTGGAATGCCAATCAAAGAATGATAGTAAGAAGTTGGCGTTGACTTCGTGGGTTCATTCGAAGACGGAGATTTACCAATAGAGGAGGAAGAAAATGGCGGTTATAAAAGAAATTAGGTATGTTGACCCGGGTTTCTTGGTTTCTCAAGATGGATATAGAAGAAATGGCTAATCGGTGAAGGAAAATAGGTGGATGTGTTTCTCTTTGAGGTCGGAGATGGTAGGAGCAAAGGGTTAGGTTTTTTATTTTTACAGATGAAGGAGACAACCAGGGATGAGGGAGACAGTTGTGGATTCAGGAACAATAGGATGTGGGAGTGCGAGTCGATGGAGATAGAAGACGATTGTGGCAGTGATAATTTTTTCTGATGTCGAGTGAGCGCCAGAACGAAAAGCAACTGAACGATGAAATCGAAGATATTGGTCTTCGGTTGTTAACTGAGGAGAAATTTTTTGAAGTCGATCATCTCTTTTTTGGGGAGGCGGATGGGCATAAAGTAGAAAAATAAATCGTTCTCCATTTTCCTTCGGGTTTCAGAAGATCGGGCTGAAAGACAGAAGAGAGAATGAGGGTGACGGGTGATTCAGAGAAGAAAAGGGCCGTCTCTTTTTAGGGTTTTGTCTTTGATTTATAATACAAGTGAGGTCAAATGAGACAAGGGGCGGTCAATGAAGTGTAGACTAGGGTTTTTATTGGATCGGGTTTGACCCCGGGTCAACAAAGTTTAGAAAGAAATAAAATAGATCCCAAGGTGAATGAAGTGTACCCTAAAGGTTTGGAACTGAGACCTAACATTTCTTCTATGCACACATTAACCAATTACGCTACTAGCTGAACTTACTATAGAAATGCTTGAAAAAATAGAAAAGTCGTAGTCTAATCTGGATAAATTCCTAAAAAACGCTAGTGTGTTAAAATGAGATGAAACCTAGGACTTTTGCCAATAAAATGAAAATTTTCTTTTGAAGAGACATGAAACAATAAGATGAAGATTAAGAATATACCAGTAAAAATAATAATAATAATAAAAGGAATAATAATAGTAAAAAGTGCATAAAATGATAGAAATAACACTAAAAATATCAATGATCAAAATAAAAGTAAGTGTTAGAAAACAATTGAAGTAGCAATAAATAAGATAAAACAAATAAGTAACAAAATGGAAATAAAAGAAAACTGAATAGACAAAAAAATAGCAAATAAAATAGAATATATATAAAAAATAGTAAGATAAGTAAATACTATAAAAGAGAGGTTTAAAACCAGGTTGTCACTGGAAATTCATTTTCGAAGAATTACGTTTTTTTCTGAATTGCTTTGAAAACTGATTTAAGAATTTTATCATAAAATGATGGTTTCATTTTGACATGCACGTTAACGGATTATAAGATAGAAAGGTGACAACCTTTTCAATTTTATTTACTTTCCTAAATTGCTTTATAGGGTGATACTTTTTGGTGTCTACACAAATAAGATTTTTTTTTGAAATAGTAAAAAGAAAGAGGAAGATTGGAGTTTACAGCATTTAGTGTCCAAACAGTTAGAGAGAAGAAATACCGTAGAAAGAGAAGATAAACCAGGCCGGCAAGACTAACTTTGAAAGTGGGGAGCTAAAAATGAATCAAGTTTGTATCTTGAATTGGGCGATACCCCACTAGCTAATTCACAAGGATAGAAGAGAAGTAGGTGAGAGTGGAAGGCACAAAACTAACAAGGAGAATGGGAGATAAACGCTTTACCTTTCTAAGCGGGAACACAATAATGAATGTCAGCTTAATTCACTTTATTGTTTACAGGTAACATGTTTTCTAATTTATTAGTTATTGACTATAATTATACTCAGATTTTATATTACAGTCAAGAGTCATAAGACTATAGAAAAGCTTGAACTATCTTAACTAAATTAAATGAACTCAAAAAGACAACATTAATTGATTACGATAAGGCTAATAACCGCAGTCCTTTGGATAATCAATAAAAACATTCCATTAATCCGATAGATGACAAATGTCACAACTGTTTCTCGAGAACACAAAACACCTTCGTCAATTCTTATAGGCTGAACAAAATTCTATGTTATAAAAAGCAAGAGCAATGCAATAAATAAATTCGGAAGTGAAATAGAAGGAACATATTAATTCTAAAAGTACAAAAAACAGTGAAGTGCACAAAAGTGGCAACCCGAAGCTTTGGTCAAGAGTTTAAGACCAATCAGCTATGTAAAAGGGGAAGGGACAAGCGCAACTTCATAAATTTGCTTCAATAACAGAAAATGCATCTGGTCAACTAGGCAACAAGTCATAAATTGAACCCAACAACTGAACACAGGCAAGAGCTTTGCACAAACCAAGCTCTTAAAACTCAAACATAGTACAAAAATTGAGAGACAATCGGTCGTTTCTTAAAGAGACATAACTACAAAACAGACAAGGAAAAGATGAAGATTGGTGTCGAAAATGTCAACGAGGGTGCTAGCTATTAGCACCAGGGACTTGTACAATTGAAAAACACACAAGGCCAAGGTGACAGTGGAGGTCTAGTCGAGTGAAGTATCAAAACTCCAACCACAACAAACGCATAATTTATACTACACATGAAAATACACGCAACACGAGTTTGCCAACATGTTAAAGAGGTCCATCGATTATCACAAGCTTTTGTTTCAACTAATAATCTCCAAAAGAAAACTAACCCAACCCACGATCTTGCTAGAATATGTACTGCGGCAACTCCAGATGAAAGGGAGCCACTTCAACATTGAACCGTTCACCCTGGGGGTGTGTCAGCCTTCCAGGGACAAACATGAATAAACCTTCAAGAGAGGCAGGCAGAGATTTCTGGAACGAACAACTCTCGTAGACGAACTCCTTGTCACCGGGCAATAGCAGAGGGTTCTGTACATATACAGACATGAAACAAGACCAAAAACAAAAGACCGGGAATAAAGCTGCAGCATACTTTGGTCATACCTAAATGGTAGACAGCAAAATTTTAGGTTATTAAAGGATCTTAAACAAACAATTTGAACTCAAGTCTTTCAACTTTTACCTTTCCTATGACATCTCCACCAGTGACCTCATTAATGATTCTCCCATCCTCGCGAATGATCCAATACCTTCCACACAGCTGGCAAGAACTATATTTCATCCCGTGTACAGTGCATCCTTCAGGTAAAAGACGCATGCGAATCGAATAAGTAAACATATACTTCCCTTCAGCCCCTTCAGCTCCTTGAAGATCAGTCATCTCAGGTACGAGAACAGCAGATGCACGTACCTAAAATCCCCTAGTAATTAAACATACATTTTAACATCGCCAACAACCAAGCAATAAGATTTCCCTTTGCTGTTGTAACCCATGGACAATCAGTACAGATATACAATATCATCGCCTAAATTTTGAAGCTGACTAACTGGATTATTGAGGACTGTCTTCTTGTGTTTGGGGAATGAGACTGACTAACTGGATTATTTTCCTTCATCCATACTGAGAGAACTTTACTAAATTAATGAATGGAGCTCCAGCTGACAATCAGTAACACTATAGCGTCTATACCTTAACTAATGTTTCGAATCTGTCACCCTAATTAAGAATGTTAACTAAACTGATCATTACCTGCACTTGTAGATCTGAGATATACCAAGTGATACAAACATTGCCAAGATTCAGTGAATTTAAAAACATTTAGGAATGGTCATTCAATTTGAACAAGACTTTCTATGGAGAGAGAAATATTGTACCAGAGTGACTACTGATTTTTCTTATCTGAGCATGGTACAGTTATGTAACATGCCAAATGATGAAAAATTGAACTCAACGTCCTATGTACTTGCTTTACCTGTTGCAGCACTTAAAAACATAGGTTCAAGGAGAAAAATAGCTACCGGATGGATATATAGACACTATACCTGAACACCATTCGTCACAGCGGCAGAACACAAAGGAGGTAGCTCGGGAAATTGATTGATACATCTCAACTTTCCTTCTCCACGAGCTCCAATAGTACCACTTTCCAAGCGCCTCACATGTTCCTCCAACCACAACAAGAAAGCGTCCTCCAATTGATCACTGCAGGACATGTCCATGGAGCGTGACAGTTCAGCAGGAACACAGGGCATCATCTCTCCATCTTCAAAAAGGTTGCTAGTACCCACACACAGATGACCATTATTACAGTTGAGAAGAATATATTTCTCAATATAAGGAGAACTTGCCATCACTACAAACTTAGATGACCCTGGAAGATCAACTCGGTGCCTTAGATGATCTGTCTCCTCAATGATCCCATCTAATGACAGCAAGTACACATTCACCAAGCGGTTATAGAAAGAGTATCCTCCAATCAGACCATACAATTTAGCCCTTGGTACTTCTTGGCCATCAAAAAATCTGTAGATAACTCGTGCAGGGGGTGGTAATTTCACTTTCATACTACTCTCAAATTCATTCAACATATCTTCCGTAGCACCCACCCTCACAGTTGCCAATGCGTCAGGGAAATTCACACTCACCCAATTCTTGAGTCTTTCACAACAATTCTTCACTCGTTTTACAAGTGGCCAAGGATACATGGAAAATGCGAGTCGCCAAACTCGATAGGCTACCTGAGCAAGTGCAACGACGGTGGTCAACTTATAACCTACTAAGTGCCAGTTCCGAACTACACATATTGAGTGCTGTGTTTGAACAAATAACAGCAGCTTTCGAAAAATCTTTTGCTCCGAAAGGATCATTTGAGCATAATTTGGTCAAGCCTCAGCGTAGGTTAGTCCCAAAGGGTCCTTGGCCAGATTAACAACTAGACGTTTGAGTAGACAGGAAAAATGATGTCTGATGATGAAAAAGAACCTCACTGTTGATGGGTAAGGCTAAAGCACAACAAGACAACTTCCATACATACAATGAAATTATGAGGTATGGTCTTAACAGGGTGCTGCCACTACACAGCAAGTTAGCTCTCGAGAAAACATGAACTATGATAGGTGGTTTGGGAGAAAATATAGCAGAAGACGTTAGTTTGACGTTAGTTTTGACACGTTAGTTCCCATATACCCACAAAATTTTACAATGATTACAACCTTAACCATTCAGCTACGAAAGTGGTAATGTCATAAGTTATCACATATGATTTATAAACTTCTTAGCTGCTCTGTCGTTTAAAACCAAATAGTTGTAAAAACAAAGGGATGCAGGATTTATCAACATCAGAAGTCTCTTGATTAAATCGTTTAAATATAAGGAAAAAGGAGAAAAATCTGTTTGCCGTTCCCAATTTTCTCAAATTTACCTGTGAAGATGGAAAATCTAGAGCTACATCAGTGAGAAAAATGCAGCTAGAACTCGACAAACAACATATGTGAGCCACATTCAGTTAAGACACAACAACCAGAGCTCATTACAACTGACCTAAATAGCAAGAATAACCAAGCTCAGGAAAGCACATAAACAAGAATCAGAAAATAACATCCATAATACCAATAACTGAAGGTGCAAAAGATGAAATTGACAATTAGACAAATAGGTAAAATCGTAAAGCGAAAAAAATTAACAAAGGACAGCCCATATTACCATGAAAGAAGGCAAATGAACACCCTCATGATCAACTGGAGCAGAGAGATTGAGCTCTTCTGCAACATGAAAGGCCCACAATGATTCGTCTGACGCGCAGATTCTGAGCCTGTGATTCACACAAGCAACTTTTGCTACGTCTTTTGCCTCTAATTTTGACAGTATCACATTCATCACCAGATCCACCAACCCTTCTAAACTCATGTTTTTCTGCACTTAAAGCCTCTCTGTCAGCTAGCAAACAAAGAAGGCACGTGATTAGTTCCAAGACTAAGGGTGAATGTGAATACGAAGCAGTGTGAATTATAAGCTGGTTTTACGGGAAAGTTGTTTCTGTGATCGGAAGAGCCTCACTCTTAGTCAAACAACCCCAATATGCTTCTGACGATGGATCATAACAAAATGTTTGAGCAATTCTCATGCAGGGATGAACCTGATAATAACCCAAAAAACAGCCATAATAGCGACAACAAGAGTGAAGTAGCAGAAAATTGAAGTATCTTACTTGAAGTTTAGAAACGAGACAGTAATTTGCAGTCTCAGAAACGTTGATGATAATATACGATGACTAAAATATCTCACAAAAATCCTCCAAGTTCTGATAATATACGATGTTTCCTCCAAGTTCTGACGACTGCACCAATGTTTTTCAAAACCTTGAGCTTGTTAACCACTAGTCTTTGCATTACATGTAATTGGTTGAAATTAGACACTTGAAAGAAGCACCGCTTCCGCAACGCACAAGTACCACAATTTTTCTTTACCAGCAGTGTAATGATGCAAGTACTAACACTATCATCATTAAAATTCGCAAAACAAGATAATTGCCATGCTGAACAAGCCGACCTCGGAAAATCCAATAATACAGATAACAAATTCGTCAGGACACGTTTGATTATACAGCAGTAAGTTTGAGATACGGATAGCCAAACAAAAGTACGAAAGTTAACCTGTCGATGGGATTTGAGCAAAAACCCAGGGAATCAATCGGAGGAGACTATAGAGAGGGGGGAGCCCGTCCACGACGGTGCGGGCACAGGTCCAGAAGTATCGCTTTGGGACAGGTCCAGAAGTATCGATTTGGGACAGGAGTGTGAGCTTCGTGGTTGTTGGGGGCGTGGATCCTCTAAAGGCTTTTATATTAACCCTTGGAACTAACATATTATGATGAATGATTTAGATTAGAATGTTTTACTTATGTAATTAATTTTGCATGTCCACTCCTAATATGTATAGGGACAACCAAAAATATTAATTAAAAATAATGTCTATAATAGTACATGTACGGCTAATAATCCCTTAATAGCTTAAGTTTTAGATACAGATTAATGTTAGTCATTGCTTCAAACAATATATGCCATGTTTCACAAATGTGTCATACACATGAAATATTTGTCATGAGTGTATATCGTTAATATACCAAAACTACTCAAATTCATTGCTTAATTCAACTTATCAATTGTATTTAATGACACTATGTGTATATTGGATAAAAGTTAACAACGTATACTGTACATCTACGGCATTGGCTATAGTTTTAGATACAGACAAATATTAGTCATAGGCATGAAACAATATATGTCATGTGTGTACAAATATATATGCCACTGACTTATGTAATATTAGCCACGAATGTAAATCGTTAATATATAAAAATACTAAATATTCATTGCTTACTTCAACAAATCAATTGTCTTTAATGAAGCTAAGTATATATTGGGTTGGCTAAAATTTTACAGATTATAATGTATATGTACAGCTAATAATCCCTTATTAGCTTAAGTTTTAGATACAGATTAATATTAGCCATTGCTTCTAAAATATATATGCCATGTATTTACTAATATATGATCCATACACGTGTGAAATATTTGCCACGAGTGTACATTGTCGAATTCACCACTTATTACTTAATGAATCATAATATCAATTTTAATGATTCATAATACAAAATTAATGAATCATATTATCAATTTAGTGTATTATCGTATACATGTAAAAAAAATTTAAAAGTTGTCAAAATATATCCATGACTGGTCTCGTTTTGAAGAGCTTGAATTTAAGTGAACAATGATATAATTTTTTTTTCCTTTTGAACTTATATAATAAAAATTATAACAATTTAAAGTTTTTATGATAAAAAAAGAAAAAAAAATCACCCGCTCCTGTATTAGCCAATTAAAAGTGTGCCTTTACATAAAAGCAAATTGGAAGCCTTTATAGAAACCCGTATGTGGTTGTTGTTGGGGGGTTGCCACTGGCATTAGGAGGGCAGTCCAAAAAATTCCGAAAGGACAGTATCCGACCAAAATTGAAGTGGCTTGTTCTGAGGTTAACTGTAACGGTTATTACGATATGGTTAACTGAACCGTGTAAATTAACCACTTTTGATACTAGTAACGGTATAGTTTTTTTCAAAACGATTAGTTGTTGTTAATCGATTATCTAAACAATGAAAAACTGAAATATTAATGTTCACCTTATATTCTAATTAACTTTAGCTATTGAGGGAATATACATATTATTATATTTTTTTGGCACATTTGTTTGAATTGTTACGTGAATGATCAATGTTGTATTATAACATTAATGGTATCTGGGTTGCTATTCGCATTACAAAATTACTAATCACCGCAGTACAAAAATTTTTAGATCATATTAACGTTGTAAACATGTAGTGACATTGTGTCGTACATTTTGTTTTTCAAAAAATGCATTTCATCACCGTGAACCGTAAAAAACGCTCTCATTGTATTAGAAGACGTTAAAGCCGTTTTTATTGTGTTCGAACGTTATAATTGGGACTTGACATTGGTAAACGACGTTTTACATTATGTTTGATTAAATTACAGACATTGTCACAATTTCAGAAACGTCGTATTGAAAACGTAGTTGATAACGCCAATTTCCTGTAAAAAACGTTCTCGTTGTAGTAAAAGTCGTTAAACCCGTTTTATTGTGTTTGCATGGTATAATTGTGATTTTATGCTAAGTTATTGATGTTTTACTGTATTTAGTACGAAACGACGTTAATATGTTGAAAACGAGTCAAAATGAGCGTTTTTTGAAAAAACGCTCCAAAACGAGCACGTTATATATAAACGGGATGTGTTCGGTATCTTCATTTCTCACGCACGTACCATCTCTCCTCCAAACTACCTCGCCGGAATCCTCTCTTCCTGTTCGCCGAAGCCACCGTCGGACCACCGCCGACCACCGCCGGAAAAATTTTCTGGTGAGTTTTTCAATTTTTTTTTTTTTGCAAGTTATAGATCTTGATGTGGTGATTTCAAATATGTTGTTAGAATTTAGAAACACACATTAAATTAGCCTAGATCTACAAAATAAAAATCTGGAAAAAAAGTTGAGTTTCAGTCACCCTTACCACCGACACTAATGCAGTCGACTTGCCCCTGCTCTTGACACTACCCAACCGAACTCGCCTCAGCCAGAGACACGAGTTGGCCGAGTTCGCCTCGCGTCTTGAGGCGACTGGGAGCGCCTCGTAGTTGCTGTCGACACGCGCAGGATGGACTCGCCTCGACCACAGGGAAGACGTCGCCTCGCCTCACTGAAGACACGCGTTAAAGGGAGTCGCCCCTCCTAAAGACACGCCTTGAGGAGACTCGCCCTGCCTGAAGAAATGAGTTCACTTGTCTCGCCTTTGCTGGTGGCACGAGGTGGTGAAACTCACCTTGGCGGCGGAGGCGAATTGGTGAAACTCACCCTGGCGGCGGAGGCGAACCGGTGAATCTCGCCCCGCCTATTGGGGCGACTCACCTGTTTTTTTTTAATAGTAAATGTTTTTAAAATTTTATAATAATATATTTATGTTTATGAACTTATATTATAAGTTTGAGTAAGTTAAAATAAGGTTTACGCACTTAAATGACAAATTTTTGAAATTTTGGGGTTAAAGAGTAAAATGAGGGAACTAGGGTGTACTTGTTGTATAAAATTATTCATAATGACCTAAATATACTTATAAACTTATTTTATAAGTTTTGGGTAATTTAAAATGAAGTTTAAGTGACTAAGTGACAAGTGTAGTAAATCGAATGTCAAAAAGGTAATTTTCTTAAAGTTTGGCTAAGGTATAGTTTTGCGCTTATCATGCTTAAATCGTGTGTATAGTTCTATTATTTGGTGTTGTAACAATTAAAGCTGAATGCCTACTGTTTTATTTACTGTATTTTAAGTTTACAATTAAAGCATTAGAATGAGTTAAAGGGCTTATAGGTACAAAATGATAAGTAAAAAGGGGTTAAAGTGCAATTTTTGAAAACTAAAGGGATATTTATGTATAGGGCTGAAATGTTTCTGTATGAAATTGTTTATAATGATATATTTATGTTTATGAACTTATATCATAAGTTTGAGTAAATTAAAATAAAGTTTAAGCACTTAAATGACAAGTTTATGAAATTTTGGGGTTAAAGAGTAAAATGAGGGAACTAGGGTGTAGTTGCTGTATAAAATTATTCATAATGACCTAAATATACTTATAAACTTATTTTACAAGTTTTGAGTAATTTAAAATAAAGTTTAAGTGACTAAGTAACAAGTGTAGTAAATCGAATGTCAAAAAGGTAATTTTCTTAAAGTTTGGGGTATGGTTGGTAAAGGTCCAAAAGTCTTCTGTAATTTAGAGATAATATTGACCTAATATGTTATATTATAAGTTTTGGCTAAGTTAGATAAGAGTTAAGGATTACAATGATGAGTTTGGAAAGTTTTAAAGCTATACTATGACTGTTCTATTGATTTATTATTACTTACTTGTGTAGCTCATCTTAACTGGGTTGCTTCAACTTGTGCAGTGATGGATAAGTTAAAGAATGTTCTAATGAATGTCTACACCAAAAAAGAAGAAGGACAGGAATGTGGAGTAGCCAATGACTGCTTCGTTCCGTCGTGAGTGCGCTGCCGCAGTTGATCCTCCACGACACTCGTCTTTCCAGCCACAGCAGGGTCATGCTGAGCCTGCACGACACTCATCTTTCCAGCCACAGCAGGATCATGCTGACCAGCCTCGTCACTCATCATATCACCCACAGCAGCAGCCCATCATGGACCCATCCTTTACCCAGTCATTCCATGATTCCGACCCAGTCGCACACATACCTAGGAGAAGGATGCCTGAAGCTTCATCCTCTGCAGGTGATTGGTCATCTGCTGATCTGGCCCAGCTCCATAGCTCCAGTTACAATATAGAGGGTCAGAGTAACCACTGCGTGGGGCATGTGGAGGCACATACTTCTGCTGGTGGTAGCTATCATGACCACCGTGTGGAGCATGCGGAGGCACAGACTTCTGCTAGGTGTAGCTATCATGACCCCCAGACCCCTCCGGATGCTGCAGCACCGTTGACATGGACATAGATGAGGAGGAGGAGGAGGAGGCTGAGGAGACATCTGAGGATGAGGGCCTAGACGAGGACGACCCTGATCAGGAGAGTGCGACTGATGAGGAAGCTGCTCTCGCTATGGAGCCCGTTATTCCCGTTTTCTAGAGGCTTACTGAAGTGCCAGTACCTGGTGGTCCACTACTGACTAGTGTCATCACCAGCTTCGGTGGGCATGTCGCCATCGACCTTTGGTCAATGACTAAGGTATATACTATCTTATCTTTCAGTTTGGCAAGTAGATTTAACTATTTCTTCATGCGTGTGTAAAATTTGTGTTAATTGTCTAGGACCGATGTGTTTTGGGATTTAAACCCCGAAACCCTATAATCACGAACTGGCCTTTTAGCGGGGTTGCTTGCAAAAGGGCAAGAAATATGATTAAGTACTCAGAGTTGGATCATCTGCTAGATGCCACATGGGGTTTCAACAACATGTCTTTGATCTCGGCCTTTGTGGAGAGGTGGCAGCCGGACACCATTCTTTCCACATGCCTTTTGAGAGATGACGATCACACTTCATGATGTGTGGCAGATACTGAGGATCCCAATCGTTGGTCATCCGATTATGGGGAATCCATCAAACAGTGAGCTTAAGGAGACGATGGCTAAGTTGTTAGATTTTGAGGACGGCGTTGACCAGATGATGAAATTCATGTGGCATACTGGTGCTGTTCAGATATGTCCACTTATAGAGTGGTGTTCGACCTGCCAGAGGGTACCTATGAAGCAGCGTGCAGTTGGCTCTACTATGCTCTCGCTACTACCATCTTTGCTAACAAGGGGCATTCACGCATAAGTCCTCTACCGTTCTGGTTAGTTACTCCCATGGGTAAACATACGAAGCTAAAGAGGTTCACATGGGGAGCAGGTACTCTTGCGTGGTTGTATCGCCAGCGGGGATAGCATCTTGTGCTGACTGTAATAGCATTGCTGGCTCTTTGACCCTTCTCGAGGTAAGTGTTTTAATGTACAACAATGTGTAATAAATTTTCATGAATTCACATTAATAATTGGCATAATTTCTTTTTAAAATTTATGTAGTGCTGGATATATGCGTACTTCCCACTCTTAGACCAGCAGTTAGTGCTGACTGGCATGATGGGGATGATAGACCGTGGGCTATGAGATGGGTCAGGTCCACCTCCCAGCAGAAAAATAAAGATTCACTGGAGAACTACCGCAAGCATATAGATGCTCTGACAGCAAGAAATGAAAGTGGTACAACAATTTCAATTTGTATTATTTACATTATTGTTTTTTATTGATGCTTACATTTCCCTGTGATCCAATGTAGATTGATTGGTTGCCCTACGGTCGCGAGAAGGTGAATGAGAACAGGGGTCGCTCTTGGTACAGGGGTACCTTGCAGTACATGACCGTGATTGAGCCATATATGCCAGAGTGTTGTCTTCGCCAATTCGGGTACGTTCAGTGTATCCCACCTCCCCCTATTAGACCGAACAATAGATCCGAAAAAAGAGGGAGAAAAGGAAAGCCCTATAGATGTGTGTACCCCACCATGTATAGTGTATGGGACACCACACGTGAGTGTGGACCTGCTCCGGGGTTCACTAAGACACGGGCGGCCGTACATGCATGTGACGGAGATTATCTGGATTGGTACGTCAAACACACCCATCCGAAGATCATGAATCCTAACATATACGAAAACACCTTCGTTCATCGACCGGATCCCGCCTTAGTAAGTTGATCTCTTCCTTTGTATAATTTCAGTTGATTATAGCATTTTATGAATGCTAGACTAACTTTATAATATTATGTTACAGCTCATGCATGAGGCAACTGAGGCTGGTAGGCCTTTATTACCTGGGAATCGTAGCTGGGACTGACGTTACTACCGTGAGCAGATGCCGCACAAGGAACAGAAGCAAACTGAACAGGGGTTAGATGAGGTTCTCAGTACCTTGACTATATGGGATTCGTACTATCACCAGTATGGAGGGGCATAGTTTAGGATTTTATGTTTTTGTTGTTTTAAGATATAGTATGGATGTAGTTATTTTCTAGTGGACTTGGTGTGTAACACCCCCGATTAACCAAACTGTAGTCCGAACAATGCGCCAAACGATGATACAACAAGTCTAAACAGCGGAGTCGCAGTTCCAATCGGGTGTCACAGGCGCCAACCACCCACGTGGTTGACACAACATCACTATCAATACTAAGTTGCGGTCTGAATGACTGGAATTAAACCATAACCAAATCCAAGTACAAATGAGAAATACAAAGCAAGTACCGAGAGTCTACATCATAAGTTCTTACTTAAATTATACAAACCGAAACATACAACCAGGGGTTTAGTGTTACATAGTCGCAACCCATACATTAAAACATACTTCATAAGAGTCTTGTCCATATGGACTACCCCTATGGTAGTCACCCTGCCTACTCTCCGCCCGCTTCTCGTTTCATACCTGTAAAAAATAAAGGACTCAGTAAAACTAAGCTGAGTATGAACGTGTGTAGCCCGCATGTTACCGAGCTACACGACTACTTGGTCGAGTATGATTAAGTCAAATTTGCATGCTATAATAAAACAGTAACATACAGCAAACAACATCAACATAGCAACTCACGACATGTTGGGCATAGAGATAACATCAAACACCTCAAGCATGTAAAAAAGTAGAGTTCACCAAGAGTTTAAATAATGATGATCCACGGTGGGATCATTCCACGTTGAGTGTTTTCATTTTTTTTTTCCACCATGTGTACTTCTCTTTCCTTGCACCAGGTCTGGGGATGTAAGTTAGTTCCCGTGACCATATAGTATAGGTGCCCATCTTTTCATGTTTCTTTATGGATTAATTGCGAGTTCTCTTATTACCGCGCGTTGGAGGACGTCTCCTCCACAGTTAATTCCTCCAATCCCGCGTCTCACGTCGAGAAAGAGGGGTCATCTTTAGACCCCAGTTTATGCTCCCCAAATGGCTGATCCTCCAATCCCGGCGGTCTCACGTTGAGAAAGAGGGGTCATCTCTAGACCACAGGTCATGCTTCCAAAATTCCAATCTTCCAGTCCCGGCGTCGTACGTCGAGAGAGAGGGGTCACCTCTAGACCCCAAGATGTGCTCCACCATAGGCGGTCGAAGGATCTGATGCAGATACCAACTCCCGAGCATTTCATACCGCGCGCGCCCGAGATGTTATCTTCCCGGGTTATTCTCATGTTTCCACCAGTTGATATTTGCTCTTCATTATCATTAATGGATAGACACCATAGTGGGTGTCATGGTACGTCCTCAATGGTTAGATAGGAGTTCCCCTCTATAGAATTTTTCTTTGTTTCATAGTTCACATTATTTCATCACAAATTCCATGAACGAGAAGGGACTAAACTACTGTGTGCGCGCAAATGGTATACAACAATGATATAACAACCATATAAACACGATAAACAGGCAGTCCGATTTCATGCTTTAATCATATGGTGTTTTTCACACAGAGCACACAACAAACAAGCCGTGTAACACGGCAACACACGAAACCACACATGTCCATACCTTATTCGAAAGTACGAGTTGTCTCACACTCGGATCCCGGTCGGAGTTCGCTACGGCCCTAGCGTTAATTAAAACAATGTGTCAGTTTATCATTTTCATGTGATGACACTTTATATCGTGTGTTATTCCCTAGGGTGTTGTTAAATGTTTAGTTATATTAACCCTTAAAACTTCACGTGTATTTATTCTAGGCTTATCTTACTCCTAGGACATTCATATCTTTGTTTACACGGTAACTAAGCCCTCTTTCCTTAGTTAATGTTTTAGCGTTTTGAGCGCTAGTTACGTAACAAGTTTATATAACATAGATATAACTTGTCTAATGTGTATTCCCCCTTAGATAAATAGGTGCGAAATGTTTTAACCATTGTATAGTGATAATATAGACCATGGAATACCCCTAAACCCATTTATACAGCAGTTCAAAAGTTTTAAAATCTGAAACATAAGTCCCCTGGTAACACCTTATCCAACTTCACTCTTAATGTAGTAATTGATGTGTAATTTTCTCCACATGCTTGGTATCCTAGTTAAGCTCATTAGCTATCATTTGGGTTCATTATTAAACTAGAATCACCCTTATAACACCCTAGTAACACTGTTATACAGAAGCCCTAATATCAATGAAACCGCAGCATAAGCTACACATTCCCTCTTGGTTCTTGTTGCTAGTTAGTTTAGTTTATGTTTGTTTCTTTCCTGCAGTGTTTACCCAACTAGTTATGGGGGTTAGCTAGATTATAAGTTCATACACAAGTCATTAAAAACCTACCAACTGGGTGATAGTTCTACAGAGGTAACACTGTTATAGGAAATCTGAAACATAGCTTAAGTATCTCTCTTTTAACCATCTGTTCATTCAATAATCTGTTTTCCAACGTTTCCCAAGTTGCTTGCCAAGTTAGCGAAGTATATCGGTAGTCTCAGACTAAAACCCATCCCAAAACCAACCATTAATACCTCTGAAACCCATCAAACAGAAGCAAGAAGGCTAAAACTCTGAAAACCAACAACTGTGTATTCTTTTTCTTCCCTTCTGTTTTTCATCAGTTGCTTGATTCTTAAATCCTCCAATGATTTGCCACTTAATTTACTTCTTTAACAATGTTTCTAGTTCATACCAAGGCATCAAATACTGCTAACGTCTCAAGAAATTTGTTACACAGAAACAGACACAAAGAAAACAATCAGGAAAACTGAAACTGGAACCCATGGACCGATGCCCTCTCCTTGTCTGTAACACCCCAACCCGAAATCCAATAACCTGAACGGCGATCACTCCCAATAAAATACAACTGCATCGGAAATAAATACAACAACCGGGCGGTATTACAATGCCGTTGGCCACCCTTGTGACCAACAAGGCTAACTCCAAATACAATCTCCAAAAGTCATGGTCTGAATACGAATACAATCCAAGATACTAGGAATCAAACTCAAATGTAAAATACTTAAGTGAAAACAAATATCTAGAAGAAGACTCCCATAGCTTGAATCTACCCCACCTACACTCGGTGTGGTAATCTTCTCAACTTCAGGTACCTGAAAATGGGGGTGCCCCCAAAGGGGCTCAGCAAACAATGCTGGTATGGAAAACGTGCAACCCATCGTCTACTGGGCCACACCAACTACTTTGTCGAATACATGCAGTTCATTTTTATAAAGCTGTAAACAAACATAGTAGGATAATAACAAGTATCCATACAAGGACAATAATGTCACATAGAACAAGACTTCAGAAGGTCAAGTTAGCTGAACAGCAATCTTTTAATGATAGTCGGGTCCACACAATGGGACTGACAGGTATAATGAATATCTCAAGTAGTGGAGGTATAGTGACCTCGTTAAGATTGAAAGGTTGGGAAAACTAGTCCCTCAGAAGAAAACGTAGTTAACTCCTGTACTGAGAAATGTGGGAATCGTACCCTCGAGAGGAATGAAGTCTCCCTCTCCACTGAACTGTTGGGAATTGAACCCTCGAGAGGAATAAAGTCTTCCTCTCCACTGAAATGTTCCGTCGCGACGTATAACTGAATAGGAGACGACCTGAGACAGGTAAACTCCTGTAGCATGCATGGCCAGATCCAACTGGGCTCCTCGTTCTCGTAGTATAGAATTGTTAGGTGTCATACAAGGACGTTAACAAGAACACAATGTGTATTGTCAATTATCACGTTTAGGATAATGACGTTTGTTATAAAGTGAAGTTAGTGAGAGACTTGAGTACAAGTCCTCGGTATACTGAAACGCAGGTATTTAATCCACTGGTATAGTAGTGTTTGTATGCGTGGGACATACACGTTGTAGTTAGCATCATTCACGCACATAAAATAATACAACAGTGCACAAGAGTAAAACAACATTTACATTAATTATCTTGGTCGTTATTTCAAACAACAGATAGCACACAAGCCGGTGTAATCCGGTAGAAAACAGGTTGCAAGAATCCCATACCGTTCACCGTAGACTGTACTTGTTTAATTTCCCGGTCAACGTCTGGTCAAACAAAGTCCTAGAATAGGATTAACTGAGAGGGTTAATTTATGTTACCCTTATATAATAATTCTATTGGATATTTTTAACAAATCTCGTATCTGTTATTTCATGTGAGGTTTATTTCTTTTAATTACCTCATGATTCATGTACAACTTATTTGTTATTCCTTTGATTTATTTATAAATCCTTTAATGTACATGTAGGTATTTATTTACATGTACTATGTTTGTTGTTTATTTTGATTGTCTAGGTGACATAACAACTTATAATTCTTAACTATATTTATGTGTCATACATGGACATAATATTCTTATAGTTTTTATTATTCCTCCTTTAACCATAAATTATAATATTGGTTACCTTTAATTTCCTTATAACTATATAAGTCATAGTTTCATCTTCATAATTCCTTTAATCAAAATTCTTTCTTTCTAATTCCTCCAAAAATCCACATGGGACCTATATTTATTTAAATCTAAATTATTACTCTTATATTTTGGTTATTTACAAAACAACCACATTAATTCATAAACTTTACATTTAAATTCTAATCTCTTTATATAACATAGTTTTAATTCCTTATTTATTAAATCACAAAAACCATTAATATTTTGGTATATACTTTTAAATATTGTAACTCTTGAAAATTACACAACTTAGCCCCTCCAATTCTCGGCCTATAATATATATATTTATATAATTGCAATTAGCCACAAAATCTTATAATCTTTACATAATGCCTTATAAACTATAGTTTTAATTTTAATTCTCCATAAATGCCGAATATATATATATATAAATTCTTAAATTACCAAACTAACCCAAAGTAATTCGGCTTTGTCCTTTTTTTCCTTAATTACATTTTTATCCCAAAACTTTATAATAGTTTCTTAATAACTTATAAACTATAGTCTAAATATTTAATTCCTCAAAATTTCGAAGGTGAACCTAATAAATCTCTTAATTATGAATTCGCCCACTAATAAGTTCCAAACTTTCATAACAACTTTTATAAATTACATAATAGCCCAAAACTTTATAAAATGTTATTTAAACACTTGTTTAAATTATCTAAAATTCATAAACTTAATCCTAACCTTATATTATATTATAATTACACCAAACAGACCTTAACTCTCGGTTTTCACATTAAACTCACAAACTTTGTAAAAATTACATTAAGCCACATAACTTAATTAATTAGCCATTTAAGCTCTAATAAAATATTTTTAACTCACCAAACTTTATAGTATAAGTTTATATCCATAAGTAGCTCATAAAAATCTATTTCACTTAGACAATTCGGCCATAATTAAATAGCTACCATATAGTATATAAAAGTGGATTTATATGTCATAATAAATATACATAAATTCATATGAGTCATATAACTCATGTAAAAATTATTGTAATGTCTTATATTGATTCTTAGCTCAAAATAAAGTATTTTTGCCCTTGACATTTCGGCTTGAATTTATATGTAACATAAATAAATTTTGTGACACAAAAATGTGTCTTAAGGTAAATATTTTCCATATATGTTATAGATTATATTTTTGGCATATAATACCATATAGTTTCGGTTTTATTTAACCTAGGAGATGTACATAATTTTTGTATAATTTTTAGAAGCTTAACAAAGCTTATAACATAAAGATTTACTTAGTAAACTTACTTCTTAACAAAGGTGGTTAAGTGCTTGACTTCTTCTTGAATCTCCAAGCTTTCTCCAAGGAAATTTTGATGCTCCACTTCGGTTATATGCAAGTGGTGAAGGAGTTTAGGAGTTAGATCTTCAATAAAGATCTTAAGTAGATTTGTAAGTAGTTTTACAAGAATTTACCTTAAGCTTTTCTCCTTATAATTCGGCTCACTTAAGGTGGATGAAGAACAAGTTTTCCTTCATGAAAATGAAGAAGAAAAGAGCCTTAGAAGAGATAGAAATCGGTTACACAATAAAATGTGCTTTAAGGATTTTCAAGCTTGAAAACTACCTTAAGATAACCTTGAGATGCTCCTTGGTTTAATGTTGGTTTGGACAACCTCCTTGGAACAATAGTTGATGCCGAAATGCTATGGTGTGCCAAGGAAGAGTTTTGCTCAAGGCTTGACAAGAAATGCTAGGAAATACCTTAAAGATGGAAGATAGAAGTTTAAAAAACTCCATTAATGGACTTAAGAGCTCAAAGAAGAAGATGAAGCTAGAAGAGAGAGGAGAGAGCCTTACCAATTCGTGAATGAAGAGTGCAAGGAGGAAAATGAGACTAAGCTCACGTAAGAAGGAGAATGCAATTTGGAATTTGATTTTGTTTTGTTATTTAATGTCATTTGACCATTCTTTTCTTTAGTTTATTCCATGAGTTATTGGCTCAATAAATGCCCCTCTTTCCAGCATGTGTTCGGCCATAATGCAAGACAAGGCAAGGTGGAGGGAATAATGTGAGCTAAGAGACAAGGTAAGAAAAGTAAGGTTTATTCTTTTGATTTTTCAATGTTTGTAACTTGTCTTCTTCTTCATTTAGGTGGACGATTTCAGGAGTATTGAAGCTCATCAATCGGCATTCAAGAGTTAAGACCAAGCATGTTAGGTCATTTGAATTATAAGGAATCTAAAAAGGTGGAATCTAGATCCACTTTTGCCTTTTACATTTTGTTTTCTACCTAGCTCACATGGCCTTATTCAATGCATTATTTCGACAGCTTGGTGGTCAAATGAGACCTAAATACTTTGAAATTAAGTATTATAGCACATGGAAGGGTGAGTCCCATGTTTTAAGCCTTTTATAAATTTTTAATGTAAATTTTATACTAGTTTTTGAGCATAAAATCGGCCCCTATAGAGCACCTTGTTGGGTAGTGCCTCCAACTGATTTATAGGGTCATTTTAACCCTATTAAGATTCTTAATTCGTGGCATGTCAAAAACTACAAGGCATTGCGTAAAATGCGTTTTCGTGACACCCGAAGGTGTGTTTTTGTGCTCGAAGGAAATTTGGGAAACCAATTGTTTTTATGAGCTCCAAGTGTTTTAAACACTTATTATAGTAAATAAACATATACTAAGATGTTACATTGAGTTATATGGGGTTACATCAACCCATGACATAATTTACGGGCCATCGTGACACTCCCGGGCAAAAAGGAGCGCTAAGAAATACTCCTGAGGTTTTTGTTGAATCTTGAGAAACCACTTCGTGGTTCTCTTTAGAATGGTAATAATGATGTTAGGAACTCTAAGAATTAATTTTATGGAGTTCGTGCCACCTCGGCACTCCTCCGGGCTTTTCATGCTTTAAGGGGCGTGTGTGAGCACTCCCGAGCATTTTGCCTTTTTGACAGAATATAGCCTTGGGATATGTTTATATTCATATAATGAGTGTATGACATTTGGTTTGAGTTTTAGAAGGTCATACAAGGTCATGCTTGATCACATGTTTCTAAGGCGTTTTAGCGTTTATGGTGAAACGACTATTTTACGTAACGTTTTCATGCATGGGTTTGCATGCGTACGTGAAATGATTTATATTTGGATTATACTCCATTAAATAATGGTTTTATAACATTAATTAGATTTGGGTATTTCAATCTACCCCCTTAAAAAGGACTTCGCCCCGAAGTCTCATATCTAAATTTATAAGGTTGTGGGGAATCAAGTTCCGTTAGGTATCCACAACTCGATCTAGATTTAGGGATCAAGTCCCAAGTCTCTATATCCCTAAGTTCACAGTGTACATCAAACACAACAGGAATACTTTGGAACAAATAGTGTTATGTAATAAACACAATCACATTCATTCAGGTAGTAGTGCAGCGTAGTGCACATAAACTTTCCATTGTAATGTAACGAAGTACACATCAGCAAGTGGAAGTACAAAGTACATTCAAATACAGTGTTACACAAGAACACATACAAGACAAGGTGTCATAGAAATGCACAAAAGTGCAACAAAATGCATAATAAACTCACAACGAAAAAGGCTCTCCCCCCAAAAAAAAGAAAGGGGTACGCCCCCGTACCCTAGACTAAAGTGTCTAGTCGGTGAATAATGAGGGAAACTTCGCTCGCATATCAGCTTCTAGTTCCCATGTGGCCTCTTCCACATCGTGGTTCGACCAAAGAACTTTTACGAGGCTCACAGACTTGTTTCGAGTATCTCGTGTCTTTCTATCTAAGATTCGTTGCGGCGTTTCCACATACCGCATTGTTGGTTCTAATGAGAGTGTCTCTGGTTGTAGAACATGAGAAGGGTGAGGCATGTATTTCTTAAGCTGAGACACGTGAAAAACATTGTGTACTTTGCCCAACTCTGCTGGCAAATCAAGTCGATATGCCACAAGGCCCACCCGCTCTGTGATAGCGTAGGATCCTACAAATTTCGGGCTTAGCTTGCCCTTCTGTCCAAATCTGAATACACCCTTCATGGGTGAAACTCGTAGAAATACCTGGTCGCCAACCACGAACTCAAGGTCTCGTCGCCTTTCATCAGCATATGATTTTTGTCTGTCTTGTGCTGCTTTCATGTTATTTCTGATGTGTTGTACTTCTCCCGGGACTTGCTCTAAGTACTCAGGCCCAATGATGACAGTCTTGCTAGACTCGTCCCAGCACAATGGTGTGCGACATGGTCTGCCATATAAGGCTTGAAAAGGTGACATCTGTATAGAGGCGTGATAGCTGTTATTGTATGCAAACTCGATGAGATGTAATCTATCTATCCAGCTGCCCTGGAAGTCCAAAGCACATGCTCGTAGCATGCCCTCTAAGGTCTGAATAGTCCTCTCTGATGACCATCTGTCTGAGGATGGAAATGCTGTGCTAAGCTTCAATTCAGTGCCCAGTGCTTCGCGAGTAGCTCGCCAATATCGTGAGAGAAATCTAGTATTCGATCTGAAACGATAGTCTTTGGTACTCCATGATGTCTGATAATCTCTTTCTCAAATAGTCTGCCAGCTTTGGCACTTTTTCAAGTGTCTTTCATCGGAATAAACCTAGCAACTGATAAGTGTGAAATTTATATAGTTTTATAGGTGCTTGGTCATTATATTTTGTAACTTTTTACGCACCTTCTCACACTTATTCTATGCTTTTTGTAACTCTTACTTTGGGTAGGAACTAATTCCAATTTATATGATAAAATCAGGAAATGATGACAGAAATGCATAGTTCGCCTCACGAACTTTCCAACGCAACAAACGGGGACCAAAACGGACTTATAACGAAGAATCTGGGGCCGACCGAAGATTGGACTATACTCGTATTATATATATATGAGGCAACGCCTCCAACCTGCAACCGCCCACAAGGGGGGCGGACTTTACACAAACGACCGCCTGTTGAGACGCGGAACAGGGAGAGGCTACCGCCTCATTTGGGCGGTTCGGGTCACCACACAGGCGTCCGTTGAGTAGTGGCGGACAAGGACTCACAACCGCGAGTTCACCTGGCGGGACAGAATAGAGACAACCGCCTCATAAGTGGCGGACAAGAGTGCAACAACCGCTGATTAAGTGGCGGACATGCATACATGGCAATTTCGCACAGTTTTCTTCTCCGATGGGCGCCGCATTCGAACTGCTACCTCATTAATTGCAGACGGTCGCCCACCTTAATTTCTGCACGCGTGACTCTGCAATCAATTGCTCTGCCCCCGATGAAATCTCTGACAGCAATTTTTCCAGATCTGCATATCGACTCCACCGCCTTTGACTACTGCGCCGCTCATCTCCTCCTTGTTTGCATCCTGTTCCACGTATCTATAAATAGAGCTGCAAATCACTCTGCTAAAATGTTCATAATCGTTCATCATCCAGTCATTCACCACGATCCAATTTGCTCCACTCCATTCACAAACCCATTCACAAAATCACCCGACACCTTACTACTCCATCGCCCCCACCTTCACCTTTTCCATTTCACAAACAATTCACTTACGTACACATCCATTTACAATTCACAAATCATTCGACCACCACCACAAAACCCACGCTCGACATTCTCCATATATTATCATCCGCCTCAATTCTATTCCGGTCTGTCAGAATAACGGAGCAGGGAGTCAGCGAACAGATGATTTCTTTTACTCTTAACTCTGCTCATTTATTTAACATGTCCGGTTAGATTATTATACTCTGGGAGATGGTTATTATTAGTTTGTTTTAATTGTGCACTTTATTTTACCGGTTTAAGTTAATTATAATTTGATACAATTAATGTTATTCTCTCGCATTTTAATAAATTACATGAGTTTATTAAATTGCTTTACGAAATCTATTTTGATCAGATCCGTGATAAATAGATAGGTCATATTAATTGTTATGTCTGTGGAAGAATTTATTCTGATTGAATAAATATAGTATTTCAGATGCAAAATTATATTCCTTTTAACTAGCCGTTTACATGTGTTTTGCCTGAGTTTAATCAAACCTTGCATGTTCTGGTAAACGAGGTCATTAGAATTTAGGATTTAAATCTAAAGACTATAAAAGGAATTTTGCCAAATTAATTCGGTAATTAAACGGTAGAATAGCATAATTAATCAAACGAGTAAAACCTGAACCCAGAGTCCGTTCTTCCATATTCACAACCACTTTTATTATTCTGTTATTTTAATTATTAGCTGTTATTTAAATTCTTGTTGTCTTTATTATAATTCACAGTTTAGAACAAAACAAAATTCCCCCTCAATTTATAACCTTTGCTAAGTCTAGATAATTGTCACATAGTCCCACGGTTCGATACCTGGTTCCCATAAACTCTACTACAATAACCAGGATTTTTGCAACCTGACGGTTTTTGATTTATTATTCCTGAGATTATTTCTTGGTATTTAATAGGTCAAATTTATCGTTTGCAAATTGGCGCCGTTGCCGGGGACTAGACTCCTGTCTAGTCCTTAGCTTGGGTTATTATTAATTAAAAAAAAAAATTATTATTATTATTACTATTATTATTGTATCTATCTATTTTTATTTATTTTACTCTACTTTTAAATTTTTGTGGAATCTATTTTTCTTTTTTGCAGACTGTTGATGTGTGTACACTCGTTCTTGGTCAGACACTCATCTCGATTGGGACAGAATCCTTGACCCGGAAATCGAACGTACCGCTCAGCTAGCCAGACGCCAACAGAGGTTCCAAAGAGAAATACAAATGGCAACTCCTACAAACGGTAGCCAAGCAATGAAGCAATTTAGCAGACCAGCAGCCATTCCAAGAAGAAGCCCAGTAGCTCTTCCTACGCTACCACCTGAATTAATGAAGGAATGGAAGGATCTGAAGCCTTCACATCAGAACAAAGTCATACGAGAGATGCCCTCAGGCACATTTGACGGTTCCAACCCCAACGACGCCCTAGATCATGTCAACCGATTTCTAATAAATATTGATCAAATTGGGTGCTCAGATAGTCTCCTGGAGTATGCTAGAATGAGTTTATTTCCTAGCAGCCTCACCGGTGAAGCAATGAAATGGTTCTACTGTCTTCCCTCTGGTATTATCACTAGTTGGGAGGAGATGACAACCAGGTTCTATGAAAATATTATCCTATTTCTAGAACTAGGAATTTGGTTGCTGCTTTACTTGCTTTTAAACAGGGAGGAGGTACTGAGACTATCTGTGAGGCATGGGATCGTTTTTAAAGAGATGCTCCGACAGTGTCCTCATCACGGACAAGATCTCACTTGTATAGCTATGACATTCTTTAATGGTTTGCAGCATATACATCAAGCCGAAGTTAGATCAGCTTTGGGAGGAAACATCCTCAACCGATCCGGCAATGATTTCATGGCGGCCATGGAGACGTACATAGAAGAAGTTCGTCAGTGGGGCACCGAAGGTGGCAGAACTATGACTATGGGTGCCAAAGGTGCAAGAAATATAGATCCTTGGATGGAGCAGATGGCAGAGTCACAAGCTCAACAATCCACACTGGTAAGCTCACTAGTAAAAAGATTTGACGATTTTCTAATTAATGGTCAGCCTTCTCAGCAGGTAAAGAAGATAGCTTCTTCATCCTCATCTGAGCCTCTGTGCTCTCATTGTGGTGGTGATCACTCGTTTGAAGTATGCCCTTATCTGGAGGAGATACGAATCGCTGAAGAAGCCAACTTTGTAGGACAAGGGAATTACCAACAGCCCTGGAACCGAAATCAACATCCAATCTCAGGTATGGTAATCCCAACAATGCCTTAAATTCTAATCTTTTACAAAGTAATGTGCAGGGACCCCAGGCTTCTCTAGGCAACCATACAATCAAGCTCGTCCTCAGATGCAGATGGGACAGGGCCAGAACTCTTACCAGCCACCTATTAAATCTGCATCTGATGAAAAGATGGAAAAGCTCCAAGATATAATTACTTCCATGGCTACCAACCAGAAGGAACAACAAACTCTCAACCAATCCTTGATGAATAGCCAGAGAAATCTGGAGCAGCAGATGAACCAGCTACTTAACAACCAGCATCAAAGGCAGCCAGGCTCATTTCCATCACAATCTCAGCAAAATCCAAGAGAGACGGCCAAGGCCTTGAGGATTGCAATTGTGGTGCATCTTCAGAGATCCAACTGAGGATGAGCTCAGCGCAGCCGTGACATTAAGAAGTGGCAAGCAGCTGGGAATAATCAAGAGCAAGTGACTGCACAACAAACTGATGAAAAGATCACCCATTCTAATGAATCACCAGAGCCTTCGGTCCACCATTGGTAGTTTCTGAGGAGATACAGGCTCCAATCAATTCTTCCCTTCTCCATCTTCTATTTCTATTCAATTGATGTACCTTCTTCTACTCCTAAGCGAATAGAACTTCCATTTCCAAATAGGATGAAAGAAGTGTTTAGATGAGCAGTTCAATAAATTCTTAAGTATATTCAAGAAACTGACTATTGATATTCCTTTAATTGATGCTCTTCAGGAGATGCCTTTATGCGAAATTTTTGAAGGATCTCGTGACAAAGAGGAAGAAGAAGCAGGACAAGGAGACTGTCCACCTTACAGAAGAGTGCTCTACGGCGTTACTTCGAGCACTTCCCAAAACAGAAGGATCCGGGCACTCCTATTGTTCCCTGCTTTATCGGAGATATAGATTGTGGAAGTGGCCTGTGTGACCTGGGTGCAAGCATCAACATCATGCCATATGCAACCTTCTTGAAAGTAAAAGGAGGAGAGCTTCACCCAGTCCCTTTTAAACTCCAGCTAGCCGACAGATCCGAGATAAAACCGATGGGAATTGTGAGGGATCTTGTAGTGGGAGTTGACCGCTTCATCTTTCCTGCGGATTTTGTTGTTTTAAACATAGATGATGATGTGGAGGTCCCACTCATTTTGGGTCGTCCTTTTCTGAGTACTGCCAAGGCGGTCATTGACGTGCATGATGGCAGAATCACCTTGAGGTACGGAGATGAGAAGATAGAGTTTGATATGAAAAAGATGATGAAATTAAGTTCTACTCAGCTCATTCAGTTATGTCGGTAAGTATACAAGATGATGAAGATGGCGAGGTATGTGAACTTTCTACTGATGATGAGATTTATTCTATACTTTCTTCTACTTTTTCAGATTTTGAACTTTAGAACATATTCTTATATCTTCTGTTGAGGATAAAAACTCTTAATATGGATGTTAATACAGCTCTAGCACATGTAGAGAGAGGAAAACCAGGTTTTCAAGCCTATCGCCCTCCTTTGGAGAGACTTGATAAAGAAATCCAAAGACCTGTTCCTTCTATAGAGCAACCTCCAGTACTTGAGCTTAAGGAACTCCCCTCTAATCTCAAGTACTGCTTTTTAGCTAATGATAACTACTTGCCTGTCATTGTTTCATCTTCTTTGACTTCTGGGCAAGAAAGCAGGTTACTTGAAGTCCTGAGAAGACATAAGAGAGCCATCGGATGGACTCTAGCTGATATCAAAGGTATCAACCCGGCCTTCTGTACACATCGTATCTATATGGAGGAAGACTACAAACCTGTCAGACAACCTCAGCGTCGGCTCAACCCTAACATGAAGGAAGTTGTCAAGACGGAAGTGTTGAAGCTTCTGGACGCTGGGATCATTTACCCTATATCAGACAGCACGTGGGTAAGTCCTGTACAGGTAGTAGTCCCTAAGAAAGGAGGTTTTGAGGCTGTGTTGAACGACAAAGGTGAGTCTATTCCTCAAAGAAAGATCACTGGGTGGCGTGCATGTGTATAGATTATAGGCGTTTGAATTCAGCCACCAGGAAAGATCATTTCCCACTCCCCTTTATTGATCAAATGCTAGAGAGATTGGGCTGGGCAGGAATATTACTGTTTTTTAGATGGTTTTTCAGGGTACTTTCAAATTCCTATTGCACCTGAGGACCAGGACAAGACTACCTTTACTTGTCCATTTGGTACCTTTGATACAAGAGAATGCCCTTTGGTTTATGCATGCCCCTGCCACTTTCCAGCGATGCATGCAGGCCATCTTGCAGACTCATTGAGCAGAGTATAGAGTATGGACGACATTTGATGTATGCTTTGATACGTTTCAGCTGATGCTTCCTGAGGCTTCAGTTCAGCCTCTTGTTGCCATTATGTATGCATGCCTTTTCTTCAATGGCTCTGCTTTCAGCGATCGCGCTCTTTGAGACAGCGTTAGATGTTGTTTTAGAAGGTATGTTGGAACTTTCGTCTATCTTGTGAATTGATGGTGATAGCACACTTGATTTCCTGGACGGTGCAGAAGGATGTTCCTCTAACTAGGAGATCATTATGGTGATGGATGTGGTCGGCAGAAGGTGTGCATAAGGATTGAGGTGCAAGCAAAATGTCGAATAGAAAAGCTACCAGCTCCCATTTGATGTAAGGAAGTAGATCGTTTCTTGACCATGCTGGTTCTGTCGAAGGTTTATTCAGACTTCTCTAAAATTGCTAAACCTTTGACGATCTGCCTAATGAAAGATGTTTCATTTATATTTTCTGGAGATTGTATTTCTGCTTTTAATTTAATTAAGCAAAAATTGGTAGCTGCCCCTATCGTTGTTTCTCCTGACTGGTCTCGCCATTTGAAATAATGTGTGATGCTAGTGACTTGCAGTATGTGCAGCCCTGTGCCACAAAGAAAGATAAGATGAGTAAGAGTTTGCTTATGCCAGCAAAACTCTAGTGATGCCCAGAGAAACCTACACAACAACTGAGAAAGAGCTCCTGGCAGTGGTCTTCTCCTTAGATAGATTTCGATCATATTATGGGGAAGTAAAGTGATCATCCACACTGACCACTCTGCTCTAAAATATTTGTTGCCAAGAAAGAGGCCAAGCCTCGCTTGTTACGTTGGATTCTTCTTTTACAGGAATTCGATATAGAAGTGAGGGACAAGAGTGGTAAACTGAATGTTGTTTGCTGACCATCTCTCTAGGATGGTAACTCCTGACGACGGTATTCCTATTAATGAATTTTTTCCGATGAAGCCGTCTTCAGTTGAAAAAGGTGCAAGAGCCAGGTATGCTGATATGGCTAATTTTCTTGTTTCTGGAGTTGTTCCTCATGATTTATCATATGCTCAGAAAAAGAAATTCCTTTCTGACTACGCCATTATATCTGGGAAGACCCTCACTTGTTTCGAGTGTGTGCAGATAGCTTAATCGCAGGTGTCTCCTGATGAGTATGAGTACCTAGTGTTTTGGAGTTTTGTCACTCCAGAGAAGCTGGAGGCCATCATGGATCCCATCGGACGGCAGCTAAAGTTCTGGAATCAGGATTTTATTGGCCCACATTACATAAGGATTGTCAAGTTTGTGGCCAGTTGTGATAGCTGTCAGCGCATGGGCAATACTTCAAGGCGACATGAGATGCCTCAACAAAGCATTTTGGAAGTAGAAGTAGAACTTTGACTGTTGGGGTATCGATTTTATGGGGCCATTTCCTTCTTCACAAGGTTATCAATACATTCTGGTGGCCAGTGGACTATGTGTCCAAGTGGGTTGAAGCCATACCATGCCAGAATGCTGATTCAAAGGACCGTGGTCAAGTGTTATCAAGAAGCACATCTTCACTCGCTTCGGAGTCCACGAGCAATCATCAGTGATGGGGGATCACATTTTTGCAACCGTTCATTCGATGCCTTGTTGGCTAAGTACGGAGTACGTCATAAGGTTGCACTACCATATCACCCACAAACAAATGGACAAGCTGAAGTATCCAATCGAGAGTTGAAGTGGATTCTCCAGAAGACAGTAAACTCTTCAAGGAAGGACTGGTCTCTACGGTTAGATGACGCTCTCTGGGCCTACAGGACAGCATTCAAGACACCCATCGGGATGTCTCTTTTAGGCTGGTATATGGGAAATCTTGCCATCTACCTGTTGAGTTGGAGCATAAGGCGTACTGGCACTTAAGGCCCTGAACTTTGACATACTTGCTGCTGGTGAGAAACGCAAATTTCAGCTTTCAGAGCTTGAAGAACTAAGAGATACAGCTTACAACAGTGCTCGAATCTACAAGGAGCGCACCAAGAAACTCCACGATCAAATGATCAAGAAACGTGACTTTCAAAGTTGGAGATTGGGTGCTCCTCTACAATTCTAGATTGAAGATCTTTCCAGGAAAGCTTAAATCTCATTGGGCAGGACCATTTAAGGTGTGGTAGGTTACTTCATTTGGAGCCTACGAACTGGAAAACAAGAAGGGTGAAACCTTCAAAGTTAAGGGGCCCGTCTGAAAAGGTATACTTGTCCTGCTGATGTTTTACTAACTTGCTTGGATGAGTTCTTTTGTCAGGTACAGCAGACCTATCTTCCCCTGTTTCAGAGTCGGCGCCACCTAAAAAGAGAGTCTCTCCCATGGCGGTTAAAACATAAGTTCCGAAAGCTGCGCAACTTAGTTCTAGGAAGTTGTGGGACCCTTCCCACTCCTCTTCCTCTTCTAATTAATCGGACTGATGAGTCTAGCTTGAGACTATAAAACAGAGCAGCTTGGTGGGAGGCAACCCACCACTTATTTTCAATTCACAGGAAGAATTCTCTATCCTTTTTCTTACACTTACATTTACTTTACAGTTTTCTGTGTGCTTCAATAATTTATCTAATATTAAAAAAAAAAAAAAAAAAAAATGTTATTAGTCTATTTTCTTATTTTTCTTCATTAAGGAGTGGCAGCACATGAGGCAGTAATAACTTGAGTTCTTCTGGCTGTTTAGAAAATTCTTTCCAGGCACATCTTGCGCAATTCTACAGTTGAACTCAAGTGTGGGGTGGAACGGCAACAACACACCGTGAACGGACTCTGGGGAGTATTCTAAATCCTTTTCACTCTTTACTGTTACACATACTCCCTCTGAACCACTATATGTCTTACTTTTGTTTCCCGTTGGATTGCTTGCACAATGTTAATTCTTCCAGCAATGAGGACATTGCTTCACTCTAAGTGTGGGGGGGGGTAACCTCCTTCGTAGCTTATCTTTTGTTATCTTTGAGCTCTTTTCTCTTGCATTTGTTTGACTCCTGCTGTGTTGCTCAACTTGGAAGGAAGCCATAGAGGAGGAATAATGGTTCACTGATAATGGGGTGCAGAATTTTTAAATTTTTTCTGGTTTTAATTGATTAAAAATGAAGTCTATGTTCTATTGATACTAAAATGATTGAGAATACTCACCATCTGAACCCTGTTTTTAGCCTTGAGCCTGGAATGTCTGGATTGAAATGGTTGAAAAAAAGAACAAGGCAAGGTACTCCGCTGATCCAAAGCATGCTTAATTTTAATTCTGATCCAAGTCAGGCCTCGTCCACTTGGTTATTAAGTCCTTTGGGGTGCCTCATCACCTAGCTACCTAAGGTCCTTGTGATCTGGGATAGTGACCCAAAGCCGTTACATGGGTGGAGAGAGAAAAGTCTGTGGAGAAAGAACTTAAAAGCGCTTAAATTGAAAAAAATGTGCAATCATTGTGCTAAATGAAAATATAATCTTCTCTATGGATCAAGAGTATGTGGCATTGAAAGGTATGATGGAATAAGATCTTACTTCATGCCCCTTGTCGTTCTAACGGTTTGAGAATGTAAAGGTGGATTGGCTCATTGCTAAAAACGAGGTTCTTATGGTTTTGTTTCTCTATTATTAGCTTTGAATGACTTCTTGTTTTATGAAAAAGAAAAATGCCCCTGTATTGGTAAAACTAATAATCTTTCTTTTGTGTCCTTCCTTTTGAGTTGAGTTTCATTCGCTTGACTTGAACTCGTGTTTGAGAGTTTTGCTTGAGGACAAGCAAAGAGCTAAGTGTGGGGGTGATTTGATAAGTGTGAAATTATATAGTTTTATAGGTGCTTGGTCATTATATTTTGAACTTTTTACACACCTTCTCACACTTATTCTATGCTTTTTGTAACTCTTACTTTGGGTAGGAACTATTCCAATTTATATGATAAAATCAGGAAATGATGACAGAAATGCATAGTTCGCCTCACGAACTTTCCAACGCAACAAACGGGGACCAAAACGGACTATAACGAAGAATCTGGGGGCCGACCGAAGATTGGACTATACTCGTATTTATATATATATGAGGCTACCGCCTCCACACCTGCAACCGCCCACAAGGGGGGCGGACTTTACACAAACGACCGCCTGTTGAGGACGCGGAACAGGGAGAGGCTACCGCCTCATTTTGGGCGGTCACCAACAGGCGTCCGCTTGATTAAGTGGCGGACAAGAGACTCACAACCGCGAGTTCACCTGGCGGACAGAATAGAGACAACCGCCTCATAAGTGGCGGACAAGAGTGCAACAACCGCCTGATTAAGTGGCGGACATGCATACATGCGCAATTTCGCACAGTTTTCTTCTCCGATGGGCGCCGCATTCGAACTGCTACCTCATTAATTGCAGACGTCGCCCACCTTAATTTCTGCACGCGTGACTCTGCAATCAATTGCTCTGCCCCCGATGAAATCTCTGACAGCAATTTTTCCAGATCTGCATATCGACTCCACCGCCTTTGACTACTGCGCCGCTCATCTCCTTGTTTGCATCCTGTTCCACGTATCTATAAATAGAGTTGCAAATCACTCTGCTAAAATTGTTCATTAATCGTTCATCATCCAGTCATTCACCCACGATCCAATTTGCTCCACTCCATTCACAAACCCATTCACAAAATCACCGACACCTTACTACTCCATCGCCCCCACCTTCACCTTTTCCATTTCACAAACAATTCACTTACGTACACATCCATTTACAATTCACAAATCATTCGACCACCACCACAAAACCCACGCTCGACCGTTCTCCATATATTATCATCCGCCTCAATTCTATCCGGTCTGTCAGAATAACGGAGCAGGAGTCAGCGAACAGATGATTTCTTTTACTCTTAACTCTGCTCATTTATTTAACATGTCCGGTTAGATTATCTATACTCTGGGAGATGGTTATTATTAGTTTGTTTTAATTGTGCACTTATTTTACCGGTTTAAGTTAATTATAATTTGATACAATTAATGTTATTCTCTCGCATTTAATAAATTACATGAGTTTATTAAATTGCTTTACGAAATCTATTTTGATCAGATCCGTGATAAATAGATAGGTCATATTTAATTGTTATGTCTGTGGAAGAATTTATTCTGATTGAATAAATATAGTATTTCAGATGCAAAATTATATTCCTTTTAACTAGCCGTTTACATGTGTTTTGCCTGAGTTTAAATCAAACCTTGCATGTTCTGGTAAACGAGGTCATTAGAATTTAGGATTAAATCTAAAGACTATAAAAGGAATTTTGCCAAATTATTCTTAATTAAACCGGTAGAATAGCATAATTAATCAAACGAGTAAAACCTGAACCCAGAGTCCGTTCTTCCATATTCACAACCACTTTTATTATTCTGTTATTTTAATTATTATGTTATTTAAATTCTTGTTGTCTTTATTATAATTCACAGTTTAGAACAAAACAAAATTCCCCCTCAATTTATAACCTTTGCTAAGTCTAGATAATTGTCACATAGTCCCACGGTTCGATACCTGGTTCCCATAAACTCTACTACAATAACCAGGATTTTTGCAACCTGACGGTCGTTTGATTTATTACTCCTGAGATTATTTCTTGGTATTTAATAGGTCAAATTTATCGTTTGCAGCAACCTTAGTCAGTCGGTCAACAACAACCCATATCATATTCAGTCCTCCTCTCGTAGGTGGTAGTCCCACCACGAAGTCCATAGAGATATCAAAACTTCCATTCAGGAACTGGCATAGACTGTACCATACCTCCTGGTCGTCTATGTTCGAATTTCACTTTCTGACAAGTGAGACATCGAATCACATATTCTGTCACGTCGCCCTTCATACCACTCACCAGAAATACCTCTTTAGATCTTTGTACATCTTAGAAGCTCCTGGATGCACAGATGTGGCAGAAGTGTGGGACTCTTGGAGAATATGCTCCTTTTATATCAGTGCTGTCTCTGGGAATACATATCTGCCCCTTAATCTGATCATTCCATCATCATGTAACTGAAACTCATACTTCCCACCTTCAAATGTACCGTCAGACAGCTTCTGACTGATCTCCATCATTCGCTGATCATTCTGCTGTGCGCTACGTATGTCGTCTATAAGACTCGAGCTAGCCACAATGGCATTAAGGAATGTGCTCGTCGACTCAATGCGTCTGCTACTACATTAGCTTTTCCCACTTTGTACTGCAAATCAATGTCATAATCCTTGAGAAATTCAACCCATCTTCTTTGTCTCATGTTTAACTCCTTCTGGGTGAATACATACTTCAAACTTTGTGATCTGAGTATACGGTCATCTGGACACCATACAGGTAGTGGCACCAGATCTTCAATGCAAAAAACAATTGCTCCAAGCTCCAAGTCATGTGTGGGATAGTTTTCCTCATGTTTCTTCAACTGTCGGGAAGCGTAGGCGACTACCTTCCCATTCTGCATGAGTACACACCCTAATCCCCTTCCTGAAGCATCACAGTAAACTTCATAACCCTCAGTGCCTTCAGGTATAGTCAAAACTGGTGCTGATGTCAAAGCATTCTTCAAATACTGAAATGAGGTCTCACATTCAGTAGTCCATGTGAATGGTGCGTCCTTCTTCATTAAACTGGTCATAGGTTTGGCTATTTTGGAGAAGTCTCTGACAAACCTTCTGTAGTAACCTGCTAACCCAAGGAAACTCCTGATATCAGTCACTGTCTTTGGCCTAGGCCAGGTGCGAACTGCTTCTATTTTTGCTGGATCCACTGATCCCAGCGTCGGAGATAACATGTCCTAGAAAGGAAACTCTGTCTAACCAAAACTCACATTTGGAGAACTTAGCATAAAGCTGGTTCTCCCTAAGATCTCAAGTACATGTCGGAGGTGACTCTCATGCTCCTCCTTAGACTTTGAATAATTAGGATGTCATCGATGAATACAACCACGGTCTTATCCAGCTGCTCTCTGAATAATCTGTTCATTAAATCCATGAAGACTGCTGGTGCATTTGACAAGCCAAAAGGCATAACTGTAAACTCATAGTGGCCGTATCGTGTTCTGAACGCTGTTTTTCTATGTCTTGCTCCCTGATAGGTATCTGATGGTATCCTGATCTCAATCGATCTTTGAAAACACCTTTGCTCCTCTTAACTGATCAAACAGATCGTCAATTCGTGGTAGTGGATATTTGTTCTTCACCGACACTGCATTAAGCTCCCTGTAATCAGTACATAACCGAAGGCTTCCATCCTTCTTTTTCACAAACAAAACTGGTGCTCCCCAAGGAGATACACTAGGTCGTATGTATCCCTTGTCCAATAAATCTTTCAACTGCTCCTTCAACTCAGCCATCTCTGCTGGTGCCATTCGGTACGGTGCCTTAGCTATGGGACCGGTACCTGGTAGTAATTCATGGAGAACTCTACCTCTCTGGGTGGCGGTAAGCCTGGAAGTTCCTTTGGAAAATATCTGGAAATTCTGACACTACTGGCATAGCTGGATCAAAATCAGGGTCGTGCTCTACATTCTGAACATAACATAAGTATACTTCCTTCTGCTTCCTGACGTGTTTGTACATGGACATAGCAGATATCACTTTTATTGATGGTGCCCTAGGGCTCTGGCGGTAGATACTGTCACTCCTGATGGGCTCTTAAGTAACAGTCTGCGCTCTGCACAAAGAATGCGGCCTCTGTGCCGCCCCAACCAGTCCATCCCGGCTATAACGTCGAATCCTAAACCTCTGAACTCAATAAGGTCAATAGGAAATTCCTCTCCTTAATGCGGATAGTGGCTCCTCTATAAAGACGAGTGCAACTGATCTTCTCCTTAGACGGGAGTGCCACCTTAAAATCAGGTAACTCTACAGCGTCTAGCCCCAACTTCCCCGCAAGCGAAGGCGAAACGAAAGTATGTGAGGCTCCGGAGTCGAACAGTACTAATGCATCCACCCATTAACTGGAAAGGTACCAGTGAGGATCGCGCCGCCCTTGCTGGCCTCCTCCTCAGTAAGAATACTTAAGGCACCTTCCGTCTCCTTAGCACAACCTAACAACCGAATCTGGGTAAGTGCTTTGATATATGATGGGGTCTAAAGACATTCATTTTCATAACAATAATGCTTCATTGATGAGATGATCTCCTTTCAGATGTCCAAAAACAATTACAACACTAGTACTTTCTAAAAGTCAAACTTAATCTTCCTGGTTTCATGTGAGTGGTGTTTATCACTGTCGAAGGTGCTGTGTTTAATTTAATCCTTTTAATTCCATGGTATAGCAACCTTGACTTTCCACCCATTATTAAACATCTCCTGAGTTCAATATGATTTTCTTTGCAAGGTCCACACGCTTCTGCTCGCCATAAAGGAACTCTGCGTCATCTCCAATTGACAAAGACAATACTGGTATCCCCTGTTGAGGGACCCTTTTGTTTCATCCTTGTCTTGATGTAGCCCTAAGTGGCCTCCTTCTTCATAGAAGTTGATGATACATAGATCAGCCCTTAATTGGGAACTGGATCTTCTTCTAGCAGTGTTGAGCTGTATTAACTGCTTGTTCCACATTTGTAAAATTCTTCTGGGATTTTTGGTACTTGTGCTCCATCTCCATTTCTTGTATCCTGGTAGGTCTTTGAGTAAGGATTCCAATCTTTTCCTAAGCACATCATTTTCAGCTTCATCTTTGATCCTCCTGGAAATTCTGGAGTGTAGAACCCTCCTGGTCCTGCTCCCAATTCTTGACATCTTCTGATGATTGCAATTTGTGTCTCCGCGTTAGGTATCCTTTGAGTAATATCAAACCTGGTTGAATAACCTTACATTGTTCGTTCCCTGGTTCTTGTACTTTGATAATGTTTTCTTCCAGGGAGGGCGGTGAGGGGATAGGAAAGCATATCTTATAGCTTCCTACGTGTTTTAAAATTCTACTAGTGAGTCTTATTAGTTCTTCCCTATGCAACTAGGCAATCAAGGCATGCAAGCACTCATTCACATCATCCATTGCTCAATATTAGGTTCACATGGTTTTAGAAGTACCTGGGTTGGTAGAAGGACCAGCCTCATCTGAGCGGTCCATGACATGCAGGGCGGGTCCCGATGCTGGGCCTTTGCCCTTATTCCCTGAGCCTGGTTTGTTGGTGGAGGGCGAGTATCGCTAGCTCCATTCTTAGGGCCGGTGTTTGTCTTTGCTCCCGGGCGGTAGTTCCTGCTCTCCGGGTTCTTAATGCACGAAGGCTCGTGTCCCCATATCTGACAGTGGCGGCACTGGACTTTCTCCCCTTGGCAGTCTACGCCGGGTGATCCTTTCCACACTGTCTACAGTTGAAGCGGCGGACATACCTCTGGCCCGTGTTTGAGCCAGGTCCAGAACCTATTACAATCAAGGTCAATCATACATTCCAACGGTACTGAAGTAATCACAAAAGTTTCAAATTTAACTGTTTGATTAGAGTGCCTACCCTTAGATGGGTAGGTTTTCTGTGGAGTTGCCGCTCCGTAGGTTCCTGACTGGGGGTTCCCAGTAGTTTGGTTCCCCTTCCCTTGATAGGACCCCTGGCCTCTCTGATAGGGTTTGTTCCTTCTGTTGGAGTTCCCCTGCTTGGCATCTTCGCCACCAGGTCCGTCCTCCTCTTTTGGGAGCTCAAAGCATCCCTTCTCTTACATGTGATCTCCACAACGGAGGCAGCATGGTAACATTCCTGAAATCTCAAGGTATCAATCTCCAAATCTCCCATGACGGGGTATAGTAGGTAATAAAATTCTATCTGGTCACATTTCTCCTGTTTTACCTGCAGCTGGTGGGAATGACTGGTCCCATCCCAAACTGGAGTCGAGGGCTCAGTCCCCCGTAGAACCGGTCGACCAAAACCTGGTCCGAGTATCCTATTCCGGGTAGTAGTCGGAGCAGTGAAGTAAACTTTGCATAATACTCATCCACAGTCATCTTTCCCGTCTGCTCCAGGGCGTCAAACTCCCTAGTCTTCACCATCCTGGTGTGGGCCGGGTAGTATTTGCCCCTCAGTAGTGCAGTGTAGTGTCCCCAAGTAAAAGCTGGGTCATCCAGGTGGTCGGCCTGACCATATTCCACCAATCTCTCGCTGCATCCTTCAGGTAAAAGGCAGCAAGCCTTACTTTTTCCCTAGCTGGGACTGCAAGTGTCTCGAACGCTGTCTCCATCTCCATGATGTATGTCTCCAAGTGAGCAGGGTCAGTCTGTCCCTTGAATGCAGTTGGCCTCAGATCAGCCAAACTCTTCACCCAATCCCTCTCTCTGGGCGGTGGTGGTGGAGGTAGCTGCTGCTGCTGTGCAACCCCCGCCTGTGCAAATGCCTGAGCTATTAAAGTAGCAATGTCTGCCAGCCTGACGCTGGCTCCTCATCGGCCTGTCCACGGCGTCCTCCTCTTCCTGACATCTGCAGGATGTTGAGGTATATTAGATACTGTGGTCACAATCTTGGTCTTGGATAGTAGTCTAAGTAAACTAACTTAAACTCCTTTCAATACTATCTCTCAACCCGTAACCTAAGGCTTTAGAAATCCTAATCTCGGTGTATCCTTGTATCCAGAGCGTAACTACGCTCTGATACCACTTTTTGTAACACCCCAACCCGAAATCCAATAACCTGAACGGCGATCACTCCCAAATAAAATACAACTGCAGCGGAAATAAATACAACAACCGGGCGGTATTACAATGCCGTTGGCCACCCTTGTGACCAACAAGGCTAACTCCAAATACAATCTCCAAAAGTCACGGTCTGAATACGAATACAATCCGAGATACTAGGAATCAAACTCAAATGTAAATACTTAAGTAAAAACAAATATCTAGAAGAAGACTCCCATAGCTTGAATCTACCCCACCTACACTCGGTGTGGTAATCTTCTCAACTTCAGGTACCTGAAAAATGGGGGTGCCCCCAAAGGGGCTCAGCAAACAATGCTGGTATGGAAAACGTGCAGCCCATCGTCTACCGGGCCACACCAACTACTTTGTCGAATACATGCAGTTCATTTTTATAAAGCTGTAAACAAACATAGTAGGATAATAACAAGTATCCATACAAGGACAATAATGTCACATAGAACAAGACTTCAGAAGGTCAAGTTAGCTGAACAGCATCTTTTAATGATAGTCGGGTCCACACAATGGGACTGACAGGTATAACTGAATATCTCAATAGTGGAGGTATAGTGACCTCGTTAAGATTGAAAGGTTGGGAAACTAGTCCCTCAAAAAACGTAGTTAACTCCTGTACTGAGAAATGTGGGAATCGTACCCGAGAGGAATGAAGTCTCCCTCTCCACTGAACTGTTGGGAATTGAACCCCGAGAGGAATAAAGTCTTCCTCTCCACTGAAATGTTCCGTCGCGACGTATAACTGAATAGGAGACGACCTGAGACAGGTACAACTCCTGTAGCATGCATGGCCAGATCCAACTGGGCTCCTCGTTCTCGTAGTATAGAATTGTTAGTGTCATACAAGGACGTTAAACAAGAACACAATGTGTATTGTCAATTATCACGTTTAGGATAATGACGTTTGTTATAAAGTGAAGTTAGTGAGAGACTTGAGTACAAGTCCTCGGTATACTGAAACGCAGGTATTTAATCCACTGGTATAGTAGTGTTGTATGCGTGGGACATACACGTTGTAGTTAGCATCATTCACGCACATAAAATAATACAACAGTGCACAAGAGTAAAACAACATTTACATTAATTATCTTGGTCGTTATTTCAAACAACAGATAGCACACAAGCCGGTGTAATCCGGTAGAAAACAGGTTGCAAGAATCCCATACCGTTCACCGTAGACTGTACTTGTTTTAATTCCCGGTCAACGTCTGGTCAAACAAAGTCCTAGAATAGGATTAACTGAGAGGGTTAATTTATGTTACCCTTATATAATAATTCTATTGGATCTTTTAACAAATCTCGTATTTGTTATTTCATGTGAGGTTTATTTCTTTTAATTACCTCATGATTTCATGTACAACTTATTTGTTATTCCTTTGATTTATTTATAAATCCTTTAATGTACATGTAGTATTTATTTATTCATGTACTATGTTTGTTGTTTATTTTGATTGTCTAGGTGACATAACAACTTATAATTCCTTAACTATATTTATATGTCATACATGGACATAATTCTTATAGTTTTTATTATTCCTCCTTTAACCATATATTATAATTATTGGTTACCTTTAATTTCCTTATAACTATATAAGTCATAGTTTCATCTTATTCCTTTAATCAAAATTCTTTCTTCTAATTCCTCCAAAATCCACATAGGACCTATATTTATTTAAATCTAAATTATTACCCTTATATTTCGGTTATTTACAAAACAACACACATTAATTCATAAACTTTACATTAAATTCTAATCTCTTTATATTACATAGTTTTAATTCCTTATTTAATTAAATCACAAAACTACCATTAATATTTTGGTATATACTTTTAATATTGTAACTCTTGAAAATTACAACTTAGCCCCTCCAATTCTCGGCCTATAATATATATTTCTTATAATTGCAATTTAGCCACAAATCTTATAATCTTTACTTAATGCCTTATAAACTATAGTTTTAATTTTAATCCTCCATAAATGCCGAATATATATATATATATAAATTCTTAAATTACCAAACTAACCCCAAAGTAATTCGGCTTTGTCATTTATTTTTCCTTAATTACATTTTCATCCAAAACTTTATAATAGTTTCTTAATAACTTATAAACTATAGTCTAATATTTAATTCCTCAAAATTTCGAAGGTGAACCTAATAAATCTCTTAATTATGAATTCGCCCACTAATAAGTTCCAAACTTTCATAACAACTTTTATAAATTACATAATAGCCCAAAACTTTATAAAATGTTATTTTAACACTTGTTTAAATAATCTAAAATTCATAAACTTAATCCTAACCTTATATTATATTATAATTACACCAAACAGACCCTTAACTCTCGGTTTTCACATTAAACTCACCAAACTTTGTAAAAATTACATTAAGCCACATAACTTAATTAATTAGCCATTTAAGCTATAATAAAATATTTTAACTCACCAAACTTTATAGTATAAGTTTATATCCATAAGTAGCTCATAAAAATCTATTTTTCACTTAGACAATTCGGCCATAATTAAATAGCTACCATATAGTATATAAAAGTGGATTTATATGTCATAATAATTACATAAATTCATATGAGTCATATAACTCATGTAAAAATTATTGTAATGTCTTATATTGATTCTTAGCTCAAAATAAAGTATTTTTGCCCTTGACATTTCGGCTTGAATTTATATGTAACATAAATAAATTTTGTGACACAAAAATGTGTCTTAAGGTAAATATTTTCCATATATGTTATAGATTATATTTTTGGCATATAATACCATATAGTTTCGGTTTTTTTAACCTAGGAGATGTACATAATTTTTGTATAATTTTTAGAAGCTTAACAAGCTTATAACATAAAGATTTACTTAGTAAACTTACTTCTTAACAAAGGTGGTTAAGTGCTTGAATCTTCTTGAATCTCCAAGCTTTCTCCAATGAAATTTTGATGCTCCACTTCGGTTATATGCAAGTGGTGAAGGAGTTTAGGAGTTAGATCTTCAATAAAGATCTAAGTAGATTTGTAAGTAGTTTTACAAGAATTTACCTTAAGCTTTTCTCCTTATAATTTCGGCTCACTTAAGGTGGATGAAGAACAAGTTTTCCTTCATGAAGAAGAAGAAAAGAGCCTTAGAAGAGATAGAAATCGGTTACACAATAAATGTGCTTTAAGGATTTTCAAGCTTGAAAACTACCTTAAGATAACCTTGAGATGCTCCTTGGTTTAATGTTGGTTTGGACAACCTCCTTGGAACAATAGTTGATGCCGAATGCTATGTGTGCTAGGAAGAGTTTTGCTTCAAGGCTTGACAAGAAATGCTAGGAAATTACCTTAAAGATGAAGATAGAAGTTAAACTCCATTAATGGACTTAAGAGCTTCAAAGGAAGAAGATGAAGCTAGAAGAGAGAGGAGAGAGCCTTACCAATTCGTGAATGAAGAGTGCAAGGAGGAAAATGAACTAAGCTCATGTAAGAAGAGAGCAATTTGGAATTGATTTTGTTTGTTAATTTTTAATGTCATTTGACCATTCTTTTCTTTATTTATTCCATGAGTTTTGGCTCAATAAATGCCCCTCTTTCCAGCAGTGTTCGGCCATAATGCAAGACAAGGCAAGGTGGAGGGAAATAATTGTGAGCTAGAGACAAGGTAAGAAAAGTAAGGTTTATTCTTTTGATTTTTCAATGTTGTAACTTGTCTTCTTCTTCATTGTATGTGGACGATTTCAAGGAGTATTGAAGCTCATCAACGGCATTCAGAGTTAAGACCAGCATGTAGTCATTTGAATTATAAGGAATCTAAAAAGGGAATCTAGATCCACTTTTGCCTTTTTACATTTTGTTTTCTACCTAGCCACATGGCTTATTCCAATGCATTATTTCGACAGCTTGGTGGTCAAATGAGACCTAGATACTTTGACATTAGTTTATAGCACATGGAAGGGATTAGTTCACCATGTTTTAAGCCTTTTATAATTTTTAAGTAAATTTTTATACTAGTTTTTTGAGCATAAAACGGCCCCCTATAGAGCACCTTGTTGGTTTGTAAAACACCCCTACAACGCCCCTATCATCTACCGAAATCGCAGCGGAAATAACCAACCAAACAATAACTAATCGCTTTGGTGTTACAACGCCGTTAACCACCCACGTGGTTAACTAGGCAGAATAAATACAAGTGTATCGGTCTGATGATCAGACTCCCGAGCATAGTAACTAACATCCATATATAAACATAACCAACCATACCGAGTATTTAATTTACAACACATCTCCAACCATAATCATCCAACACTGTATAACAACGGTATCAAAATGTAACGCCTCGGGAGCACAGGCGCATCCCGGGCTCAACAACCAACATATCCAAAAGTATCAACAACCTAGGACCTAGAGCCACTCTGCCTCTTCGATCCTCATCCTGCAATAAAAATATGGAGCCCCCGAGGGGGTCAGCACCTTTGCTGGTATGGCTAACGCGCAGCCCATCGACTACCGGGATACGCGCAACCAATTGTCATAATAACATGGCATTCATTTTAGAACATCCAACATATATATATATATACCATAGCATAGCAAGGGAAATTGCATAGCATCACAACATCAATACATAACACCATAAATTCGGTCCTCACAAGGAACCTTCCACCATAGTTAGTATACCATGAGAGCCTAGAGATTTTTACCAATCCCATGTTAAGCTCGTTACCATCCTCGTTACCGTCCGGTTATATAGAACGGTTAACTTATACCAAAGGTGTGTCGGATATAGTAATCCCAAGCACACCGAAATAACATACGTATGCCCCTATGGCCCGACGTGAGTCAGTAAGTACTAGTTGGATAAGCTAAGGGAAGGTAGAAACCAAATTGGAATACCACCTATACATACACCAAGAGAGCCGAACCGGATATGATATCGACCCCCATCCATCACACGCGTGGCCGGAACAACCGGACTCCTCACTCCCCCGGTTAGCACTTGTTAGTGATCACACAATTTGTTAAGTCACATACAAGCAAACATTTAGGTCTTGTTAGACAACCAAGGGAAAGGAGTCATAACCTTACAACATCATAATGTATAACAACTGTAAACTCTTTCATGCCTTAATCTTATAAGGTCGTAACACACAGAAAAGCAAACAACACCCAAGCCGGTGTAAACCGGTAGGCAACAGACTGCAAGAAAACCATACCTTGGTCCTTGCCTGTTTCGTTTCCACCTTGAGAGAATCCTATACACATTAGTAACGTCGGTTAATTATTTATTTAACTTCACACTTACTAAGTATTCAACATGATTGTATGACATGTTTTAATGTCTACCTCACCCTAGGTTACCTTCATTATACACCCTAGGGTTAACTACATAAGTCACATTCTTTTCTGTTTTTTTTTTACAAGTTTAGGTCCGACGGACTTGCCGACCGGACTTGTCCATGCGGTCGATTCCAGAGAGTTTCTCCCCTTCGGAATTCAGCCCGACCGGACTTGTCAAGTCCGGTCCCATGTCCGGTCGATTCCAGTAACTCAATCCGTACAAAATTTTCTACTCCGACCGGACTTGTAAGTCCGGTCCTATGTCCGGTCCATCCAGAGAGTTATTCCCTTTGTAAATTTAGCCCGACCGGACTTGTCCAGTCCGGTCCTAAGCCCGGTCCATTCCAGAAGATAATTCTCGCAGGGTAAACAGGTCCCGACCGAGCTTGCAAGTCCGGTCGCAAGTCCGGTCGGCCCAAAATCTATGTTTTCCTTTTACATTCAACTCCAAACTTCACCCATATAACCTAGTACTCCCTAACCTCATTTGGGCACTTTAAACACAACTTAAGACACCCTTAAACACTCATAAAACTCATTTTCTAATTCCTTAAGCCTTTACTTATTCCTTCACAAAATCCTAACACTTACAATATTTTCTCCTAGTTTTTCAAAGTGGTGTTTCATACCTATGATAACTACTATCCAAAATGCTTTCTCCTTATTTTAACATCATCTCCCAAGCATCATCTTCACAACTAATTCCTTATATCCTCTTGAAACTCTTTTCCTAGTGTACACTTCTCCTTATTTTACCAAAGTTTGCCTAGGTATTTACCTAAGTCCCAAAGTGACTTTGGTACTACTAAATCTCAAGATCATGCCTAAGTCCTTATTACACTCTAGAGTACTTCCTAGTTCATCAAAATTCCTTTAAAACATCATGAACTCCTTATTCATTTCCACTTTTCTAACTCACCAAACCTTATGTAAACACTTAGAACTTCTTGCTTCTTACCTAAATTTTGACATGGGTTCCCCTAGAACATTACTAAGCCTAAACACTTTGTTCTCCTTTAAACACACAAGAACATCTAAAATCACCAAGAACACTCTCATACACAATTTCACCAAATTTACACACATTACAATATAGTGCATAATTTAAATTGCATGGCACTTAGGCCCTTAAAATGCATGGCTCTTAGGCCCTTAAGTGCTTAAATCATAAACACTGAATTTCCACAATATATATGCCTTTAACCTGCAAATACACTCAACACACACATATGCCCTTTACTAGTCTCTTGAGAACACTTTACTAAGTCATTCACCATTTGCTCTTTAGGTAGTTTTAATAAGCATTTATAAGCTCATTTCTCCTAAGGCATTAAACAACATTAAGTTAGTAGATTTACCTCTTTTCCAAAACACTTCCTCCTTGATTCCTTACAAAACCGTATGTATTTGATTCCTTGTCAAGTTCTAGACAATATACAAACACCATAATGAGTATTCAAGCTTTGAGCTTCATCTCATTGTAAACCCTAATTTTACATTGTTTCAAAAACATTAATGTAGTTGTTTTACCTTGATCTTTGAAGAGAGTTTGAATATATACAAGAGAGGACTCCACCTAGTCCATGAAGAGTTGAAATGAAGCTAGAACAAAGTCACACAAAGAGCTATATCAATGTGTATTTTCGGTCAGGTAAAAACATGGAGGAAACATGATTTTTCTTTGAGATTCCTTACCTAGAAGCAAAGGAGATCAACAATATGTCAAAATACAAGCTCAAGCTCCTTCAATGGTGGAACACCTTGGCACCGAAATGGAGCTCTTGGAGTTTGAGAAGATAGGAATGAAGAGCTTGATGAGAGGAAGAGATTGGTGGTGTTTGTTTTTGATTTGGACAAGTGAGCTTGATTTAGCAAGTGGTCAAAGGTGGAGCTCTAATGGTGGTAGTGGTATTACCGTGAGAGAACAAAGAAGAAGGAAGAAGAGGGTGGGAAACCGTGTGAATGAAGGAAAGAAATGAGAGAATGAAGATAGAATTACTTTTAAGGAGATATTTGTAGTATAAAGTAAAAAGTAGTTTACTTAGTTTTCTTTACTTACTTATTACATTAACTAGAGAGTGGTGAGTCACCACACTTAAAAAAACCGGCCCCCTTATTAATATGAGGGTATTTTAGTCTTTTTTGTCAATTTAATTACTTATACAACATATGTTATAAATAGCTTATAAAAATCACTATTCACCTAAACAAGGCACTTAGAAGTGAAATTTTTGATTTCCCATTAATATAGCCACCCAAATGTGATACTATATAGTACACATATATATTTAAGAGTAATGATGGACATTTAGCCACTCAAAACTCATTTACAAGACAATTTTTCAAAAACGTGCTTTAAGACTTCTTAAAGCACATTTTGTGTTTTAACTTGTTTTCAAGCTTGGTTTTCTTTGGTAATTGGTTTAATATGTTCATTAGTATATAAATGAGGTCTTGGTAAGCTCATTAGGTCTTACTCAAGTTTATCCCAAGCTTAGAGCACATTTTGGCTCTTATTGACTTTAAAGCACATTTGTGTTTCCTTTGTTTAAATTGTTTACTAAGGTTTCTAAGACTCTTTTTAGTCTTAATAAATCATGTTTTAATGTTTAACCAACATACCAAGGTTTGGGGTATTTCAATCTACCCCCCTTAAAAGAACTTTGTCCCCAAAGTTCATACTTCCCACATATCTTACTATTAGAACACGGGAAACACTTATAAAACAATACTTCCAACCATCATTACCAACCTTACCATCATTCTTACACCACCGGACTCAAGGTCCAAACCACACAATACCAACGGACTCGAGGTCCAAACCACATAATACCATTCAGACACACGGTCTGTAACATAACATAGACAATGTATAATATACATGTCGTACACAACCATAACCGAAACGGCTCTACCCCCCTTAAAAGGGGTACGCCCCGTACCCTATACATATAAACACTAAGAAGCAAACAATGACGGGTGCTTCGCCTTCATCTTTTCTTCCAGCTCCCAAGTGGCCTCCTCAACGTCCTGGTTAGACCAGAGGACCTTCACCAGTCTCACGGACTTATGGCGAGTGTCTCGAGTCTTAGTATCCAGAATCCGTACCGGAGTCTCCACTGATCGCATGGTCGGCTCTAAGGTTAGCCTTTCCGGCTGAAGCACATGAGACGGATGAGACATATACTTCTTCAACTGGGACACATGAAATACATCATGTACCTTGCCCAGCTCGGCGGGTAAATCAAGTCTATAAGCTACCGGGCCGATCCGCTCCGTCACAACATAAGGACCTACATATTTCGGGCTCAACTTGCCCTTCTGACCAAAACGAAATACTCCCTTCATGGGGGATACTCTCAAAAATACCTGATCGCCCACGGCGAACTCCAGGTCACGTCGGCGCACATCTGCGTACGACTTCTGTCTATCCTGAGCTGCTTTCATATTAGCCCTGATCTGGCGAACTTCTGCCTGAACTTGCTCAAGATACTCTGGTCCTATAATGACCGTCTCACTCGACTCATCCCAGCATAATGGCGTGCGGCATGGTCTACCGTACAATGCCTGGAAGGGAGACATCTTGATCGATGCATGATAACTGTTGTTGTAACTAAACTCGATCAGATGTAACTTATCAATCCAGCTGGTCTGAAAGTCAAGTGCACATGCACGTAGCATATCCTCAAGTGTCTGGATGGTGCGCTCACTCTGACCATCTGTGTGGGTGAAACGCCTGTGCTCAATTTCAGTTCAGTACCAAGTGCCTCTCGTGTAGACTTCCAATATCTGGATAGGAATCTGGTATCTCTGTCAGATACTATCGTTTTGGTACCCCATGATGTCTTACAATCTCTTTATCGAATAATTCTGCCAGCTTAGCCACTTTCCAGGTGTCCTTCATCGGAATGAATCGAGACACCTTGGTCAGTCGGTCTACCACAACCCAAATCATATTTAGACCTCCCCTTGTAGGCGGAAGCCCTACCACGAAGTCCATAGATATGTCATGGAACTTCCACTCCGGCACTGGCATTGGCTGCACCATACCACCAGGCCGTCGGTGCTCAAACTTGACCTTCTGACAAGTGAGACACCTCAACACATAGTCATTCACATCCTTTTTCATTCCAGCCCACCAAAAATATCTTTTCATACCTTTATACATTGAAGCTCCGGGGTGAATCGAGTCGTAGAACAATGGGATTCACTCAATACGCTCCTTCAGCTCAGCGCTACTCCTCGGTATACACAATCTGCCATTAAGCCTAATCAGGTCATCATCGTGGAGTCTGAAGTCATACTTCTGACCCTCGAATGTGCCATCAATAAGCTTCTGTCTAATTTCCACCATGTACTGATCCGTCATCTGAGCACTCCGCACCTCTTCAACCAAGCCAGTATGAGAGACTAGCGAATGGAGAGAGTGTGCTCGGCGACTCAATGCGTCAGCTACCACATTTGCCTTACCCTCCTTGTACTGTAAATCGATGTCATAATCATTCAGAATTCAACCCACCTTCTTTGCCTCATGTTCAACTCTTTCTGAGTGAACAAGTATTTCAAACTCTTGTGGTCAGAATAAATCGTCACACTTACCCCATACAAATGATGTCGCCATATCTTCAGTGCGAAGACAATGGCCCCCAATTCTAAGTCGTGGGTAGGGTAGTTCTCCTCATGCTTCTTCAGCTGTCGGGAGGCGTAAGCCACGACCTTCCCGTGTTGCATCAACACACAACCCATACCCCTGCCTGATGCGTCGCAATAGACCTCAAAACCATCTGGACCGTCTGGTAATGTCAGAACCGGTGCAGATGTCAGAGCATCCTTGAGACTCGTGAAAGCTCTCTCACAGTCGACTGTCCACTCGAATGGTGCATCCTTTTTCATCAAGGAAGTCATCGGCTTCGAGACACTGGAGAAGTCCTTCACAAATCTCCTATATAAACTGCCAGACCGAGGAAGCTCCTGATGTCGGTAACTGTCTTCGGCCTAGGCCAGGTGCGCACTGCATCTATCTTTGCCGGATCAACAGCGATCCCGGCCTCAGAAATCACATGTCCAAGGAATGATACTTGGTTCAACCAAAATTCACACTTAGAAAATTTAGCATACAGCTGATTCTTTCTCAATGTCTGCAATACATCTCTCAGGTGGCTTTCATGCTCACCTCTCGATTTCGAATACACAAGTATGTCATCGATGAAGACTACCACTGATTTGTCCAACTGATCTTGGAACAAACGGTTCATTAAGTCCATGAACTTTGCTGGTGCATTTGATAAGCCAAACGGCATAACGGTGAACTCATAGTGCCCATACCTAGTTCTGAAGGCTGTCTTTTCGATATCACTGTCACGGATGGCAATCTGGTGGTATCCGGAACGTAGGTCTATCTTGGAGAATACTGATGCTCCCCTCAGCTGATCAAATAGATCGTCGATGCGTGGTAAGGGGTAACGGTTCTTCACCGTAACAGCATTCAGCTCCCGATAATCAATACATAGGCGGAGGCTACCGTCCTCTTCTTCACGAAGAGGACCGGCGCTCCCCATGGTGACACACTAGGGCGGATAAAGCCCTTGTCGAGTAGGTCTCTCAGCTGCTCCTTGAGCTCTGTCATCTCTGCTGGAGCCATACGGTAAGGTGCTTTCGCAATGGGTCCGGTGCCCGGAACTAGATCAATCTCAAACTCAACCTCTCGTGCTGGCGGCATGCCCGGCAGTTCCTTAGGAAATACATCAGGAAACTCCGACACTACCGGCACATCTGGGCTAAACTCAGGGTCTCTCTCTATGTCCTGGACATAGCAGAGGTATACATCATTTCCCCGTCGCAACTCATGATACATGGCCATGGCGGTGATGATCTGTGTCGAAGGCTCCCTGGGCCTCTGGCGGTATGATATAGTAACCCCAGATGGACTCCTAAGAAGCAGTCGATGCTCGGCACATAGGATTCTACCCTTGTACCGCTCCAACCAGTTCATCCCGACAATCACATCAAAACCCAGTCCGTCGAACTCTATCAAGTCGATCGGAAACTCCTCATCCATGATTCGAACAACAGCATCTCGGTAGTAGCGGGTACATCTGATCCGCTCTTTCGACGGGAGAGTGACCACGAAGTCTGGCATCTCTTCACCGTCTAACCCCAGCCTCTTCGCAAATGATAGCGAAATGAATGTGTGTGAGGCTCCAGAGTCGAACAAGATCGATGCATCCACGCCATTCACTGGAAAGGTACCGGTGAGGATTGTGCCGCTCTTGCCGGCTTCTGCCTTATTGCAGACACTCAGTATACCTCCCGTTCCGAGTGCACAGCCTAATTCATTGGCAAACTAATAAGTATTGGGTAACAACACGTTGATACACTCCAAAACAACATTCCTTTATTCATTAACACAGTCTTTACACCATAATGGTTACATTGTAGACATTGCTAGATATAGTCCTTTGTCAAACCACTGGTTAAACATTACATGATTACACAGGCTCAAAACTGCCTGAAAGTCAAATTTAAACGTCCAGGTTTCATGTGTGTGGCATTGATCACTGCCGACGGTGCGGTATTCAGTTTGATCTTTCTGATGCCATGGTATAGCATCCTTGATTGCCCACCCATGATTAATACATCTCCCGATTTCAGCAGTAGCTTCTTTGCGAGATCAGCACGCTTCTGCTCGCCATACACAAACACTGCGGTATCACCAATGGACCAAGACACCACGGGTACTCCCTTACTTAGAGACTCGGGTGACTCGTCCTTGTCTTGGTGTATACCTAACCGTCCACCTTTCTGGTAGAAGTTCACAATGCATAAGTCTGCTTCACACTTAGGAATTGATTCGTTTCAACTTGCTGAGCAATTCCCACCACGACGTGATTAACGACCGCGTGGAACTCCTCTGGTATACTTGCTACTGTTTGCTTGCCACCATCTTCACTCGTACTTCTTGATATGACTTGGTGTAAGGGTTCCATCCTTACCCATGCACATCATCTTCAATTGCATCCTTGCTCCGTTCGGGTATCGGTGTGTAGAACCCTCCTGGTTTTGCTCCAAGTTCGTCGCATCGTCTGATGATATGGATTTGTGCTTCCGGTGTCAGGTATCCATTAGAGTATCATACCTGGCTGGATGACCTGACATTGTTCCAATGGAAAGTCGGTGATGTTGATGGCGGTTTCTTCAGGGTTTGGGTGGGCGGGATTGGATAGCAGATATTGAAGGTTCCTAAGTTTCAAATTGCCTACTTTAGGTGTTTTCCTCCATCTCCACAATTATTTCTAACTCTTTACTTATATGTTGTACTCTTAGACTTGCTAACACTCATGCATGCGAAATGCGGTAAGCAATCACTTTTTCATTTATCAGTTTAGGCGGTACGTACCTGGTCTCGAAGAGGATTCTGGTTGCCTCAGACCGGTCCACCACATTCAGGGTGGTCTTGCCGGACCCCGTAGCCTTCCCCTTCTGGGATTCAGTGTACTTCTTGTCAGAATCTCTGCTGAATAATCGCCTTCGGGCCTTCAGTGGTCGTGGGTAGTATTACCTTCCACTGCCCCTTTGGCTTATAGTTTCTGCCGTTGGGGTCGTCCAACACTCAACTCAACGGTGCCCCATCTTCTGGCAGTGACGGCACCTCACATCATTCCCCTTGCATTCTTTGCCGGGGTGGTCTCCATTGCACCACTTACAGTAAAATTGGCCTCCAGGTTCCGTCCAGAACCCGCGCTAGCTGCTATAACAACCACAGTCAATACTCCACTTTCCATCTTAACAAACACCCACCTCAACTAGATACACATGGTTAAGTAATTACCCTTAGGCGGGTAGGAGCGTAGAGGCTTCGCCGCGTACGCATACGTGAGCTTCAGTGGCTTATCAGCTGTGGTGGTCTGGGCTTGGCCCTTGTCACCCTGGTACTGGCCCTTCTGGGGCTGAGGGTAGGGTTTCTTTTCTCTTCCCTCCCCCATACCCTTGCTGATTCTGGCCCTCATTGGTGGCCTTGCGCTTGTGCGCATTTTCCTCGTCCCTCAGACGACGGTAATTTCAACTTAGCAGCGGCATGATAGCACTCCTGTATTTTAGGATGTCAGTCATGCCCCGCAAAAACAACTTACCAACTCACATTAACATTCATCATGGCATAGTTTGATTCACAACAAAGTACTCTAATTACCTGCAAGGTGGTATACTCAGCTGGCCCCATCCCATAGCGGAGACGGTGGCTAAGACCATTGTAGAACCGGTTCACCAACACCCGTTCGAATACCCAAGGTCTGGTACAGGTGGATAAGGCCGGTGAATGCTGTGTAGTAGTCATCAACCGACATCTTATCTCCCTGCCTCACTATCCAGCTCGAGGCGCTTTGCCTCCTGCACATGTACCGGGTAGTACTTGGCTCGCAGTAGAGCCATGTACTCCCTCCAACCAAATTCAGGATCAGCCATCCTGTCCTCCTTCACCAACTTCCACCAACTCTGTGCCGTACCCTTCAAGTAGTAGGCAGCAAGACGGACCTTAGCTTCAGCAGGTACTGCCAAGGTCTCGTAGGCGGTCTCCAGTTCGGAGATGTACGCCTCCGCTTTCGAGGATCAGTCTCCCCATTGAATGATGGCGCGGTCTGAGATGAGCCAACACCTTGACCCAATTGGTCTCTCGTGGCGATGGTGGTGGTGGCTGAACTCCGGGCTGTTGCCCTTGCTGAATAGCAGCAACTAGATCGGGTACCAACTGGGCTACGGCGGCTGCAACTGCCTCAGCCATAGTCTGTGCCGCAGTATCATCGCCCTGGTTACCCAAATCTCCAGTACCCCCGCGGCCGCGGCCCTCTCCCTCGTGGTCTACCTGCCATCTGAATTCATATGCACATTTAATAAGCATTATGCTTGCACACTTATCGGTCCAAGGTTATAGCATCTTCCCGACAACCAGGTAATTCCACACTTAGTTAGTGGTTAACCTTTCCAAATCTGTTCACTTAGGTATCTGTAGTTAGGTTTCCTAACTCGGTATATCCCTAAGCTCGGTATTCTAGTCATCAGAGCGATACTTCGCTCTGATACCACTTTTGTAACACCCCTACAACGCCCCTATCATCTACCGATATCGTAGCGGAAATAACCAACCAAACAATAACTAATCGCTTTGGTGTTACAACGCCGTTAACCACCCACGTGGTTAACTAGGCAGAATAAATACAAGTGTATCGGTCTGATGATCAGACTCCCGAGCATAGTAACTAACATCCTATATAAACATAACCAACCATACCGAGTATTTAATTTACAACACATCTCCAAACCATAATCATCCAACACTGTATAGCAACGGTATCAAATGTAACGCCCTCGGGAGCACAGGCGCATCCCGGGCTCAACAACTAACATATCCAAAAGTATATCAACAACCTAGGACCTAGAGCCACTCTGCCTCTTCGATCCTCATCCTGCAATAAAAATATGGAGCCCCCGAGGGGGTCAGCACCTTTGCTGGTATGGCTAACGCGCAGCCCATCGACTACCGGGATACGCGCAACCAATTGTCATAATAACATGGCATTTATTTTAGATCATCCAACATAATGTTATATATGTACCATAGCATAGCAAGGGAAATTGCATAGCATCACAACAATCAATACATAACACCATAAATTCGTCCTCACAAGGAACCTTCCACCATAGTTAGTATACCATGAGAGCCTAGAGATTATTACTAATCCCATGTTAAGCTCGTTACCATCCTCGTTACCGTCCGGTTATGTAGAACGGTTAACTTATACCAAAGGTGTGTCGGATATAGTAATCCCAAGCACACCGAAATAACATACGTATGCCCCTATGGCCCGACGTGAGTCAGTAACTAGCTTTGGATAAGCTAAGGGAAGGTAGAAACCAAATTGGAATACCACCTATACATACACCAAGAGAGCCGAACCGATATGATATCGACCCCCATCCATCACCCCCATCCATCACACGCGCGTGCCGGAACAACGGACTCCTCACTCCCCCGATTAGCACTGTTAGTGATCACACAATATTTGTTAAGTCACATACAAGCAAACATTTAGGTCTTGTTAGACACCAACAAGGGAAAGGAGTCATAACCTGACAACATCATAATGTATAACAACTGTAAACTCTTTTCATGCCTTAATCTTATAAGGTCGTAACACGCAGAAAAGCAAACAACACCCAAGCCGGTGTAAACCGGTAGGCAACAGACTGCAAGAAAACCATACCTTGGTCTTGCCTGTTTTGTTTCCACCTTGAGAGAATCCTATACACATTAGTAATGTCGGTTAATTATTATTTAACTTCACACTTACTAAGTATTCAACATGATTGTATGACATGTTTTAATGTCTACCTCACCCTAGGTTACCTTCATTATACACCCTAGGGTTAACTACATAAGTCACATTCTTTCTGTTTTTTTTTTTTACAAGTTTAGGTCCGACCGGACTTGCCGACGGACTTGTCCATGTCCGGTCGATTCCAGAGAGTTTCTCCCCTTCGGAATTCAGCCCGACCGGACTGTCAAGTCCGGTCCCATGTCCGGTCGATTCCAGTAACTCAATCCGTACAAAATTTTCTACTCCGACGGACTTGTAAGTCCGGTCCTATGTCCGGTCCATTCCAGAGAGTTTATTCCCTTTGTAAATTTAGCCCGACCGGACTTGTCCATGTCCGGTCCTATGCCCGGTCCATTCCAGAAGATAATTCTCAATTCTCGCAGGGTAAACAGGTCCCGACCGAGCTTGCAAGTCCGGTCGCAAGTCCGGTCGGCCCCAAATCTATGTTTTCCTTTTTACATTCAACTCCAAACTTCACCCCATATAACTAATACTCCCTAACCTCACTTGGGCACTTTAAACACAACTTAAGACACCCTTAAACATCATAAAACTCATTTTCTAATTCCTTAAGCCTTTACTTATTCCTTCACAAAATTCCTAACACTTACAATATTTTCTCCTAGTTTTCAAGTGGTGTTTCATACCTATGATAACTACTATCCCAAAATGCTTTCTCCTTAACTTAACATCATCTCCCAAGCACCATATTTCACAACTATTTCCTTATATCCTTCTTGAAACTCTTTTCCTAGTGTACACTTCTCCTTATTTTACCCAAGTTTGCCTAGGTATTTACCTAAGTCCCAAAGTGACTTTGGTACTCACTTAATCTCAAGATCATGCCTAAGTCCTTATTACACTCTAGAGTACTTCCTAGTTCATCAAAATTCCTTTAAAACATCGTGAACTCCTTATTCATTTCCTACATTTTCTAACTCACCAATCCTTATGTAAACACTTAGAACTTCTTGCTTCTTTCTTACCTAAATTTTGACATGGGTTCCCCTAGAACATTACTAAGCCTAAACACTTTGCCTTCTCCTTTAAAACACACAAGAACATCTAAAATCACCAAGAATACTCTCATACACAATTTCACCAAATTTACACCACATTACAATATAGTGCATAATTTAAATTGCATGGCACTTAGGCCCTTAAAATGCATGGCTCTTAGGCCCTTAAAGTGCTTAAATCATAAACACTGAATTTCCACAATATATATGCCTTTAACCTGCAAATACATCAACACACACATATGCCCTTTACTAGTCTCTTGAGAATACTTTACTAAGTCATTCACCATTTGCTCTTTAGGTAGTTTTAATAAGCATTTATAAGCTCATTTCTCCTAAGGCATTAAACAACATTAAGTTAGTAGATTTACCTCTTTTTCCAAAATACTTCCTCCTTGATTCCTTACAAAACCGTATGATAATTGATTCCTTGTCAAGTTCTCGACAATATACAAACACCATAATGAGTATTCAAGCTTTGAGCTTCATCTCATTGTAAACCTTAATTTTACATTGTTTCAAAAACATTAATGTAGTTGTTTACCTTGATCTTTGGAGAGAGTTTGAATATATAACAAGAGAGGACTCCACCTAGTCCATGAAGAGTTGAAATGAAGCTAGAACAAAGTCACACAACGAGCTATATCAATGTGTATTTTCGGTCAAGGTAAAAACATGGAGGAAACATGATTTTTCTTTGAGATTCCTTACCTAGAAGCAAAGGAGATCAACAATATGTCAAAATACAGCTCAAGCTCCTTCAATGGTGGAACACCTTGGCACCGAAATGGAGCTCTTGGAGTTTTGAGAAGATAGGAATGAAGAGCTTGATGAGAGGAAGAGATTGGTTGTTTGTTTTTGATTTGGACAAGTGAGCTTGATTTAGCAAGTGGTCAAAGGTGGAGCTCTAATGGTGGTGATGATATTACCGTGAGAGAACAAAGAAGAAGGAAGAAGAGGTTGGGAAACCGTGTGAATGAAGGAAAGAAATGAGAGAATGAAGATAGAACTTACTTTTAAGGAGATATTTGTAGTATAAAGTAAAAAGTAGTTTTACTTAGTTTTCTTTACTTACTTATTGTATTAATTAGAGAGTGGTGAGTCACCACACTTGAGAAAAACCGGCCCCCTTATTAATATGAGGGTAGTATAGTCTTCTTTTGTCAATTTAATTACTTATACCACATATGTTACAAAATAGCTTATAAAAATCACTATTCACCTAAACAAGGCACTTAGAAGTGAAATTTTTGATTTCCCATTAATATAGCCACCCAAATGTGATACTATATAGTACACATATATATTTAAGAGTAATGATGGACATTTAGCCACTCAAAACTCATTTACAAGACAATTTTTCAAAAACGTGCTTTAAGACTTCTTAAAGCACATTTTGTGTTTTAACTTGTTTTCAAGCTTGGTTTTCTTTGGTAATTGGTTTAATATGTTCATTAGTATATAAATGAGGTCTTGGTAAGCTCATTAGGTCTTACTCAAGTTTATCCCAAGCTTAGAGCACATTTTGGCTCTTATTGACTTTAAAGCACATTTGTGTTTCCTTTTGTTTAAATTTGTTTACTAAGGTTTCTAAGACTCTTTTTAGTCTTAATAAATCATGTTTTAATGTTTAACCAACATATACCAAGGTTTGGGGTATTTCATGGGTAGTGCCTACAACTGATTTAGAGGGTCATTTTACCCTATTTAATATTCTTAATTCGTGGAATGTCAAAAACTACAAGGCAATTGCGTAAAACGCGTTTTTGTGACACCCGAAGGTGTGTTTTTGTGCTCTAAGGAAATTTTGGGAAACCATTGTTTTATGAGCTCCAAGTGTTTTTTAACATTTATTATAGTAAATAAACATATACTAAGATGTTACATTGAGTTATATGGGGTTACATCAACAACCCATGACATAATTTACGGGCCATCGGGACACTCCCGGGCAAAAAGGAGCGCTAAGAAATACTCCTGAGGTTTTTGTTGAATATTGAGAAACCACTTCGTGGGTTCTCTTTAGAATGGTTAATAATGATGTTAGGAACTCTAAGAATTAATTTTATAGGAGTTCGTGCCACCTCGGCACTCCTCCGGGCTTTCGTGCTTTAAGGGGCGTGCGTGAGCACTCCCGAGCATTTTGTGTTTTTGACTGAATATAGCCTAGGTAATATGTTTATATATTCATACAATAATGAGTGTATGACCATTTGGTTTGAGTTTTAGAAGGTCATACAAGGTCATGCTTGATCACATGTTTCTAAGGCGTTTTAGCGTTTATGGTGAAACGACTATTTTTACGTAACGTTTTCATGCATGGGTTTGCATGCGTACGTGAAATGATTTATATTTGGATTATACTCCATTAAATAGTGGTTTTATAACATTAATTAGATTTGGGGTATTTCAGATTCTTTTCTGTTTAAGTGAAATTCTTTCCTTCAAATCTCTCCCCTACGTACTTCTTACCCAGTTAAATGTTTCATCTCTATTTTAAACTCAGAAATTTCACCAATAAACATTCACCCATTCTTCTGTACAAAACAAAAACAACCTCCAGAAACAAACATAAAAACTGAAACCAGAACTGATATGACTTCCTATATTTTCCCCCAACATAGCTACACCCTGGGTTTATGTGTTACCAAGATCTTAAACTTGAGACTAATCCCAAAAACCACAGGGACAGCTCCTCTGAACATCCTTGTACGGAACTTAAAAAACTGAAACTGAAACAGAAAAACAAAATCTGTAACTTAAAACTGGAAGACTGATATTTCTCTTTGTTTTCCTTTCTGTTCCGAATCTGTTTTTTGTTCCCTTCTAAGTATCTCTACTTAGTTAGTGAGTTAATAAGTTTTTAAAACTCAAGAACAGACCAAGACTAACCTAGACAATGTCCCCGAGTTTCCTCTGCATAAAAACCAGAAAACCTGATAAGTTAAACTCCAAACCTGATAAGCCCTCTTTCTGTTTTCATTTTCTTTTCTGTTTCTTCCCAACTTGCTCAACTACTTAGTTAAGTGTTTAGTTACAGTCTTAACTCCAAGCAACCCAAGGCTAACCCTCAAAACAGATCCAAAACAACCTTATGAATAATCTGAAATGTGTTTATACCGTAGCATAACTGGGAACTGAAACTGGAATATCAGAAATCACAAAACTGTCTATTTTCTTTCCTGTTACCGATTTCTCCTGTTCTTTTATTTTGGTTTCTGTTTTCCCAAGTCATTTTCCCATTCTATTAAGTGTTTGATCAAGACTTGAGTTGTTAAACAGCAATCACAATGATGTTGTCTTACTGAACTTCAGGAATTGAACCCTATTGATATCAGAAATAGAACTGAAGCAGGAGCAGTTTCTGTTTTTCTTCTACTTTCATCTTCTGTTCATTTTATGTTCTGCTATCGATACTGGTTTTCCAACTTCCCCTCAGGTGGCCTAGTTCCCTAGTACAACATTGTGGTATTTTTTTTCACCCTCAGCAATGTTGATACTACTACTGAGGATGTTTATACAGAAACAATGATCTCAGAAAAAGCCTATAAAACTATAACAACAGAAATCCGATATCTTCACTTCCATTTTTTTCCTTTGCTTTCTCGCCTTGACTAAGCATTACATCTAGTTCCAATCTCACACAGTCCCAAAACCAAACCCAAAGTGCCTTGGCTACTTCCCTGAGAATATTTTTACACAGAGCTTAAAAGAAAAGAACTGGGACTGGACTGTTACATCTTCTTCTGTGTTTCTTTCATTACAGATCTGTCTTTAAGTTTTCTTTTACCTCAACTTGGTTTAGTTTACTGATTAGATGAGTGTGTTGGCTACTAAGCAAGTACCACTCTTCCCTTCATCTACAAGCTAATGCACAGGATATAAATATAATGTTACAAAAATCGACATAAAGGGGCAGCTGAACTAAACAGTTTGATGTTATTTTGTTCTTTTATCACATAATCGGTTTAGTATAACTCACCAGTGATAGCTTAGTTGTTTTTCTTTGTTTTCTCGTTGGTCTAGGCACTCTATCAGGCTCCTTGCACCCTGGTTATTAACACAGCTGAGGAAAAGAGCTCCTAGAAATCAGGCTTGATTAATCAGAGAAGGGTATAATAGAAGCAAGAGGAGAATTGTTTCAGGATCTTCACCTTCTAGTTAAGTTTCAAGAAGAGTTTTTTTTTTGCAGCTCTACTCAGGATCTCTTTGAACACCGCCTATGGGGACTGCATGGGGAGTCGAGCATGGAAAAAAAAGAAACAAAAGTGCCCTGTGTAAATCTTCCAGACAACATCAACACTACAGGAGTAATGGATTTGTAGAAAGCAGTTCTGAAATGCTACTTGGGTTGATTCACGTATAAGGGGTACAGCAGGTGACAATAGTCACTTGTTTTTTTTATTTGCTCTCTGGTTACTCCTTTAGTCTCGCAGGGCAGTCAGGGAAGAATGAGTTAGACAGCAGTGGATTCTCGGATAAGGGGAAAACAAGAGAGAAAATGATATCCAGTAGCACTTACCTTGTGCATCAGGATCAGAGAGAGTGAGTAGAGTTTCTGCCCATGTAGAAACGATGAACACCTGAAGAGTGAAGGGGTGGTCATGGGTTTATGAATTCAGATGGCACAAAACACGGTGGGTTAAGTGCAGAGGCTAGACCAATCTTTAGTGATGGCAAGTTCCAAGGAATTTTTGTGAGAGTTTGAAACAACATGGGCTTGATGCGTGAGAGTTCGTAATATACGACTCTGATGCATAGGGCTTTGAAGCCAGAAACAGAATTTGTCTAATTGTCTATAGACTGAAACCATGATGCACTGAGAATCGGAGTAGAGAATGGGAATGACTACTAGATATGAGATGTTAGTCTTGATAGTCAGACACAACAAGGACGTGTGGGGTCTGTGGCATTGTCTTCTTGATTCCCGATGATGCAGAAAATCGATAGGGAGAATGAGAATGAGGGGCCGTTACGAGAGCAAGGAGAATGATGGTCCCCAGTTACAAGAGACAATCATGGGCACTAGAATAAATAAAACACGCCTCTGTCGTTGAGCTTGAATATCATGGTTTCTATTTTTTTTTGTTTGATCGGGTTCTGAAACGAGGAAGAAGGAGAAGGAAACTGGTGCTGCTACAGAGAGTGGGTGTTTGATTCCTTTCTTTGTAATTATCATTATTGCATAATACTAGTTTGATTCGGTAGTATACCGAATTCGAGCACAGCTCAACCGGTTAAAGCGCGAGAGTCTCGGGTTCGAACCTCAGCGGGAGCGTCCTTGCTCCTTTTTCCTTTCTTCTTCCTTTTTTTTGTATAAATTATACATGCTTATCTATATAGTAAAACCATATAATATATATATCACGTTATAGCTAGATACACGACCACTTAATTTTCATTACTTTATACGTACGCCCCTTTATTTTGTAGCGTTTTAGTTATATATACTATGCGACATTATTAATTATTACAACTTACATGTATTTTCGTATTCGTACATATATAGTATGTGGATGTATTAATATGTAACGTCGTCACACGTCGTCACGCTTTCGGACACGTATATACTAAATTTAATTGTTTGTACATTATTTTATGTCCGAGTTATAAAACGCGTTATGATTTTATGCGTTTAAATGTTCAGGGGTGTTTCATGGTGATTGTTACCGTATTGCTGAAATTGCTGGTGATCACCTTTTGGTTCATTTTGTGGAGGTTCTTAGAACAGGGAAGAGAAAAAACAGGGGAGACTATACCAAAATTTTTCTAGAAATGCACCGTTTCTTTTGCTCTTCATTGCTCCTAAATGTTAATCTCTGTCCAATGCCTCGCACTTGAAGATACTAAGCTATAACCACCTGTAAAGCATTGACTTCATCTTCATGAGCTTGGAAGTTAGGATCACCTGATCGTGAACTCTTTATTTCCTATCTTCCTTAGTACCTTCTTTAGCATTGCTGAAGACACATCTGAAAATAAGTTAGAAAACAGAATGAAAACATTGGGAAAAAAAGGTAACAAAGGGCATGGCAGAAGAGTAGCACCCATAACTCACCGAGGACATGACACTTATTCCATCAGATACATCTGGAATGGATAAGCAGTTTGGTGGAACAGGCAAGTATTTGATGATGTATCCATCTTGGGGGAAGTACCCTTTCTTTTCAAACTTCTTTCTTGTTTCCTTGGAAGCTTTTTGAACATATTTTATACCTAGTTTGTTAGGATAAGGATAAAAGTATCAGCAACGAGATTAAAATCACCATCCTTTTTAATCAATTGATCAACCAAGAGCAAACCCACTATACTGCTTTAGGAAACTCCACTCACTGCCTTGTTTTTTCATCCTTCCAGGCATTCTAAGCTCCAAGGAGACTGCTCCATTATTGTTCTTGTTCTTTAACTATCACATTACAAGAAACTGAACATAAAAGATTTAAAACAACTATGAGAGAAATGTAGATGCTCTAACCCTATTCATATCAACCATACCAGCAGTCTTCGTAGGTGCCTGACCATAAATTCAAAATCAAGTTAGATACATAATTTAGGAAATAACTACGTCAGAAGTCAAACAACGCTTGATTGACCACTGACTAGATTTTTCAGACCTAGACAAACACTGGATAGATGAAAACTGATGCAAAAGCTTCATATGGAGATATACAAGTGCATCATAAAGAAACAGATACGATTATTTACCTTACTGGACTTCAACTTCAAGCAATTCAGACATATCATACTCAACATGCACTCGAGTTCAGTCACATGTGAAGGATGAAATAAGGAATCGACAACTCTACGAAGCGGTTAGAACGTAACGTTTATGTCACAATAACTGAAATATATCAAAAAAATAAAAACTCCACGTCCAAACATCTACCAATGATTATAAATCCAGAAAAGTATAACAACACGTTTATTCCACGTCCAAACATCTACCAAAGATTATAAATCTAGAAAAGTATAACGACACATTTATTTCACGACCAAACATCTACCAAAGATTATAACCCAGAATAGTATAACAACACGTTTATTCCACATCCAAACATCTACCAAATATTATAAATCCAGAAAAGTATAACGACACGTTTATTCCACGTCCAAACAGCTACCAAAGATTATAAATCCAAAAAAGTATAACAACACGTTTATTCCACGTCCAAACATCTACCAAAGATCATAAATCTAGAAAAGTATAACGACACGTTTATTCCATGTCCAAACATCTACCAAAGAACGCTATATGAAACCGAAGAACGCTATTGTAGAACCATTCTACCAAACGAAAAAACCCAATGTTTACGTCATGAGAACTGATATCCACATGTATGGAAATAAAAAATGCAATAAATCTTGTCAAATTAAGACACTAATTGAGCCGATTAGTGTCTTAATTTGACACGAGTGAGCTCAATTAGTGTCTTAATTGAGCTCAATTAGTGTCTTAAAAGGGATGACAGATATGCATGTACATTATTACATAGCTACTGCATTCTAGTATGCCAACCCATAATATTCCTTATAGGACTACAGAAGGTACGCAATGACATTTCAATTTTATGGGGAATACAAGTATGTACCTTCTTACATGGCTATTTAGCTTCAGCATTACATGTAAAGACACAGTCAATATTAGACATGATCACACACAACCACCATGTAAGACTATACAAGGTACAAAATGACATTTCAATTTTATGTGGAATACAAGTATGTGCCTTCTTGCATGGCTATTTAGCTTCAGCATTACATGTAAGGACACAATCACTATTAGACATGATCACACACAACCACCATATAAGACTATACAAGGTACGAAATGACATTTCACAAATTTATGGGAATACATGTAAGGACACAGTCACTATTAGCTTCAGCATCAACTTTAAGGACAGAGTCACTATCAGACACAAGCACAATGTTTTAAGCAAAAATCTGGAGCTTGTGCTTTCCCTATAAAAGGAGTAGAGTTGCTACTGATTCTTTACAATTCATATTTCCACACCACCAACTCCTTCAAATTCACAACTCATTCACATTATCATGAATCACTCATCAAATTCTGAAAACACTTCTAATATCATATGGGAGCATGAATTCCTTTCTGATACAGAAGAGAGTGATGTTTCAATGGTGGATAATGAATCAATCCACAACCAGGAACTCCACAACCAAGAAGAATCTACTGGAAGTAATGGCTGGTGTGGGGTGTATGACAGTTCAATATTGTGGGAAGTAGAATCACTCCTAGATTCATATGAAGACAACAGTGATTTTTCAATGGAGTCAGTTACAAGCAATGAAGTGCATGATAGTTCCATTTTGTAAGAACTCGAATCACTCTCCAATTCATATGAAGGTGAGAGTGATGAGTCAGTTGTAGTAAAGATGATTGATAATATCAATTATGTTGTAACTTAGTTTTTCTGTAACTTTTTGTTGTAACTTAGTTTTCTTTAACTATTGTTGTAACTTTGTTTTTCTTTAACTTAGTTGTTATAACTTAGTTGTTCCAACTTTGTTGTTTTACTCATTGTGACTGAAATTTGGTCATTCACTTCTCATTTGTTTTAGAAAAAACGTCTCCCCACAACATTCCAACTTATTCGACTAAGTTTGATGAAAAAAAAACTTTATTTGTGTGAGCCTCGATTTAAACCCTACCCTATGTTGATTAAGTTGATTAGGATCTAACCGGGTTTTAGGTCCACTTATACCTAAGATTAATAACTATGTCATATAACAATAATATTAAAACCTAAGCTAGCTCACTGGAACCTATTATGAGTCGCCACCTAATTTTAACCTAGAGTAAATTAGGAAAGGTAGAGTTCGGGTTCGGGGGCTTGGTATTCGACTTACTACAAAGTCGTTTTTAACCTAGGTGCGCGCTTTTGTTTTTTTTATTTTTTAGCATTTTTTGACAGAAAATTAAAGTGGAAATTAAAATACCTAAGCTAGGGTTTCGGAGGCAGAATTAGGTCAAATTTTGTTCCGTCCGTGGCTACGGACCTAATGTCCGAACCCACGGACCCTAAATAACCTAATTACACAGAAAAGTAAAATTTAAACAAAAACGAGATTTTGAAAAGTCCGGGGCCACGGACAGGACGTCCGTGGGCCCGGACATGTTTTATAAAACCCTAAATTTTGAAAATAAAAATATCCCGCCACCGTCGGGGGCGTCCGTGAAATACCCCAAATTAGATATGGTGTTTAAATGATAAACTAAGATATAAGGAGGCTAAATAACGCCTTAGAAACCATTAAGAAACATTTCTAATCAAAGAAAATATAAGGAAACACCAAAAGAGCAGTTTAAGCAAAAACGTGCTCTAAGCTTGGAGAGACTTGGGAGAGTACCCAAATATTGTTCTAAGACCTTAGTAATATCCTAATGGTCATTTTAAATCAATTACCAAGAAAACCAAGCTTGAAAACAAGTTAAACACAAAATGTGCTTTAAGGAGTCTTAAAGCACATTTTTGAAAAATTGTCTTGTAAATGAGTTTTGAATGGCTAAATGTCCATCATTACTCTTTAATTAACATGTGTACTATATAGTATCACATTTGGAAGTCTATATCAATGGGAAATCAAAAATTTCACAACAATGTGCCTTGTTTTGTGAATAGTAACTTAATTAGCTAGTTTATAACATAAGTCAATTTAGTTTACTTAGTTGGTCAAACAAGACCATGACTAGCCTAATTAATAAAGGGGGCCGGTTTTCTAAGGTTGTGACTCATCATGAGTAGCCAAATGATATTAGAAAAGAAGAGGAAAAAGTAAGGAGTTACTATTACTTTAAGGAAACAAATATCTCACTTTGCTTACCTCTCTCCTCATCTCTTCATTCTCCATCTTCTCCACCGGTTTTCTTTGCTCTCTTTCTTCTCTCCCACGTAAAACTCAACCTCCATGCTAGCTCCATCTAGCTTTGATCACTACTTGCTCATTTTAGCTCCAAAACCAAAACAAATTACATATTCCTCTTAGTTAGCTCAAGCTCTCTCTTTCTATATTTTCAAAACTTCAAGAGCTTCATTTTGGTGCCAAGTCAAACCACCATTAGAGGAGGAAATTCAAGTTTGGAGACTCCATTGGCTTCTCCATTCTCTTAAGGTAAAGAAAGTGTAAGAAAATCTAGGTTTCCATCATTTCTTTCCTTGTCCGAAAATTTGCACTCATGGGACTCCATGTTTATGCCTTGTTATAGCTTGTTTTCTACTCTCCAAAGGATAGAGGAGGTCCTTCTTGCTTCAAATCAAAGCTTGTCTTGAGGAACTAAGGTAAAGCAATCAATTCAAAACCTTAAAACACATTTTAACCTAGGTTTTATTCCTTAAGGTTAGTGTGTGTTTAGTGCTCATTGGAATCATTGGACATTGTTTAGAACATTCGCAAGGAGATATATATAGGTGACCGAGATTGGGCAAGAAAAATCTAAGGAGAAAAGCTTGTGAAGCTTGTGAGAGAACAAGGTAAATTACTTACCTTAAGGTGTTTTATTGTTTAAGGGAATGGGATTTAGATATGTGATGGGTTTAGTGTAGAGTTTACATTAGAAAAGGGTTATATAAAACCTAGGAGAAACAATGACTATACTTGTGAACTTGTGACTAAAGAGCAAATGAGAAGAAGAGATAGTTAAAACAATGTTGAGATGAATTATAAGAAGCATTTTACTTCAATGGGAGCCTTGTTGTGTGTATTTGCAGGTTAAAGGCAATATATGTGGAAATTCAGTGGTTAACATTATTGTCATTTAAGGGCCTAAGTGCCAAGCATTTTAAGTTTAAGCACTATATGATGTTGTGGTGTAGTTTTGGTGTAAATTGTGTGTTAAGGTGTTGTGATGAGAATTTGGGTGATGTTGGTTGTTTGATGGAGAAAAACCATGTGTTAGGATGTGCTATGTACTAGAGAACCCATGGCAAAAATTTAAAGGAGTACTTAAGTGTTTAAGATGTTCTTAGGGGATTTATGACTAAGGAAGTACTAAGAAGTTTTAGAGGTTGTCTTGATGAAAAAGGGGTGAGATAAAGTGTTTTAATGAGTTATAATGACTTAGGCATTGCTATGAAGGATTTAGGAATCAAAAGAATATACTTGAGTATTTAGGACTTAGGCAAATGTTGATAGACAACTAGGAGGAAATGATGTGTAGATAGATGGAAGCATAAGCTTGTGAAGGAACTATGAGTAGTTGTGTAAAGGAGTTTTAGATGGTGAAAGATGCTTGGGAGATGATGTTATAGTGGTGAGGAAGCGTTTGGCATAGTGGTTATACTAGGTAAGAACCACCACCTAGAAACCTAGTGAAAAACATTACAAGTGTTGGTATTATTACAAGGAAAATGCATAATGACTAAGGTGGATCTTGGTGAATGATTTAATGTGTTTAGTGGAGGGCTTAAGGTGTATTTGAGGTGCCCAAATGAGGTTAGAACATGCTAGGATATATGAGGTGTCGTTTGGAGATGAATGGAATTTATAAACAAGGTTCTGGAGCCGACCGACCTTAGGGACCGGACCTGCAAGGTCGGTCGAGCTCAAATTACACTACCGGAAATGGTCTCTGGAACCGACCGAACTTGAGGACCGGACTTACAAGTTCGGTCGGGCTTGTATTTTGTGAAGGAAATAAGTCTCTGGAATCGAACGAACATGGGACCGGACTTGGCAAGTTCGGTCGAGCTTAAATTTCCCACGGGGGAAACTCTCGGGATGGACCGACCTTGGGACCGGACTTGCAAGGTCGGTCGGGGTAGAATTTTCAACAGTAATGTGTTCTGGAATGGACCGACCTTGGGTAAGGTCGGTCGGAAGTTCGGTCGAGCCTAAAAAATAAAAAAAAAGAAATTTTGAATCTAAGGATGGTAATAGGTAATAAGTATACCTTTGGTAGGGTGTAATGATTAGGACCCCCAAGAACTTAAGGGATTAAGTTAAGTTAAGTAAAAATTTTTAATGTTTAAGTTAAGTTTGTAAGTTAAGTGGCAAAGACTGAGAGGTTATTGATAAGTGTGAAACATATAGGCTTTTTAGGGTTTAAATACCTTATAATTTGTAACAATTCAGGCAATGTTTCCCACTTATTATGTGTTTTTCCTAAATTGATGCTTTGATAAGAATTGATGTGTTATATATGTTAAATGCAGGAAAAACCCAGGAAATAAAGATTATACATCATAAGGATTACAACACAACAAACGGGGAACAAATCAGGAGAAGAGACAAAAAAATTGGTCTTGTCCGGATCAGTTTGGCCGGACACAAAGCCGGACATCTCTTGTCCGGATCTGATTGGGCCGGACGCAAGCCGGACATGACTAAAATTCCAGATTCGAGAGTTCGCGTTTCAGATCTAGAAATCTGTGTCACGTCCGGATCCGGACACAATCCGGACACGATCCGGACGTCACACAGAATTGAAAAATAAAAATCCACGCACCGATAATTAGCCTTTCGGCTAATTATCGAACAGACAGGGGCGAATAAACGGGAGCGGCGCATTAATGAAGAAGACTCCAAGCTCAACCAAATTTTTCTCACCAACTTATACCAAACTCCCACAATTTGTGTTTCCCTTCTAACCCTATATAAACCCCCTTCTGCCTTCATTCCAACTCGCACCAGACTTCACAGTCTTCCCTCCTCTCTAATCCTCTCACTCACCATACGCTTCATCTCCATTCATTCTTCTATCTCCTCCATAAACCTGCATAACTCATTCACGATTCACTCACAGTTCATCTGCTATCTCACAAACACCTTCGTAAACCTCCGCTCACATCCCATATCCATTTCGCCGCATTTTAGCCTTGTCCGACCCTTGTCCGGATCCGGACAAGCTCATTCACACCACGTCCGGATCGCGTCCGACCCAGACAGATCCGGACATCTCACGTCCGACCCCTGTCCGACCCTAGTCAGCCGGACACCTCACAAAATCACCAAAACTTCCACTTTCGCCCCATTTCACCCAATCCACTCCATTATCACCGAGATCAACCTTCAAGCTAGCACGGAGCAAGGACAAAGGACGGAGCGAGCAAGAAGATCTTCGTAACAGATGATTTCTTCTAACTCTCTCTCATTTATGATTATCTTGCTATGTCTAGCTAAAAGGATTTACTCTAGGGGAAGGGATGTTGTAATTAGTTGAACTCTGCATTTTTTGCTGCTTGTTGAGACAATTTGGATTGTTCAGGTTAATGCTTTTAAGTGCTTTTAATAAACGTTGCTAAGTTATTATAAGCCCTCGAATCATGTTATGATCAGATAAGGTGATTAGCATTGACGGTCCTATTAACCTGTTACCTGTGATAATTGCAATCGGATAGATTACTTTAGTCACTAGGAGCTTTAGTCCGGATTGAACCAACCAGACTAGTAATTCTGTGCATTAAAGCCATCTAGATATACTTGCTAGGTCTAGACTAGAACTACATGCCCTGTCTAGATGAGCTATCTGGAATTTGACTTAATACAGAATAGATAATTGAGAATTACAAGCCGATCCAAGTCTCCACTTAAGCAGTAGAATATGCAGAACCTAGCTAGTGAAACAACTCCCTGAACCTAGAGTACCGTTCACACTCCCAAAACTATCACTTTACTTTATCTGCTATTTACTTTCCTGTTATTTATTTGCAACCCAAAACCAAAACAAAAACCCTTTTAAGTTAACCAATACCTAAGGCTAGACTTACTCATCGAGTCCCGTGGATTGACACCCCGGTCGCTTCTTTAATTACTATACTATTTCGACCGGGATTTTTGCAACCTGACGATATATTGAACTATTGAATTCTAGGATTATCTCTTAGTTTTCAATACACCAAATAAATCGTTTGCAAAATGGCGCCGTTGCCGGGGACTTGACTTTTGTCTAGTCCCTAGCCTTGGTTAATTTGTTACCTTATCACAACACACTGTTTATAATCGTTTGTTTTGTAATATATTTTGATTTTAATTTATTTTGTGTGCCATTTTCATTACTTTAAAACTCACTCATTTTGTTCCTTTTTCTCGGGCTGATTATAAGCATCTAGTGGATGCGAACGAACGCTCAACTGGTCCCCCAGATACAGACTTCGATCCTGAAATCGAAAGAGTCTACCTCCAAGCTCTGAGAGCAAGAAGGCAGCTTGACTTCTTCCCATGGCGGCAAATCATGACCAAATTGGAGGAGGTGCAGTGACTCAGTACACAATGGGGAGGATAAACAGACCACCAGCCACACCAAGACGAGGGCCAGTGGTTCTACCCAATCTAACTGCAGAACTTATAGCCGATTGGCAAAAGGTAAAACCTTCTCACCAATCCAATGCGGTTAGAAATCACCCTGCAGGTACTTTTTCAGGTGCAGACCCATCGGATACATTGGACCATGTACATCGCTTTCTGTACACTTGGACTCTCTTGGTTATCTCAAGGATTGGAGGAGTACGCCAGATTGAGCCTGTTCCAGCACAGCTTGTCAGGAGAAGCCTCGAAATGGTTCCACAGACTACCGCCAGGCATCATTACCACCTGGGAGCAGATGATGGACAAATTCTACGAGAAGTACATTCCCATCTCCCGGACACGACAAATGATTGCCGACCTGATGGCATTCAAACAGAAGGGTAATGAGACAGTCTGTGAGGCGTGGGACCGATTCAAGGAGCTACTCCGACAGTGCCCTCATCATGGTCAGGACATCACTTCACTAGCTCAGGGATTCTTCCAGGGGTTGAAAGACGAACACAGAGGCGAGATAAGATCCGGCATAGGAGGAAACCTGCTAGCAAAAGTGGGGAGGAGTTCATGGCAGCTATGGAGTCCTACTGTGAGGAGCTTCGTCAATGGAGCAGCAGTGGAGGACGAGTATTTTCAATAGGTCAGAGTTCTTCCGAGCTCCAGACCCAATGATGGAACAGCTAGCCGCTGAGCAAGCACAGATGAGGACCACGATGGGAAGCATGGCGAAGATGCTCGAACAGCTCACCATGGGGCAACCACCAGGCAATCCGCCAAGAAATCTCTACACGAAGCTTGCTGCTCTCAATGTGGGGATGCACACGACTATGAGGACTGCCCACAAGTAGCCGAGATGAGGCAAACCGAGGAGGCCAATGTAATAGGCCAGTTCAACAACAGGCAACCCTGGGTGCAGAATCAGCACCAAAATCTGAGGTATGGAAATCCTAACAATGCACTTAATTCACATCAATTGCAGCCTCAGAGGACGAATCAGGGGGGACCACCCGGTTTTTCAAGGCCTCAATATCAATCCGGCCCACACAGCAACCTCAAGCTCAGCAACCATCTTTGAGCTCAAACAATGCAAATTTAAAGGAGATGGTGGATAAGCTGATGGCTTCTCAAGAACAGCAAGCGGTAATCAACCAGAAACTAGAGAACGCCATGGTGGAGATGCAAGGAACAATGAGTCAGTTGACTCAATTCCTCATGCAGCAGAGACCTTCTGGATCATTGCCTTCCCAACCAGAAACCAATCCAAAGAGCAGTTGAAGGCAGTGTCGGTCTCAGACGAAGACTGCGAGGATTCTGAAGCAGCAGCAGTTACCCTGAGAAGTGGGAGGAATTTAAAAGACCAAGTGGCAGGAAGCCGTACTGATGAAGAGACCGAGCCTCTTTCTAACACACCGGTGCACCATCAGGGCATCCCGCCCCTCCTGAGGTAGTTTCTGAGGAGACCCAGGCTCCTATTCCTTCTTCCTCTCTTTCTACTGCTGTTAAAAAAAAAAGGGGAAAATATCTGCAAAGGAACTTCCATTTCCAAACCGAATCAAAGAGCGAGAGCTCGATGAACAATTGGAAGATTTTAGATGTTTTAGAAAACTGACTATTAATATCCCTCTTATTGATGCGATTAAGCAGATGCCGAATTATGCTAAATTTGTAAAGGATCTGATTTCGAAATAAGAGGAAATATAAAGAGAAGGACACCATCCAGCTGACCGAAACTTGTTCAGCAGCTCTCCGACAGATGCTGCCTCCAAAGCGTGGTGATCCTGGTCAGCCCATCATCCCCTGTTCAATTGGAGACATGGATTGCGGATACGGTCTCTGCGATCTAGGAGCGAGCATCAACCTGATGCCATACACCATGTTTAAAAAGCTTCATGCAGGTGAGCTCGTTCCCATTCATTTCAGACTCCAGTTGGCTGATAGATCATCGATCACACCCAGAGGTATGGTTGAAAATGTAGTTGTTAGTGTGGGTAAGTTTTTCTTCCCCGCTGATTTTGTGATCCTTGACATGGACGAAGATGTTGAGGTACCTCTGATTCTAGTAGGTAGGCCCTTCCTCAGAACTGCAAAGACTGTTATTGATGTTGACAAGGGGAATTACCTTGAAATTCCATGATGAAGAATTAAGCTTTGATATAAATAAGATTATGCGGAAAAACACTTCTTCTCAAGCTGTTTTCTCTGCTGATTTACTTGATAATTCTTATGATCTTGATGATGACTACACCTATAGGAGTACTGATTCTTTTGATTCTTGTTTAATTTTCTGATACTTTAGAACAGGTAATAAGTCGATCCATTGAGGATGACAAAGACAGTCTTTGAGATGGCCTCGGTCGTCCAGCAGCTGAATCACGGGAAATCATACTTTCGTTCCCCCTCTCCTCCTGTAGAAAAGTTGGAACGATCCATCCAAAGACCCATACCTTCAATAGAGAAGCCTCCTACCTTGGAACTTAAATCTCTCCCCTCCCATCTCAAATATGTTTTCTTGGCAGAGGGTAACACCCTGCCTGTTATTATCTCTGCATCTTTGTCTATTTTGCAGGAATCTAGACTTCTGGAGGTGCTAAAGAAACATAAGAGTGCCATGGGATGGACAGTTGCTGACATCAAGGGGATTAATCCGGGTTTCTGCACACACAGGATTCATATGGAGGAGAATTACAAGGCAGTGCGACAGCCTCAGAGAAGGTTGAATCCAAATCTAAAGGAGGTGGTCAAGGCCGAGGTACTAAAGCTTCTTGATGCAGGTATTATCTACCCTATTTCTGACAGCCAGTGGGTATCCCAGTCCAGGTTGTTCCAAAGAAAGGGGGGATAGTTGCAGTGCCAAATGAGAAAGGTGAATTGGTACCCCAGAGGCAAACCACAGGTTGGAGGATGTGCATCGATTACCGGCGCTTGAATGAGGCCACAAGGAAGGACCATTTCCCACTACCATTTATTGATCAAATGTTGGAGCGGTTAGCAGGGAAGGAGTTCTACTGTTTCCTTGATGGGTACAGCGGTTATTTCCAGATTCCCATTGCACCAGAAGATCAGGAGAAGACTACCTTCACCTGTCCTTATGGTACTTTTGCTTACAGGAGGATGCCCTTGGTCTCTGCAATGCTCCAGCCACATTTCAGAGATGTATGATGGCTATTTTTAATGAATTTATTGAGAAAAGTATTGAAGTGTTCATGGACGACTTCTCTGTCTATGGACAAAGCTTTGATATTTGTTTGGAGCAATTAGACCAGATTTTGGCTCGCTGTGAGGACACTAACCTTGTGCTGAATTGGGAAAAGTGCCACTTCATGGTACAAGAAGGAATTGTGCTTGGGCATAAGGTGTCAAAAGAAGGCCTCCAGGTGGACAAGGCCAAGATAGAGGTAATAGAAAAACTGCCCCCACCAAATTCAGTTAAAGATGTGAGATCATTCCTTGGTCATGCAGGGTTTTACAGGAGATTTATACAGGACTTCTCAAAAATTGCTAAACCCCTGTCAGACCTGCTTCAGAAGGATATCAAATTTCAGTTTACAGAGGAGTGCTTGACAGCATTTCAGACTATCAAAGAAGCTCTGTTCAGCACCTATTGTGGTCCCACCGGATTGGTCTGAACCATTTGAGATCATGACGGATGCGAGTGACTATGCTGTTGGCGCCGCATTATGTCAGAAGAAAGATAAGATGCTGAGGGTAATCACTTATGCTAGCAAGACCTTAATTGATGCACAGAAAAATTATACTACTACAGAGAAGGAGTTGCTAGCTGTGGTGTTTGCCTGGACAAGTTTCGACCATATCTGCTTGGCAGCAAGGTGTAGTACCACACAGATCATTCAGCCCTCAAGTACCTTTTTCAGAAAAATGAATCGAAACCAAGACTTCTGAGGTGGATCCTACTTCTCCAAGAATTCAATTTAGAAGTTGTGGATAAAAAGGGGAAGCTGAATGGAGTTGCTGATCACCTTTCTAGACTTGATATCCCTGATGATGGAATCCCGATCAACGAATTCTTCCCTGATGAGACGGTGTTCAAGATTGGAAAGTAGATGAACCATGGTATGCTGACTTGGTTAATTATCTTGCTACTGGTTTAATTCCTCATGACTACAGCTATAATCAGAGGAAAATTCTTGTCAGAAACCCGCCATTATATCTGGGAGGATCCATATCTGTTTAGGATCTGTGCTGATGGCTTGATGAGGCGATGTCTTCCAGATAAGGAGATCCAGAGTGTAATCGAATTTTGTCATGCTAAAGAGCAGGTGGCCATCATGGTTATACAAGAACAGCTGCAAAGATATTGGAGTGTGGATTTTACTGGCCTACTCTTCATAAATGTCCACCATTTCTGTTCCCATTGTGACCCCTGTCAGAGGATGGGAAACATTCAAGAAAGCATGAGATGCCTCAGAAAGGTATTCTTGAGGTAGAACTTTTTGATGTCTGGGGCATAGATTTTCACAGGCCCATTTCCCTCATCTCATGGAAATCAATACATCCTGGTAGCTGTAGATTATGTCTCCAAGTGGGTAGAAGCTATTCCATGCCACAATGCTGATTCCAAACAGTGGTGAAATTCCTGAAGAACACATATTCACCAGATTCGGGGTGCCCAGGGCAATTATCAGTGATGGTGGCTCCCACTTCTGCAACCGAGCATTCGACTCCTTAATGACTAAATATGGGGTGACTCACAAGGTGGCACTACCTTATCACCCCCAAACTAATGGTCTTGCAGAGGTGACTAATCGTGAGGCTGAAATGGATCCTACAGAAGACGGTAAATGCATCAAGGAAGATTGGTCAGTTAAACTAGATGATGCTTTGTGGGCATACCGGACTGCTTTCAAGACTCCTATAGGTATGTCTCCTTTTAAACTTGTGTATGGAAAAGCTTGCCATCTTCCAGTCGAATTAGAGCACAAAGCTTACTGGGCATTGAAAGGCCTGAATTTTGATATGCACACTGCTGGAGAGAAAAAGGAAATTTCAACTATCTGAACTTGAGGAACTCAGAGAGCAAGCCTATGACAGTTCCGAATTTATAAGGAGCGCACAAAAGAATCCATGATCAGATGATTCATAAGAGAGAATTCAAAGTAGGGGATCTAGTGTTGCTCTATAATTCCAGGCTGCGCCTCTTTCCTGGTAAGTTGAAATCACATTGGGCAGGTCCATTCAAAGTTGTGGGGATCACTACTTATGGTGCTTATGAGCTAGAGAATAAGACAGGAGAAGTATTCAAAGTAAATGGTGCTCGATTGAAGAAGTACCTAGGCGATACCTTTTCTCAGCCTCCTGCACCAGGTATATCCTTGATTGAAAGCTCCAATTCCATATTCTATCTCTCTCTGCTATCTGTATTGCAGCACCACCTCCCAAAGCATCCAAAAGCCACGCCAGCAATGGTACTTTCAACTGAAGAAAGCTATTGCTAGCTGCTGTGGCGGCCCTTCTTGACCTATCTGTAAAGTCTAGCCAGAGACTTTAACTCCGGGCAGCTTGGTGGGAGGCAACCCACCGGTTTGTATCTCTTCCTTGGTTTAGTTAATTAATTTCCTCTTTTGTTCTTATTTAGCAGAGTGTTAATCACTGATTGTGCATCGAAAGAGCCATGGCTCTTACTTTATAACTAATGGTTTTATCTGGTTCCACTTGAGTTCTTCTGGTTTTTGCAGATTTAATCTTTCAGGAACTTCACTCTAATGCTAAACTGAACTCAAGTGTGAGGAAGAATCATGGCAATGTTCACCAAGGATCAGGGAGTCCTTTAAACACTCTTGCTATTTAATTTCTGCATGTCGTGTGATTTGTTTTTTATTTTATTCTTTGTGTTAATATTTAATTTATATGATTGAGGCATTTTTATAGAGTGTTTTTTAATTAATTTATATAAAAAAAAAACTTTAAACGTGTCCGGCTTAACTTAGCCGGACACACAATCCGGTCACGTGAACCCTACGAGTCCGGATCCGGACGTGTCATCCCGGACGTGACTTAAAATCGCAGCGCGCGATTTTCTTTTCTTCTCCTTCTTCTATCTTCTTCTTTCCTCGTTCTTTCTTCCTCCGACGAACTCAAACCCAGAAAACTTCAAACTCCATTACCACCACCCACCACACAACCAGCACCACCTCGTTCCTCTTCCTCCATTGTCGCCACCCCCGCCACCAACCCACCACACCACCAACCACCGCTCCCGACCAAACCCCAAATCCACCACCACCTTCCATTCTTCTTCCGCCTTTTCGCCACCACCACCACCGACGCCCAGACCCGCCGTCGTTCCTGATTTCTTCTCCTTTTCAACCTAAATCAAACAGGTTTTCTGTTTTCGATTTTTTTTGAACTCGATTCTTGTCGACTTAGGATGATTAGGTTCTGCTTTGTGATTTCGTTGTTAAATTGTTTTGTGAAGCGAATTGTGAAGTTCTCTGGAGAATTTGTGCGTTTTTTTGGTTGAATGTGTGCGCATTTGGATGTTTTCTGTGCGTTTTCGAATTCTCTGTTCGCGGCGAGAATTTTCTACGGTTAGGCGCGTCCGGACTGCGTCCGGCTAATTGATCCGGACGTAGGTCCGGACATGTGTAAAATTTTCCGAATTTTTGTGCAATTGTTTCTCTGGTGATTGTTGTCCTGTTTAATGTTATAGTGTGCAATGTTTGACTGTTTATAATGCCTTGTTTCTCAATAAACTGTGTGAAAGAATATGTTCAAATCGAACATGCTGCTCGATTGGTTTCGGATTTTGATGCGACTGTAGTTCTGTTTACTTACTACTGCTGTGTTTATCTGATAGATGGCTCGCACTAGAGGTGGTCCTGCATGCAGAGGGTCCTCTTCGAGGAACCCCCACGCCCTGATGACGAGTCAGAGCCGGTCGAGTCACCACTCCGAGAGGATGGTTTCCGCTCAGCTACCACCAAGGCTTGGTACGAGAGGGGTGGAGCCTTCGTCGTCATGAGAGGCGTATCACTGATGAGGCAGCAGCTGAGGCCGGGCTTCCAGCCATATTTGAGGGTATTGGCACCAGCAGTATCCTGCGCATGGGCGTGGGGTTTTCTCCCCAGAGCTGGTCCGCGAATTTTAAGCCAATGCTGTGGCGTCAGACACTACACACAGCATTACTTCCTACGTACAGCATTATGAGGTGGAGGTAACCCCTGAGACTTTTCTACTCTATTATTCCTCCCAGACGACTATGATAGGCATGTAGACTTTTTGGAGGATGCACTTAGGCAGAGTAAGTCTAGGTGGTTACTAGAGGTCGGGAGTACTACTCGCCGACGAGGTGAGGAGAACAAGACTGTATTACCGTATGCCATTCTCCCATCCCTTCAGCAGAGGACACTAGCAGAGATCCTCAGTCATCAGATCCAGCCTCAGGCTGGGAATGATGCTTCTGACGAGGATTGTGTCCTCCTAGACTACCTCCTCGCCTCACCACATCAGCCAGCCCATCAGCTCTCCCTCCCTTTCATCATGTTTAGGCAGCTGCATAAGGTCGTCACTTATCTGTGGACGAAGAAGAAGAAGATCACCCCATCTTCCCTATACTATCTATCATCTTCTTGTCTCTACCCTCCCCGAGGAGATCTTCACTGATATAGATGTGAGGGAGGGTGAGACCCCATCTCCCTTACGACCTTAGGAGGTGGGGCTTCATGCCTTGACGACGCCAGCTGGGTGAAGGGCAGCTCGGGCCTAGGATCGGCTGGTACATCTGCGAGCTCCAGCTCCACACCGGCCACTGCTACCATGGCGCCCCCACAGTCCCTGTGATGAGTTTTCCCCCAGAGATACAGCCATGATGGACTCCATTCTCCAGCAGCAAGCAGAGGATGGAGCAGAGATTCGGGGGTATGGAGCAGCAGTTCGGTTCCGTACAGGAGCAGGTAGGGGAGGTCCAGCAGCGCCAGGTGCGCATGGAGGGACATATCGACGAGATCCGCCAGACACAGGGCCACCTCCAGGCAGAGCAGATCTCCATCGCTGAGCGTTTAGAGCGCAGTGATGCTTTACACAGAGAGGCTGCTAGGTACATGGCAGATGCATCCACTCAGCAGGCCCAGAACAAGCTCATGCAGATGCTCATTGCCCAGTTGGGAGCGACAAGCCACCGCCCCACCCCCCGCCTCAGTGATAGCCATTCTATTTTTACTGCTTTCTTTTCTTTTGTTGGTTTTTCTGTATTTTTCTTTTCTTTTTCTTTGACTTATTTTTTTCCTTTTACTTGTTCAAACTAACGGAAACATGGGAATGCAGGAGAAGTGGTAATTGTTATGTTATGCAGTGTTTTAAATTCTAAATTGCTAAATTTATTGTTTCTCTGAGCAGTGCAGCGTTCTAAAATGATTACTTTACATGTCATCTCTACTGCGAAACAAAGGGCTATAAGTACAGGAAATGGAACCACACTACTTGCGAATGTCTGCTAAGCTTAAACTATGGGGAGTATTCTTTCTCTAAATATGATTCATTCGATTCAAATATTCTCTGTAGTTCGAGTTAATGCACTTTATTCTGTGGTTGTACTTGCCAGTGAAAATATAGCAACTCTTAATCTGCACACAACATATACTGTCTGTGACTCATAAGGAATCTCTCGACCCCTGCCAAACTTCAAGTGTGAGGAAGAACATCTTCCTCAACCCATAACACCAGGGGAGTCTCTGTTCATAATTTCACTTATTTGATGTTCCACATTTGTTGCGTTGAGGGTTAATTATGGCATATGCATCTTTTATGAGTACAGCATGTTTTGAAAGCTCTTTTCTCTGTTTTTTTCTTTGACCAATGAGGACATTGCTCATCTTAAGTGTGAGGAAGGAGAGACCTTTCCCTGAAAACATGCTACTTGTTCTTTAATGCCACACTTGCTTTTTGCTTCTCTAATACCTGTGCACAACGAGTGTCGTTAAACCAAAGTGAAAACCGTTGGAATCTTTTTGTTTGATGAGGTTTGTATAAAAATAGTTTTATTTAAAAATACTCTCTTTTCACTAAAAATCTGGTAGATTGGCTAATTGTGGAAACCAGATTATTTTAGCTTGGGATTTTGGAAATGAAGTGAATGTTTGGAATGAAAAAGGGTAAGGCAAGGTACTCCACTGATCAAAATTTTTTCCTAACAATAGCACAGGCCTCGTCTATCCGGTTATTAAGTCTTAAGGGTGCCTTATCACCTATCTACCTAAGGTCTCGTGATCTGGGATAGTTGGCCCAACACCGTTACATGGATAGAGAGAAAAGTCTGGGTTACGGAACTCTGCAATTCAATATTCGTTTGTTTTGTATATAATTCTTGGAAGAAGAATATTTTTGCATGTGAAAGAAAAATTCATTGCAGTTTTTTTTTTTGATCACGAGTACGTGGTGTTGAAAGGTATTGCGGAATAAGGCATTACTTCACACCCCTTGTCATCCAAAGGTTTAGAGAAATGAAAATGGTGGAAAGTCCCAAGCTAAGTTAACTTGTTTTTACAATCTAGTTTCTCTATGCTTTACAAAAATTGTTCCTGCTTCACTGTTTGTGAAAACCTACCTCAGAGAGCGAGATTATTCTTTCATTTATCACTTGGTTTGATTTCGCCCTGCACTTGTTTCAAATTTGAGATTATTTGAAGGTTTTAGAGATATTCTTATCCCTATTTTGCTTGAGGACAAGCAAAAGCTTAAGTGTGAGGAAGTTGATAGTGTGAAACATATAGGCGTTTTAGGGTTTAAATACCTTATAATTGTAACAATTCAGGCAATGTTTCCCACTTATTATGTGTTTTTCCTAAAATTGATGCTTTGATAAGAATTGATGTGTTATATATGTTAAATGCAGGAAAAACCCAGGAAATAAAGATTATACATCATAAGGATTACAACACAACAAACGGGGAACAAATCAGGAGAAGAGACAAAAAATTGGTCTTGTCCGGATCAGTTTGGACCGGACACAAAGCCGGACATCTCTTGTCCGGATCTGATTGGGCCGGACGCAAGCCGGACATGACTAAAATTCCAGATTCGAGAGTTCGCGTTTCAGATCTAGAATTCTGTGTCACGTCCGGATCCGGACACAATCCGGACACGATCCGGACGTCACACAGAATTGAAAAATAAAAATCCACGCACCGATAATTAGCCTTTCGGCTAATTATCGAACAGACAGGCGGCGAATAAACGGGAGCGGCGCATTAATGAAGAAGACTCCAAGCTCAACCAAATTTTTCTCACCAACTATACCAAACTCCCACTAATTTGTGTTTCCCTTCTAACCCTATATAAACCCCCCTTCTGCCTTCATTCCAACTCGCACCAGACTACACAGTCTTCCCTCCTCTCTAATCCTCTTACTCACCATACGCTTCATCTCCATTCATTCTTCTATCTCCTCCATAAACCTGCATAACTCATTCACGATTCACTCACAGTTCATCTGCTATCTCACAAACACCTTCGTAAACCTCCGCTCACATCCCATATCCATTTCGCCGCATTTTAGCCTTGTCCGACCCTTGTCCGGATCCGGACAAGCTCATTTCACCCACGTCCGGATCGCGTCCGACCCAGACAGATCCGGACATCTCACGTCCGACCCCTGTCCGACCCTAGTCAGCCGGACACCTCACAAAAATCACCAAAACTTCCACTTTCGCCCCATTTCACCCAATCCACTCCATTATCACCGAGATCAACCTTCAAGCTAGCACGGAGCAAGGACAAAGGACGGAGCGAACAAGAAGATCTTCGTAACAGATGATTTCTTCTAACTCTCTCTCATTTATGATTATAATTGCTATGTCTAGCTAAAAGGATTTACTCTAGGGGAAGGGATGTTGTAATTAGTTGAACTCTGCATTATTTTGCTGCTTGTTGAGACAATTTGGATTGTTCAGGTTAATGCTTTTAAGTGCTTTTAATAAACGTTGCTAAGTTATTATAAGCCCTCGAATCATGTTATGATCAGATAAGGTGATTAGCATTGACGGTCCTATTAACCTGTTACCTGTGATAATTGCAATCGGATAGATTACTTTAGTCACTAGGAGCTTTAGTCCGGATTGAACCAACCAGACTAGTAATTCTGTACATTAAAGCCATCTAGATATACTTGCTAGGTCTAGACTAGAACTACATGCCCTGTCTAGATGAGCTATCTGGAATTATGACTTAATACAGAATAGATAATTGAGAATTACAAGCCGATCCAAGTCTCCACTTAAGCAGTAGAATATGCAGAACCTAGCTAGTGAAACAACTCCCTGAACCTAGAGTACCGTTCACACTCCCAAAACTATCACTTTACTTTATCTGCTATTTACTTTCCTGTTATTTATTTGCAACCCAAAACCAAAACAAAAACCCCCTTTTTAAATTAACCAATACCTAAGGCTAGACTTACTCATCGAGTCCCGTGGATTGACACCCCGGTCGCTTCTTTAATTACTATACTATTTCGACCGGGATTTTTGCAACCTGACGATATTAAACTATTGAATTCTAGGATTATCTTAGTATTTCAATACACCAAATAAATCGTTTGCAAATGGCGCCGTTGCCGGGGACTTGACTTTTGTCTAGTCCCTAGCCTTGGTTAATTTGTTACCTTATCACAACACACTGTTTATAATCGTTTGTTTTGTAATATATTTTGATTTTAATTTATTTTGTGTGCCATTTTCATTACTTTAAAACTCACTCATTTTGTTCCTTTTTCTCGGGCTGATTATAAGCATCTAGTGGATGCGCAGAACGCGCTCAACTGGACCCCCAGATACAGACTTCGATCCTGAAATCGAAAGAGTCTACCTCCAAGCTCTGAGAGCAAGAAGGCAGCTTAACTTCAACATGGCGGCAAATCATGACCAAATTGGAGGAGGTGCAGTGACTCAGTACACAATGGGGAGGATAAACAGACCACCAGCAACACCAAGACGAGGGCCAGTGGTTCTACCCAATCTAACTGCAGAACTTATAGCCGATTGGCAAAAGGTAAAACCTTCTCACCAATCCAATGCGGTTAGAAATCACCCTGCAGGTACTTTTTCAGGTGCAGACCCATCAGATACATTGGACCATGTACATCGCTTTCTTGTACACTTGGACTCTCTTGGTTTATCTCAAGGATTGGAGGAGTACGCCAGATTGAGCCTGTTCCAGCACAGCTTGTCAGGAGAAGCCTCGAAATGGTTCCACAGACTACCGCCAGGCATCATTACCACCTGGGAGCAGATGATGGACAAATTCTACGAGAAGTACATTCCCATCTCCCGGACACGACAAATGATTGCCGACCTGATGGCATTCAAACAGAAGGGTAATGAGACAGTCTGTGAGGCGTGGGACCGATTCAAGGAGCTACTCCGACAGTGCCCTCATCATGGTCAGGACATCACTTCACTAGCTCAGGGATTCTTCCAGGGGTTGAAAGACGAACACAGAGGCGAGATAAGATCCGCATAGGAGGAAACCTGCTAGCCAAAAGTGGGGAGGAGTTCATGGCAGCTATGGAGTCCTACTGTGAGGAGCTTCGCCAATGGAGCAGCAGTGGAGGACGAGTATTTTCATAGGTCAGAGTTCTTCCGAGCTCCAGACCCAATGATGGAACAGCTAGCCGCTGAGCAAGCACAGATGAGGACCACGATGGGAAGCATGGCGAAGATGCTCGAACAGCTCACCATGGGGCCAACCACCAGGCAATCCGCCAAGAAAATCTCTACAAACGAAGCTTGCTGCTCTCAATGTGGGGATGCACACGACTATGAGGACTGCCCACAAGTAGCCGAGATGAGGCAAACCGAGGAGGCCAATGTAATAGGCCAGTTCAACAACAGGCAACCCTGGGTGCAGAATCAGCACCAAAATCTGAGGTATGGAAATCCTAACAATGCACTTAATTCACATCAATTGCAGCCTCAGAGGACGAATCAGGGGGGACCACCCGGTTTTTCAAGGCCTCAATATAATCAATTCCGGCCACAGCAACCTCAAGCTCAGCAACCATCTTTGAGCTCAAACAATGCAAATCTAAAGGAGATGGTGGATAAGCTGATGGCTTCTCAAGAAAAGCAAACGGTAATCAACCAGAAACTAGAGAACGCCATGGTGGAGATGCAAGGAACAATGAGTCAGTTGACTCAATTCCTCATGCAGCAGAGACCTTCTGGATCATTGCCTTCCCAACCAGAAACCAATCCAAAAGAGCAGTTGAAGGCAGTGTCGGTCTCAGACGAAGACTGCGAGGATTCTGAAGCAGCAGCAGTTACCCTGAGAAGTGGGAGGAATTAAAAGACCAAGTGGCAGGAAGCCGTACTGATGAAGAGACCGAGCCTCTTTCTAACACCGCCGGTGCACCATCAGGGCATCCCGCCCCTCCTGAGGTAGTTTCTGAGGAGACCCAGGCTCCTATTCCTTCTTCCTCTCTTTCTACTGCTGTTAAAAATAAAAAGGGGAAAATATCTGCAAAGGAACTTCCATTTCCAAACCGACTCAAAGAGCGAGAGCTCGATGAACAATTTGGAAGATTTTTAGATGTTTTTAGAAAGCTGACTATTAATATCCCTCTTATTGATGCGATTAAGCAGATGCCGAATTATGCTAAATTTGTAAAGGATCTGATTTCGAATAAGAGGAAATATAAAGAGAAGGACACCATCCAGCTGACCGAAACTTGTTCAGCAGCTCTCCGACAGATGCTGCCTCCAAAGCGTGGTGATCCTGGTCAGCCCATCATCCCCTGTTCAATTGGAGACATGGATTGCGGATACGGTCTCTGCGATCTAGGAGCGAGCATCAACCTGATGCCATACACCATGTTTAAAAAGCTTCATGCGGGTGAGCTCGTTCCCATTCATTTCAGACTCCAGTTGGCTGATAGATCATCGATCACACCCAGAGGTATGGTTGAAAATGTAGTTGTTAGTGTGGGTAAGTTTTTCTTCCCCGCTGATTTTGTGATCCTTGACATGGATGAAGATGTTGAGGTACCTCTGATTCTAGGTAGACCTTCCTCAGAACTGCAAAGACTGTTATTGATGTTGACAAGGGGAAGATTACCTTGAAATTCCATGATGAAGAATTAAGCTTTGATAAATAAGATTATGCGGAAAAACACTTCTTCTCAAGCTGTTTTCTCTGCTGATTTACTTGATAATTCTTATGATCTTGATGACTACACCTATAGGAGTACTGATTCTTTTGATTCGTTGTTTAAGTTTTCTGATACTTTAGAACAGGTAATAAGTCGATCCATTGAGGATGACAAAGACAGTCTTGAGATGGCCTCGGTCGTCCAGCAGCTGAATCACGGGAAATCATACTTTCGTTCCCCTCCTCCTGTGGAAAAGTTGGAACGATCCATCCAAAGACCCATACCTTCAATAGAGAAGCCTCCTACCTTGGAACTTAAATCTCTCCCCTCCCATCTCAAATATGTTTTCTTGGCAGAGGGTAACACCCTGCCTGTTATTATCTCTGCATCTTTGTCTATTTTGCAGGAATCTAGACTTCTGGAGGTGCTAAAGAAACATAAGAGTGCCATGGGATGGACAGTTGCTGACATCAAGGGGATTAATCCAGGTTTCTGCACACACGGATTCATATGGAGGAGAATTACAAGGCAGTGAGACAGTCAGAGAAGGTTGAATCCAAATCTAAAGGAGGTGGTCAAGGCCGAGGTACTAAAGCTTCTTGATGCAGGTATTACTACCCTATTTCTGACAGCCAGTGGGTATCCCAGTCCAGGTTGTTCCAAAGAAAGGGGGGATAGTTGCAGTGCCAAATGAGAAAGGTGAATTGGTACCCCAGAGGCAAACCACAGGTTGGAGGATGTGCATCGATTACCGGCGCTTGAATGAGGCCACAAGGAAGGACCATTTCCCACTACCATTTATTGATCAAATGTTGGAGCGGTTAGCAGGGAAAGAGTTCTACTGCTTCCTTGATGGGTACAGCGGTTATTTCCAGATTCCCATTGCACCAGAAGATCAGGAGAAGACTACCTTCACCTGTCCTTATGGTACTTTGCTTACAGGAGGATGCCCTTTGGTCTCTGCAATGCTCCAGCCACATTTCAGAGATGTATGATGGCTATTTTTAATGAATTTATTGAGAAAAGTATTGAAGTGTTCATGGACGACTTCTCTGTCTATGGACAAAGCTTTGATATTTGTTTGGAGCAATTAGACCAGATTTTGGCTCGCTGTGAGGACACTAACCTTGTGCTGAATTGGGAGAAGTGCCACTTCATGGTACAAGAAGGAATTGTGCTTGGGCATAAGGTGTCAAAAGAAGGCCTCCAGGTGGACAAGGCAAGATAGAGGTAATAGAAAAACTGCCCCCACCAAATTCAGTTAAAGATGTAAGATTTTCTTGGTCATGCAGGGTTTTACAGGAGGTTTATACAGGACTTTTCAAAAATTGCTAAACCCCTGTCAGACTTGCTTCAGAAGGACATCAAATTTCAGTTTACAGAGGAGTGCTTGACAGCATTTCAGACTATCAAAGAGAAGCTCTGTTCAGCACCTATTGTGGTCCCACCGGATTGGTCTGAACCATTTGAGATCATGACGGATGCGAGTGACTATGCTGTTGGCGCCGCATTATGTCAGAAGAAAGATAAGATGCTGAGGGTAATCACTTATGCTAGCAAGACCTTAATTGATGCACAGAAAAATTATACTACTACAGAGAAGGAGTTGCTAGCTGTGGTGTTTGCTCTGGACAAGTTTCGACCATATCTGCTTGGCAGCAAGGTAATAGTACATACAGATCATTCAGCCCTCAAGTACCTTTTTCAGAAAAATGAATCGAAACCAAGACTTCTGAGGTGGATCCTACTTCTCCAAGAATTCAATTTAGAAGTTGTGGATAAAAAGGGGAAGCTGAATGGAGTTGCTGATCACCTTATCTAGACTTGATCCCTGATGATGGAATCCCGATCAACGAATTCTTCCCTGATGAGACGGTTCAAATTGGAAAGGTAGATGAACCATGGTATGCTGATTTAGTTAATTATCTTGCTACTGGTTTAATTCCTCATGACTACAGCTATAATCAGAGGAAGAAATTCTTGTCAGAAACCCGCCATTATATCTGGGAGGATCCATATCTGTTTAGGATCTGTGCTGATGGCTTGATGAGGCGATGTCTTCCAGATAAGGAGATCCAGAGTGTCATCGAATTCTGTCATGCTAAAGAGGCAGGTGGCCATCATGGTTATACAAGAACAGCTGCAAAGATATTGGAGTGTGGATTTTACTGGCCTACTCTTCATAAAGATGTCCACCATTTCTGTTCCCATTGTGACCCTGTCAGAGGATGGGAAACATCTCCAGAAAGCATGAGATGCCTCAGAAAGGTATTCTTGAGGTAGAACTTTTTGATGTTTGGGGCATGATTTCACAGGCCCTTTTCCTTCATCTCATGGAAAAATACATCCTGGTAGCTGTAGATTATGTCTCCAAGTGGGTAGAAGCTATTCCATGCCACAATGCTGATTCCAAAACAGTGGTGAAATTCCTGAAGAAACACATATTCACCAGATTCGGGGTGCCAGGGCAATTATCAGTGATGGTGGCTCCCACTTCTGCAACCGAGCATTCGACTCCTTAATGACTAAATATGGGGTGACTCACAAGGTGGCTACCTTACCACCCCCAAACTAATGGTCTTGCAGAGGTGACTAATCGTGAGCTGAAATGGATCCTACAGAAGACGGTAAGTGCATCAAGGAAGATTGGTCATTAAATTAGATGATGCTTTGTGGGCATACCGGACTGCTTTCAAGACCCCTATAGGTATGTCTCCTTTTAAACTTGTGTATGGAAAAGCTTGCCATCTTCCAGTCGAATTAGAGCACAAAGCTTACTGGGCATTGAAAGCCCTGAATTTTGATATGCACACTGCTGGAGAGAAAAGAAAATTTCAACTATCTGAACTTGAGGAACTCAGAGAGCAAGCCTATGACAGTTCCGAATTTATAAGAGCGCACAAAGAGAATCCATGATCAGATGATTCATAAGAGAGAATTCAAAGTAGGGATCTAGTGTTGCTCTATAATTCCAGGCTGCGCCTCTTTCCTGGTAAGTTGAAATCACATTGGGCAGGTCCATTCAAAGTTGTGGGGATCACTACTTATGGTGCTTATGAGCTAGAGAATAAGACAGGAGAAGTATTCAAAGTAAATGGTGCTCGATTGAAGAAGTACCTAGGCGATACCTTTTCTCAGCCTCCTGCACCAGGTATATCCTTGATTGAAAGCTCCAATTCCATAAATTCTATCTCTTCTATCTGTATTGCAGCACCACCTCCCAAAGCATCCAAAAAGCCGCGCCAGCAATGGTACTTCAAAGAAGAAAGCTATTGCTAGCTGTGGCGGCCCTTCTTGACCTTATCTAAAAGTCTAGCCAGAGACTTTAACTCCGGGCAGCTTGGTGGGAGGCAACCCACCGGTTTGTATCTCTTCTTTGGTTTAGTTAATTAATTTCCTCTTTTGTTCTTATTTAGCAGAGTGTTAATCACTGTTGTGCAAACCGAAAGAGCCATGGCTCTTACTTTATAACTAATGGTTTTATCTGGTTCCACTTGAGTTCTTCTGGTTTTGCAGATTTAATCTTTCAGGTACTTCACTCTAATGCTAAACTGAACTCAAGTGTGAGGAAGAATCATGGCAAGTTCACCAAGGATCAGGGAGTCCTTAAACACTCTTGCTATTTAATTTCTGCATGTCGTGTGATTTGTTTTTTTTTTATTCTTTGTGTAATTAATTTATTGATTGAGGCATTTTAGAGTGTTTTTAATTAATTTAATATAAAAAAAAACATTTTAACGTGTCCGGCTAACTTAGCCGGACACAAATCCGGTCACGATGAAACCCTAACGAGTCCGGATCCGGACGTGTCATCCGGACGTGAGTTAAAATCACAGCGCGCGATTTTCTTTTCTTTCTTCCTTCTTCTATTCTTCTTCCTCGTTCTTTCTTCTTCCGACGAACTCAAAACCCAGAAAATTCAAACTCCATTACCACCACCACCACAACCAGCACCACCTCCGTTCCTCTTCCTCCATTGTCGCCACCGCCACAACCACGCACACCACCACCCTGTCCCGACAACCCCAAATCCACCACCACCTCCATTCTTCTTCCGCCTATTTCGCCACCACCACCACCGACGCCCAGACCCGCCGTCGTTCCTGATTTCTTCCCTTTTCAACCTAAATCAAACAGGTTTTCCGTTTTACGATTTTTTTTTGAACTCGATTCTTGTCGCTTAGGTTAGATTAGGTTCTGCTTTGTGAATTTGTTGTTAATTGTTGTGTGAAGCGAATTTGTGAAGTTCTCTGGAGAATTTGTGCGTTTTTATGGTGAATGTGTGCGCATTTGGATGTTTTGTGCGTTTCGAATTCTCTGTTCGCGGCGAGAATTTTCTACGGTTTGTGTGCGTCCGGACTGCGTCCGGCTAAGGTGACCGGACGTAGGTCCGGACATGTGTAAATTTTGAATTTGTGCAATTGTTTCTGGTGATTGTTGTCTGTTTAATGTTATAGTGTGCAATGTTGGCTGTTTATAAGCCTTGTTTCTGAATAAAGTGTGAAAGATATGTTCAAATCGAACATGCTGCTCGATTGGTTTCGGATTTTGATGGACTTAGTTCTGTTTACTTACTGCCTGTGTTTATCTGATAGATGGCTCGCACTAGAGGTGGTCCTGCATGCAGAGGTCCTCTTCGAGGAACCCACGCCCTGATGACGAGTCAGAGCCGGTCGAGTCACCACTCCGAGAGGATGGTTTCGATCAGCTACCACCAGGCTTGGTACGAGAGGGGTGGAGCCTTCGTCATCGAGAGGCGTATCACTGATGAGGCAGCAGCTGAGGCCGGGCTTCCAGCCATATTTGAGGGTATTGGCGCAGCAGTATCCTGCGCATGGGCGTGGGTGTTTTCTCCCCAGAGCTGGTCCGCGAATTTTAGCCAATGCTGTGGCGTCAGACACGACACACAGCATTACTTCCTACGTACAGCATTATGAGGTGGAGGTAACCCCTGAGACCTTTTCTACTCTTATTCCTCCCAGACGACTATGATAGGCATGTAGATTTTTGGAGGATGCACTTAGGCAGAGTAAGTCTAGGTGGTTACTAGAGGTCGGGAGTACTACTCGCCGACGAGGTGAGGAGAACAAGACTGTTACCTATGCCATTCTCCCATCCCTTCAGCAGAGGACCTAGCTGAGATCCTCAGTCATCAGATCCAGCCTCAGGCTGGGAATGATGCTTCTGACGAGGATTGTGTCCTCCTAGACTACCTCCTAGCCTCACCACATCAGCCAGCCCACAGCTCTCCCTCCCTTTCATCATGTTTAGGCAGCTGCATAAGGTCGTCACTTATCTGTGGACGAAGAAGAAGAAGATCACCCCCATCTTCCCTATTACTATCTATCATCTTCTTGTCTCTACCCTCCCCGAGGAGATCTTCACTGATATAGATGTGAGGGAGGGTGAGACACCCATCTCCCTTACGACCTTTAGGAGATGGGGCTTCATGCGCCTTGACGACGGAGCTGGGTGAAGGGCAGCTCGGGCCTAGGATCGGCTGGTACATCTGCGAGCTCCAGCTCCACACCGGCCACTGCTACCATGGCGCCCCCCACAGTCCCTGTGATGAGTGTTCCCCCAGAGATACAGACCATGATGGACTCCATTCTCCAGCAGCAGCAGAGGATGGAGCAGAGATTCGGGGGTATGGAGCAGCAGTTCGGTTCCGTACAGAGCAGGTTGGGGAGGTCCAGCAGCGCCAGGTGCGCATGGAGGGACATATCGACGAGATCCGCCAGACACAGGGCACCTCCAGGCAGAGCAGATCTCCATCGCTGAGCGTTTAGAGCGCAGTGATGCTTTACACAGAGAGGCTGCTAGGTACATGGCAGATGCATCCACTCAGCAGGCCCAGAACACCAGCTCATGCAGATGCTCATTGCCCAGTTGGGAGCGAGACAGCCACCGCCACCACCGCCACCGCCTCAGTGATAGCCATTCTATTTTTACTGCTTTCTTTTCTTTTGTTGGTTTTTCTGTATTTTTCTTTTCTTTTTCTTTGACTTATTTTTTCCTTTTCTTGTTCAAACTAACGGAAACATGGGAATGCAGGAGAAGTGGTAATTGTTATGTTATGCAGTGTTTTAAATTCTAAATTGCTAAATTTTTGTTTCTCTGAGCAGTGCAGCGTTCTAAAATGATTACTTTACATGTCATCTCTACTGCGAAACAAAGGGCTATAAGTACAGGAAATGGAACCACACTACTTGCGAATGTCTGCTAAGCTTAAACTATGGGGAGTATTCTTTCTCAAATATGATTCATTCGATTCAAATATTCTCTGTAGTTCGAGTTAATGCACTTTATTCTGTGGTTGTACTTGCCAGTGAAAAATAGCAACTCTTAATCTGCACACAACATATACTGTCTGTGACTCATAGGAATCTCTCGACCCCTGCCAAACTTCAAGTGTGAGGAAGAACATCTTCCTCAATCCATAACACCAGGGGAGTCTCTGTTCATAATTTCACTTATTTGATGTTCCACATTTGTTGCGTTGAGGGTTAATTATGGCATATGCATCTTTATGAGTACAGCATGTTTTGAAAGCTCTTTTCTCTGTTTTTCTTTGACCAATGAGGACATTGCTCATCTTAAGTGTGAGGAAGGAGAGACCTTTCCCTGAAAACATGCTACTTTTCTTTAATGCCACACTTGCTTTTTGCTTCTCTAATACCTGTGCACAACGAGTGTGTTGTTAAACCAAAGTGAAAACCGTGGAATCTTTTTGTTTGATGAGGTTTGTATAAAAATAGTTTTATTTAAAAATACTCTCTTTTCACTAAAAATCTGGTAGATTGGCTAATTGTGGAAACCAGATTATTTTAGCTTGGGATTTTGGAAATGAAGTGAATGTTTGGAATGAAAAGGGTAAGGCAAGGTACTCCACTGATCAAAATTTTTTCCTAACAATAGCAGGCCTCGTCTATCCGGTTATTAAGTCTTAAGGGTGCCTTATCACCTATCTACCTAAGGTCTCGTGATCTGGGATAGTTGGCCCAACACCGTTACATGGATAGAGAGAAAAGTCTGGGTTACGGAAACTCTGCAATTCACAATATTTCGTTTGTTTTGTATATAATTCTTGGAAGAAGAATATTTTTGCATGTGAAAGAAAAAATTCATTGCAATTTTTGTTTTTGATCATGAGTACGTGGTGTTGAAAGGTATTGCGGAATAAGGCATTACTTCACACCCTTGTCATCCAAAGGTTAGAGAAATGAAAATGGTGGAAAGTCCCAAGCTAAGTTAACTTGTTTTCTACAATCTAGTTTCTCTATGCTTTTACAAAAATTGTTCCTGCTTCACTGTTTGTGAAAACCTACCTCAGAGAGCGAGATTATTCTTTCATTTATCACTTGGTTGATTTCGCCCTGCACTTGTTTCAAATTTGAGATTATTTGAAGGTTTTAGAGATATTCTTATCCTATTTTGCTTGAGGACAAGCAAAAGCTTAAGTGTGAGGAGTGAGGAATGATAAGTGTGAAACATATAGGCTTTTTAGGGTTTAAATACCTTATAATTTGTAACAATTCAGGCAATGTTTCCCACTTATTATGTGTTTTTCCTAAGATTGATGCTTTGATAAGAATTGATGTGTTATATATGTTAAATGCAGGAAAAACCCAGGAAATAAAGATTATACATCATAAGGATTACAACACAACAAACGGGGAACAAATCAGGAAGAGACAAAAATTGGTCTTGTCCGGATCAGTTTGGCCGGACACAAAGCCGGACATCTCTTGTCCGGATTGATTGGGCCGGACGCAAGCCGGACATGACTAAAATTCCAGATCGAGAGTCGCGTTTCAGATCTAGAACTCTGTGTCACGTCCGGATCCGGACACAATCCGGACACGATCCGGACGTCACACAGAATTGAAAAATAAAAATCCACGCACCGATAATTAGCCTTTCGGCTAATTATCGAACAGACAGGCGGCGATAAACGGGAGCGGCGCATTAATGAAGAAGACTCCAAGCTCAACCAATTTTCTCACCAACTATACCAAACTCCCACTAATTGTGTTCCCTTCTAACCCTATATAAACCCCCTTCTCCTTCATTCAATTCGTACCAGACACACAGTCTTCCCTCCTCTCTAATCCTCTACTCACCACGTCATCTCCATTCATTCTCTATCTCCTCCATAAACCTGCATAACCATTCACGATTCACTCACATTCATCTGCTACTCACAAACACCTTCGTAAACCTCCGCTCACATCCCGTATCCATTTCGCCGCATTTAGCCTTGTCCGACCCTTGTCCGGATCCGGACAAGCTCATTCCACCCACGTCCGGATCGCGTCCGACCCAGACAGATCCGGACATCTCACGTCCGACCCTGTCCGACCCTACAGCCGGACACCTCACAAAATCACCAAAACTTCCACTTTCGCCCCATTTCACCCAATCACTCCATTATCACCGAGATCAACCTTCAAGCTAGCACGGAGCAAGGACAAAGGACGGAGCGACAAGAAGATCTTCGTAACAGATGATTTCTTCTAACTCTCTCTCATTTATGATTATAATTGCTATGTCTAGCTAAAAGGATTTACTCTAGGGGAAGGGATGTTGTAATTAGTTAACTCTGCATTATTTTACTGTTGTTGAGACAATTTGGATTGTCCAGGTTAATGCTTTTAAGTGCTTTTAATAAACGTTGCTAAGTTATTATAAGCCCTCGAATCATGTTATGATCAGATAAGGTGATTAGCATTGACGGTCCTATTAACCTGTTACCTGTGATAATTGCAATCGGATAGATTACTTTAGTCACTAGGAGCTTTAGTCCGGACTGAACCAACCAGACTAGTAATTCTGACATTAAAGCCATCTAGATATACTTGCTAGGTCTAGACTAGAACTACATGCCCTGTCTAGATGAGCTATCTGGAATTATGACTTAATACAGAATAGATAATTGAGAATTACAAGCCGATCCAAGTCTCCACTTAAGCAGTAGAATATGCAGAACCTAGCTAGTGAAACAACTCCCTGAACCTAGAGTACCGTTCACACTCCCAAAACTATCACTTACTTTATCTGCTATTTACTTTCCTGTTATTTATTTGCAACCCAAAACCAAAACAAAAACCCCCTTTCGAGTTAACCAATACCTAAGGCTAGACTTACTCATCGAGTCCCGTGGATTGACACCCGGTCGCTTCTTTAATTACTATACTATTTCGACCGGGATTTTGCAACCTGACGATATATTAAACTATTGAATTCTAGGATTATTTCTTAGTTTTAATACACCAAATAATCGTTTGCAAAATGGCGCCGTTGCCGGGGACTTGACTTTTGTCTAGTCCCTAGCCTTGGTTAATTTGTTACTTATCACAACACACTGTTTATAATCGTTTGTTTTGTAATATATTTTGATTTTAATTTATTTTGTGTGCCATTTTCATTACTTTAAAACTCACTCATTTTGTTCCTTTTCTCGGGCTGATTATAAGCACTAGTGGATGCGCAGAACGCGCTCAACTGGTCCCCCAGATACAACTTCGATCCTGAAATCGAAAGAGTCTACCTCCAAGCTCTGAGAGCAAGAAGGCAGCTTGACTTCAACATGGCGGCAAATCATGACCAAATTGGAGGAGGTGCAGTGACTCAGTACACAATGGGAAGGATAAACAGACCACCAGCCACACCAAGACGAGGGCCAGTGGTTCTACCCAATCTAACTGCAGAACTCATAGCCGATTGGCAAAAGGTAAAACCTTCTCACCAATCCAATGCGGTTAGAAATCACCCTGCAGGTACTTTTTCAGGTGCAGACCCATCAGATACATTGGACCATGTACATCGCTTTCTTGTACACTTGGACTCTCTTGGTTTATCTCAAGGATTGGAGGAGTACGCCAGATTGAGCCTGTTCCAGCACAGCTTGTCAGGAGAAGCCTCGAAATGGTTCCACAGACTACCGCCAGGCATCATTACCACCTGGGAGCAGATGATGGACAAATTCTACGAGAAGTACATTCCCATCTCCCGGACACGACAAATGATTGCCGACCTGATGGCATTCAAACAGAAGGGTAATGAGACAGTCTGTGAGGCGTGGGACCGATTCAAGGAGCTACTCCGACAGTGCCCTCATCATGGTCAGGACATCACTTCACTAGCTCAGGGATTCTTCCAGGGGTTGAAAGACGAACACAGAGGCGAGATAAGATCCGCATAGGAGGAAACCTGCTAGCAAAAGTGGGGAGGAGTTCATGGCAGCTATGGAGTCCTACTGTGAGGAGCTTCGTCAATGGAGCAGCAGTGGAGGACGAGTATTTTCATAGGTCAGAGTTCTTCCGAGCTCCAGACCCAATGATGGAACAGCTAGCCGCTGAGCAAGCACAGATGAGGACCACGATGGGAAGCATGGCGAAGATGCTCGAACAGCTCACCATGGGGCCAACCACCAGGCAATCCGCCAAGAAAATCTCTACAAACGAAGCTTGCTGCTCTCAATGTGGGGATGCACACGACTATGAGGACTGCCCACAAGTAGCCGAGATGAGGCAAACCGAGAGGCCAATGTAATAGGCCAGTTCAACAACAGGCAACCCTGGGTGCAGAATCAGCACCAAAATCTGAGGTATGGAAATCCTAACAATGCACTTAATTCACATCAATTGCAGCCTCAGAGGACGAATCAGGGGGGACCACCCGGTTTTTCAAGGCCTCAATATAATCAATTCCGGCCACAGCAACCTCAAGCTCAGCAACCATCTTTGAGCTCAAACAATGCAAATCTAAAGGAGATGGTGGATAAGCTGATGGCTTCTCAAGAAAGCAAACGGTAATCAACCAGAAACTAGAGAACGCCATGGTGGAGATGCAAGGAACAATGAGTCAGTTGACTCAATTCCTCATGCAGCAGAGACCTTCTGGATCATTGCCTTCCCAACCAGAAATCAATCCAAAAGAGCAATTGAAGGCAGTGTCGGTCTCAGACGAAGACTGCGAGGATTATGAAGCAGCAGCAGTTACCCTGAGAAGTGGGAGGAATTAAAAGACCAAGTGGCAGGAAGCCGTACTGATGAAGAGACCGAGCCTCTTTCTAACACCGCCGGTGCACCATCAGGGCATCCCGCCCCTCCTGAGGTAGTTTCTGAGGAGACCCAGGCTCCTATTCCCTCTTCCTCTCTTTCTACTGCTGTTAAAAATAAAAAGGGGAAAATATCTGCAAAGGAACTTCCATTTCCAAACCGACTCAAAGAGCGAGAGCTCGATGAACAATTTGGAAGATTTTTAGATGTTTTTAGAAAGCTGACTATTAATATCCCTCTTATTGATGCGATTAAGCAGATGCCGAATTATGCTAAATTTGTAAAGGATCTGATTTCGAATAAGAGGAAATATAAAGAGAAGGACACCATCCAGCTGACCGAAACTTGTTCAGCAGCTCTCCGACAGATGCTGCCTCCAAAGCGTGGTGATCCTGGTCAGCCCATCATCCCCTGTTCAATTGGAGACATGGATTGCGGATACGGTCTCTGCGATCTAGGAGCGAGCATCAACCTGATGCCATACACCATGTTTAAAAAGCTTCATGCGGGTGAGCTCGTTCCCATTCATTTCAGACTCCAGTTGGCTGATAGATCACGATCACACCCAGAGGTATGGTTGAAAATGTAGTTGTTAGTGTGGGTAAGTTTTTCTTCCCCGCTGATTTTGTGATCCTTGACATGGATGAAGATGTTGAGGTACCTCTGATTCTAGGTAGACCTTCCTCAGAACTGCAAAGACTGTTATTGATGTTGACAAGGGAAGATTACCTTGAAATTCCATGATGAAGAATTAAGCTTTGATATAAATAAGATTATGCGGAAAAACACTTCTTCTCAAGCTGTTTTCTCTGCTGATTTACTTGATAATTCTTATGATCTTGATGATGACTACACCTATAGGAGTACTGATTCTTTTGATTCGTTGTTTAAGTTTTCTGATACTTTAGAACAGGTAATAAGTCGATCCATTGAGGATGACAAAGACAGTCTTGAGATGGCCTCGGTCGTCCAGCAGCTGAATCACGGGAAATCATACTTTCGTTCCTCCTCTCCTCCTGTAGAAAAGTTGGAACGATCCATCCAAAGACCCATACCTTCAATAGAGAAGCCTCCTACCTTGGAACTTAAATCTCTCCCCTCCCATCTCAAATATGTTTTCTTGGCAGAGGGTAACACCCTGCCTGTTATTATCTCTGCATCTTTGTCTATTTTGCAGGAATCTAGACTTCTGGAGGTGCTAAAGAAACATAAGAGTGCCATGGGATGGACAGTTGCTGACATCAAGGGGATTAATCCAGGTTTCTGCACACACGGATTCATATGGAGGAAATTACAAGGCAGTGAGACAGCCTCAGAGAAGGTTGAATCCAAATCTAAAGGAGGTGGTCAAGGCCGAGGTACTAAAGCTTCTTGATGCAGGTATTATCTACCCTATTTCTGACAGCCAGTGGGTATCCCAGTCCAGGTTGTTCCAAAGAAAGGGGGGATAGTTGCAGTGCCAAATGAGAAAGGTGAATTGGTACCCCAGAGGCAAACCACAGGTTGGAGGATGTGCATCGATTACCGGCGCTTGAATGAGGCCACAAGGAAGGACCATTTCCCACTACCATTTATTGATCAAATGTTGGAGCGGTTAGCAGGGAAAGAGTTCTACTGCTTCCTTGATGGGTACAGCGGTTATTTCCAGATTCCCATTGCACCAGAAGATCAGGAGAAGACTACCTTCACCTGTCCTTATGGTACTTTTGCTTACAGGAGGATGCCCTTTGGTCTCTGCAATGCTCCAGCCACATTTCAGAGATGTATGATGGCTATTTTTAATGAATTTATTGAGAAAAGTATTGAAGTGTTCATGGACGACTTCTCTGTCTATGGACAAAGCTTTGATATTTGTTTGGAGCAATTAGACCAGATTTTGGCTCGCTGTGAGGACACTAACCTTGTGCTGAATTGGGAGAAGTGCCACTTCATGGTACAAGAAGGAATTGTGCTTGGGCATAAGGTGTCAAAAGAAGGCCTCCAGGTGGACAAGGCAAGATAGAGGTAATAGAAAAACTGCCCCCACCAAATTCAGTTAAAGATGTAAGATCTTTTCTTGGTCATGCAGGGTTTTACAGGAGGTTTATACAGGACTTTTCAAAAATTGCTAAACCCCTGTCAGACTTGCTTCAGAAGGACATCAAATTTCAGTTTACAGAGGAGTGCTTGACAGCATTTCAGACTATCAAAGAGAAGCTCTGTTCAGCACCTATTGTGGTCCCACCGGATTGGTCTGAACCATTTGAGATCATGACGGATGCGAGTGACTATGCTGTTGGCGCCGCATTATGTCAGAAGAAAGATAAGATTGAGGGTAATCACTTATGCTAGCAAGACCTTAATTGATGCACAGAAAAATTATACTACTACAGAGAAGGAGTTGCTAGCTGTGGTGTTTGCTCTGGACAAGTTTCGACCATATCTGCTTGCAGCAAGGTAATAGTACATACAGATCATTCAGCCCTCAAGTACCTTTTTCAGAAAATGAATCGAAACCAAGACTTCTGAGGTGGATCCTACTTCTCCAAGAATTCAATTTAGAAGTTGTGGATAAAAAGGGGAAGCTGAATGGAGTTGCTGATCACCTTATCTAGACTTGATATCCCTGATGATGGAATCCCGATCAACGAATTCTTCCCTGATGAGACGGTGTTCAAAATTGGAAAGGTAGATGAACCATGGTATGCTGATTTAGTTAATTATCTTGCTACTGGTTTAATTCCTCATGACTACAGCTATAATCAGAGGAAGAAATTCTTGTCAGAAACCCGCCATTATATCTGGGAGGATCCATATCTGTTTAGGATCTGTGCTGATGGCTTGATGAGGCGATGTCTTCCAGATAAGGAGATCCAGAGTGTCATCGAATTCTGTCATGCTAAAGAGGCAGGTGGCCATCATGGTTATACAAGAACAGCTGCAAAGATATTGGAGTGTGGATTTTACTGGCCTACTCTTCATAAAGATGTCCACCATTTCTGTTCCCATTGTGACCCTGTCAGAGGATGGGAAACATCTCCAGAAAGCATGAGATGCCTCAGAAAGGTATTCTTGAGGTAGAACTTTTTGATGTTGGGGCATGATTTCACAGGCCCTTTTCCTCATCTCATGGAAAAATACATCCTGGTAGCTGTAGATTATGTCTCCAAGTGGGTAGAAGCTATTCCATGCCACAATGCTGATTCCAAAACAGTGGTGAAATTCCTGAAGAAACACATATTCACCAGATTCGGGGTGCCAGGGCAATTATCAGTGATGGTGGCTCCCACTTCTGCAACCGAGCATTCGACTCCTTAATGACTAAATATGGGGTGACTCACAAGGTGGCGCTACCTTACCACCCCCAAACTAATGGTCTTGCAGAGGTGACTAATCGTGAGCTGAAATGGATCCTACAGAAGACGGTAAGTGCAAGGAAGGATTGGTCATTAAATTAGATGATGCTTTGTGGGCATACCGGACTGCTTTCAAGACCCTATAGGTATGTCTCCTTTTAAACTTGTGTATGGAAAAGCTTGCCATCTTCCAGTCGAATTAGAGCACAAAGCTTACTGGGCATTGAAAGCCCTGAATTTTGATATGCACACTGCTGGAGAGAAAAGAAAATTTCAACTATCTGAACTTGAGGAACTCAGAGAGCAAGCCTATGACAGTTCCGAATTTATAAGGAGCGCACAAAGAGAATCCATGATCAGATGATTCATAAGAGAGAATTCAAAGTAGGGATCTAGTGTTGCTCTATAATTCCAGGCTGCGCCTCTTTCCTGGTAAGTTGAAATCACATTGGGCAGGTCCATTCAAAGTTGTGGGGATCACTACTTATGGTGCTTATGAGCTAGAGAATAAGACAGGAGAAGTATTCAAAGTAAATGGTGCTCGATTGAAGAAGTACCTAGGCGATACCTTTTCTCAGCCCCTGCACCAGGTATATCCTTGATTGAAAGCTCCAATTCCATAAATTCTATCTCTTCTATCTGTATTGCAGCACCACCTCCCAAAGCATCCAAAAAGCCGCGCCAGCAATGGTACTTCAAACTGAGAAGAAAGCTATTGCTAGCTGCTGTGGCGGCCCTTCTTGACCTTATCTGAAAAGTCTAGCCAGAGACTTTAACTCCGGGCAGCTTGGTGGGAGGCAACCCACCGGTTTGTATCTCTTCTTGGTTTAGTTAATTATTTCTCTTTTGTTCTTATTTAGCAGAGTGTTAATCACTGTTGTGCAAACCGAAAGAGCCATGGCTCTTACTTTATAACTAATGGTTTTATCTGGTTCCACTTGAGTTCTTCTGGTTTTGCAGATTTAATCTTTCAGGTACTTCACTCTAATGCTAAACTGAACTCAAGTGTGAGGAAGAATCATGGCAATGTTCACCAAGGATCAGGGAGTCCTTAAACACTCTTGCTATTTAATTTCTGCATGTCGTGTGATTTGTTTTATTTATTCTTTGTGTTAATATTTAATTTATTGATTGAGGTTTTAGAGAGTGTTTTTAAATTTAATATAAAAAAAAAAAACATTTTAACGTGTCCGGCTAACTTAGCCGGACACAAATCCGGTCACGATGAAACCCTAACGAGTCCGGATCCGGACGTGTCATCCGGACGTGAGTTAAAATCGCAGCGCGCGATTTTTTTTCTTTCTTCCTTCTTCTATCTTCTTCTTCCTCGTTCTTTCTTTCTTCCGACGAACTCAAAACCCAGAAAATTCAAACTCCATTACCACCACCACCACAACCAGCACCACCTCCGTTCCTCTTCCTCCATTGTCGCCACCGCCACAACCACGCACACCACCACCCTGTCCCGACAACCCCAAATCCACCACCACCTCCATTCTTCTTCCGCCTATTTCGCCACCACCACCACCGACGCCCAGACCCGCCGTCGTTCCTGATTTCTTCTCCTTTTCAACCTAAATCAAACAGGTTTTCCGTTTTACGATTTTTTTTTGAACTCGATTCTTGTCGACTTAGGATTAGATTAGGTTCTGCTTTGTGAATTTCGTTGTTAATTGTGTTGTGAAGCGAATTTGTGAAGTTCTGGAGAATTTGTGCGTTTTTGGTGAATGTGTGCGCATTTGGATGTTTTTGTGCGTTTCGAATTCTGTTCGCGGCGAGAATTTTCACGGTTTATGTGCGCGTCCGGACTGCGTCCGGCTAAGTGACCGGACGTAGGTCCGGACATGTGTAAATTTGAATTTTGTGCAATTGTTTCTGGGTGATTGTTGTCTGTTTATGTTATAGTGTGCAATGTTTGCTGTTATAAGCCTTGTTTTCTAATAAACTGTGTGAAAGATATGTTCAAATCGAACATGCTGCTCGATTGGTTTCGGATTTTGATTGGACTGTAGTTCTGTTTACTTACTGCCTGTGTTTTATCTGATAGATGGCTCGCACTAGAGGTGGTCCTGCATGCAGAGGTCCTCTTCGAGGAACCCACGCCCTGATGACGAGTCAGAGCCGTCGAGTCACCACTCCGAGAGGATGGTTTCGATCGCTACCACCAGGCTTGGTACGAGAGGGGTGGAGCCTTCGTCATCGAGAGGCGTATCACTGATGAGGCAGCAGCTGAGGCCGGGCTTCCAGCCATATTGAGGGTATTGGCGCCAGCAGTATCCTGCGCATGGGCGTGGGTGTTTTCTCCCCAGAGCTGGTCCGCGAATTTTAGCCAATGCTGTGGCGTCAGACACGACACACAGCATTACTTCCTACGTACAGCATTATGAGGTGGAGGTAACCCCTGAGACCTTTTCTACTCTATTATTCCTCCCAGACGACTATGATAGGCATGTAGATTTTTGGAGGATGCACTTAGGCAGAGTAAGTCTAGGTGGTTACTAGAGGTCGGGAGTACTACTCGCCGACGAGGTGAGGAGAACAAGACTGTTACCGTATGCCATTCTCCCATCCCTTCAGCAGAGGACCCTAGCAGAGATCCTCAGTCATCAGATCCAGCCTCAGGCTGGGAATGATGCTTCTGACGAGGATTGTGTCCTCCTAGACTACCTCCTAGCCTCACCACATCAGCCAGCCCACAGCTCTCCCTCCCTTTCATCATGTTTAGGCAGCTGCATAAGGTCGTCACTTATCTGTGGACGAAGAAGAAGAAGATCACCCCCATCTTCCCTATTACTATCTATCATCTTCTTGTCTCTACCCTCCCCGAGGAGATCTTCACTGATATAGATGTGAGGGAGGGTGAGACACCCATCTCCCTTACGACCTTTAGGAGATGGGGCTTATGCGCCTTGACGACGGAGCTGGGTGAAGGGCAGCTCGGGCCTAGGATCGGCTGGTACATCTGCGAGCTCCAGCTCCACACCGGCCACTGCTACCATGGCGCCCCCCACAGTCCCTGTGATGAGTGTTCCCCCAGAGATACAGACCATGATGGACTCCATTCTCCAGCAGCAGCAGAGGATGGAGCAGAGATTCGGGGGTATGGAGCAGCAGTTCGGTTCCGTACAAGAGCAGGTAGGGGAGGTCCAGCAGCGCCAGGTGCGCATGGAGGGACATATCGACGAGATCCGCCAGACACAGGGCCACCTCCAGGCAGAGCAGATCTCCATCGCTGAGCGTTTAGAGCGCAGTGATGCTTTACACAGAGAGGCTGCTAGGTACATGGCAGATGCATCCACTCAGCAGGCCCAGAACAGCCAGCTCATGCAGATGCTCATTGCCCAGTTGGGAGCGAGACAGCCACCGCCACCACCGCCACCGCCTCAGTGATAGCCATTCTATTTTTACTGCTTTCTTTTCTTTTGTTGGTTTTTCTGTATTTTTCTTTTCTTTTTCTTTGACTTATTTTTTCCTTTTACTTGTTCAAACTAACGAAAACATGGGAATGCAGGAGAAGTGGTAATTGTTATGTTATGCAGTGTTTTAAATTCTAAATTGCTAAATTTATTGTTTCTCGAGCAGTGCAGCGTTCTAAAATGATTACTTTACATGTCATCTCTACTGCGAAAAAGGGCTATAAGTACAGGAAATGGAACCACACTACTTGCGAATGTCTGCTAAGCTTAAACTATGGGGAGTATTCTTTCTCAATATGATTCATTCGATTCAAATATTCTCTGTAGTTCGAGTTAATGCACTTTATTCTGTGGTTGTACTTGCCAGTGAAAATATAGCAACTCTTAATCTGCACACAACATATACTGTCTGTGACTCATAAGGAATCTCTCGACCCCTGCCAAACTTCAAGTGTGAGGAAGAACATCTTCCTCAATCCATAACACCAGGGGAGTCTCTGTTCATCATTTCACTTATTTGATGTTCCACATTTGTTGCGTTGAGGGTTAATTATGGCATATGCATCTTTATGAGTATAGCATGTTTTGAAAGCTCTTTTCTCTGTTTTTCTTTGACCAATGAGGACATTGCTCATCTTAAGTGTGAGGAAGGAGAGACCTTTCCCTGAAAACATGCTACTTGTTCTTTAATGCCACACTTGCTTTTTGCTTCTCTAATACCTGTGCACAACGAGTGTGTTAAACCAAAGTGAAAACCGTGGAATCTTTTTGTTTGATGAGGTTTGTATAAAAATAGTTTTATTTAAAAATACTCTTTTCACTAAAAATCTGGTAGATTGGCTAATTGTGGAAACCAGATTATTTTAGCTTGGGATTTTGGAAATGAAGTGAATGTTTGGAATGAAAAAGGGTAAGGCAAGGTACTCCACTGATCAAAATTTTTTCCTAACAAAGCAGGCCTCGTCTATCCGGTTATTAAGTCTTAAGGGTGCCTTATCACCTATCTACCTAAGGTCTCGTGATCTGGGATAGTTGGCCCAACACCGTTACATGGATAGAGAGAAAAGTCTGGGTTACGGAACTCTGCAATTCACAATATTTCGTTTGTTTTGTATATAATTCTTGGAAGAAGAATATTTTTGCATGTGAAAGAAAAATTCATTGCAGAATTTTTGTTTTTGATCATGAGTACGTGGTGTTGAAAGGTATTGCGGAATAAGGCATTACTTCACACCCCTTGTCATCCAAAGGTTAGAGAAATGAAAATGGTGGAAAGTCCCAAGCTAAGTTAACTTGTTTTCTACAATCTAGCTTCTCTATGCTTTTACAAAAATTGCTCCTGCTTCACTGTTTGTGAAAACCTACCTCAGAGAGCGAGATTATTCTTTCATTTATCACTTGGTTTGATTTCGCCCTGCACTTGTTTCAAATTTAAGATTACTTGAAGGTTTTAGAGATATATTCCTATTTTGCTTGAGGACAAGCAAAAGCTTAAGTGTGAGGAAGTTGATAAGTGTGAAACATATAGGCTTTTTAGGGTTTAAATACCTTATAATTTGTAACAATTCAGGCAATGTTTCCCACTTATTATGTGTTTTTCCTAAAGATTGTTGCTTTGATAAGAACTGATGTGTTATATATGTTAAATGCAGGAAAAACCCAGGAAATAAAGATTATACATCATAAGGATTACAACACAACAAACGGGGAACAAATCAGGAGAAGAGACAGAAAAACTGGTCTTGTCCGGATCAGTTTGGCCGGACACAAAGCCGGACATCTATTGTCCGGATCTAAATGGGCCGGACGCAATCCGGACATGACTAAAATTCCAGATCCGAGAATTCGCAAGCCAGATCTGAAACTCTGTGAGACGTCCGGATCCGGACACAATCCGGACACGATCCGGACGTCACACGGAATTGAAAAATAAAAAAGGCTAATTATCAACAGACAGTCGGCATGAAACAAGGGAGCGGCGCACTGAAGATTGATTAATACAGCTCCATCCTCAATCAGAGTCTCCACCCACACAAACGTCAAAACCTCCACTAAACCATGTCTAACTCCCTAATCCTATATAAACCCCTCTCTGCTTTCATTTCAATTCGCACCTGACTTCACAGTCCTCCCCCTCTCTAACTCTCTCACTCACCTTACGCTCCATCTCCATTCATTCTTCTATCTTCTCCATATCTCAGCCCAGTTCATCATCCTCGCTGAAATCCCTCCGTAACTACTCGCCTCCATTCACACACATACCCCGTATCCATACACACCATTTTAGCCTTGTCCGACCCTTGTCCGGATCCGGACAAGCTCCTTCCACCCACGTCCGGATCACGTCCGACCCAGACAGATCCGGACATCTCACGTCCGACCCCTGTCCGACCCTAGTCAGCCGGACACATCACAAAAATCACCAAAACTTCCACTTTCGCCCCATTTCACCCAATCCACTCCATTATCACCGAGATCAACCTTCAAGCTAGCACGGAGCAAGGACAAAGGACGGAGCGAGCAAGAAGATCTTCGTAACAGATGATTCCTTCTAACTCTCTCTTAATTATGATTATAACTGCTATGTCTAGCTAAAAGGATTTACTCTAGGGGAAGGGATGTTGTAATTAGTTAAACTCTGCATTATTTTGCTGCTTGTTGAGACAATTTGGATTGTTCAGGTTAATGCTTTTAAGTGCTTTTAATAAACGTTGCTAAGTTATTATAAGCCCTCGAATCATGTTATGATCAGATAAGGTGATTGGCATTGACGGTCCTATTAACCTGTTACCTGTGATAATTGCAATCGGATAGATTACTTTAGTCACTAGGAGCTTTCGTCCGGATTGAACCAACCAGACTAGTAATTCTGTGCATTAAAGCCATCTAGATATACTTGCTAGGTCTAGACTAGAACTACATGCCCTGTCTAGATGAGCTATCTGGAATTATGACTTAATACAGAATAGATAATTGAGAATTACAAGCCGATTCAAGTCTCCACTTAAGCAGTAGAATATGCAGAACCTAGCTAGTGAAACAACTCCCTGAACCTAGAGTACCGTTCACACTCCCAAAACTATCACTTTACTTTATCTGCTATTTACTTACCTGTTATTTATTTGCAACCCAAAACCAAAACAAAAACCCCCTTTCGAGTTAACCAATACCTAAGGCTAGACTTACTCATCGAGTCCCGTGGATTGACACCCCGGTCGCTTCTTTAATTACTATACTATTTCGACCGGGATTTTTGCAACCTGACGATATATCAAACTATTGAATTCTAGGATTATTTCTTAGTATTTAATATACCAAATATTATCGTTTGCAAGAACCAAGGTGTTTATTGGGTTAGTAGAGATGTTTAGTATCCATAGAATGGTAGTTGTAGCATGAGAATTAATGGATGTAAAATCTGTAGCAAGCGATGTTGAAATGCATTGGAGAAACTAGGAAGAATTAGTGTGCAGGACTTAGTAAAATGAGTATTGTACTGGGTAAGACTTGGGTGGAGTATAATGGAAATGAGGCAATGATAGAGCCATATGATTAGTGGGAAGAAGAAAGGAAAAATTTGTAGCATTTGTTGAAGAAGAAAAACTGTAACAGAGGAGGGAAAAATTGACAGTGGAATGTGTTATGTAACAGATTTGTATTGAGATGGATTAGGTTAGTTTTGATTACCTAATTAGGGTCAAAACACCCTAGATTATATGTAGGAATATTAGGGAAGAAGTTGGTAGAAGTTTGGAGTTAAAACATAATAAAAAAACACACATAAATTTCATTCCTGCAAGTGGTCCGGGTCTGTAAACAAGTACAAAAACCCAGACCAGTAAAAAAAACACAGCAGAATGTATTTCAGAAGGAGTGGTCCGGGTCTGTAAACCAGGACCTAAACCCGGACCATCCCATTTTCACACCCATAACTTCTTCAAACTTGTGGTCCGGGTTTACAAAGTAGTACACCAACCCGGACCAGTTGAAAATCACACCCGAGAGTACAAAGACCATGTGGTCCGGGTTTGTGAACTAGTACACAAACCCGGACCACACATAAATCTTACCCGAGACTTTTGCAAAGTAGTGGTCCGGGTTTGTAAACCCGGACAGTAACCTGAACCACTCCATTTTCTTCACAGAAATCATTTTAAAGCTAATCTAAGGTAGGGTAATGATGGGTAATGATAGTATAAGGTAATTAAGGCATGATTAATGATGTTTAAGGGTCATTAAGGCCATGAACAAGCTTAGGAAGTAATTTTAAGTAAGTGACATAAGTAAAGGTATTTGGGTAAAAAAGAGTTAGTAAGTATAAACCGGGAAACTTTAGAAAAGTGATAAGTGAGGTTAATTACAGATAATTAAACACCCAACACTATGTATGTGATAGGATTCGAATAGTCAACCACCGAAGGGAGTCGGTGAGTCCAAAATCAATGATGAAAGGTATGATTTCTTCATGCTCTGTATCCTAACCTGGTTACCTCGATTTGTGTGCTTATTTGATCACCTAAATAAGATAAATGCATGAATCGGACTTTAATGCACTTACTTGTGCTTGTTTTATATTTGTTCTTGTATATTGCCTTGAACATTTAGTTTGTATAATTCATGAAATGAATGGATGAGAATAAAGTGTAAGTGTACCCTGTAGTGAACTTGTGTAATGTATTATACCTTGGTATGGATATGTATGTGTGTAGTGTATTATTCCTTGGTGTGTATGGATGACTTCTACTAATTCGTAACTCCTAACTTAAGTATTAGTAAATTGGAATGAGTAGAAGTCCGATATAGTTTCGGCCACGCGTGAGGATGAGGAGACACAAGAGGTTGGATCCGATTCCTGGCCTGAATCCTTTCTATGGACCAAACCCCTTAAATGGGTAGCATCCTTGATTGGTGAGCCACAGTAAAGCCCGGTGGTGGGACGGTGTAGTCCCTGCCCGGAGGTCACTACGACTTGACTTGAGTAAGTAAGTAAGTAATGTATGTATGAGTAATGGTCTTGGCTGGTGTAAGTCATTGACCCTGAGTAAAAGAGTAATCTCCACCCGATTAACCCGGGTGGGTAAATGAAGCTAACACGCATTGTGTATGTATTATAAGCATATTTTGGTAAAGGTAAGTATGTGTGGTTGACTTGTATTGTCTTCCTCGTATGTATTGAACTGTATGTATGTATCCTTTGTGGAGTATTGTAGTATTATGAATGAAGCATGTATGTATGTATGTCTAAATGAGTAAAATGAATTGCATGTATTCAACCAAGTGGTCAGCGTACCCTCGCTAGTACGCGGGGTATGCGGAAGTCATATGCAGCGTAAGCTGAGCCCTTTGGGGCAATGTTTTTATTGTACAGGTACCGAAGCAGTTATGGTCCTAGTAAGAGACCGACGGCTATACTTAGATAGCTAGAAAAGAATGGTAGATAGTAGAGAATTGTATTGGGCTTGTAGCCTTTGATGTAGAAGTGTACCAAGGGGTACACCATATGTATTGGAAAGTATGTAGTTGTGAGAATGGGTAGATGCTAGACTCTTAATGAGTATGTATAAACTTGGAAGAGTTATTGTATTGGATTTGGATCTTAGTAAACTCGGTGTATTGTAATGTATTGTATTATGGAGTATTGTATTGAATGGAGCATTGTAGTACTTGATTGGTAATTGAAGTATGTATTGTAATTGTGTAGTACTCGGATATTCCGGTCCATCAGACCGATGCTGTATGTAGTAGTAAGCCTTGTTAGTCACGTGGGTGGCTAACGGCATTGTATCACCCACCGTTGTGTAAGTATGTATCCGCTGCGTGAGTATGGAAGTATGAGGAGATTAGACGGTAATGACGGTATTAGCGGTAGGGGTGTTACAAAAAGTGGTATCAAAGCGATACTTCGCTCTGATGACTGGAAATACCGAGTTTAGGAAATACCGAGTTAGGAATTAGAAGCTTAGGGCTAAAGGCTGAGTGATTGCGTTAGAGATACGCTAGTTAGGAACTCCCGGTGTGTACCGGATACCTACAATATCAGTCCCGCCCACCGCATCCCTATTGTATAGCTTGGGAAAGAACACCAGAGAGAAGGAAAGTCCTCTCATACTCGGGAAAACCCGATCTGGCAGTTGTGAAATCACCGTACGGTAAACAAGGACAGACATATAGTAGATCCCAGGAAATGGAAGTCCCAGAGATGGATCCCGGTTGAACAACAGTACCCGCACTTAATAGCGGTTGTGAAACCTGGGGCGACATGCTTAGCCATCGCGAAACCTGGCTAGTCAACCAGCAGCAGGAAAAGAAGCACTAAGCGTGCAACAGAGCGGAAAAAGGAGCAGTAATGAAACCCGAGACCCAAGTCTGTGGGACAGCAGTATCTAAATAATACCACCTACGGTATGCTAGGTGACTAAGGACATAGTCGGGAGTGGTTAACTTAAAAACTACAACGCCAAGAGGTTACCATACCTGGCCAGTATGCTTACACAGCTACGAGAACATCCACGAGATACAATCTGACAGGACTACACGAGTAGTGCCTAAACAAGCTCAGGCTCAATATACACAGTAACGAGCAACGTTGTGGGAACGAGCAACAAAAGGAAAAACACAAAACCAAATAAAAGAGAATATCCAAAGATTGGAGAAGTACCCCGGTCAACGACAGCCATGTCAAGATCACTGAGAAGTTACTTAAAAAGATTAAGTATCCCGAACATGAATCAATTTATCAAAGGAAGAGTCGACAAGACTAGCAAATACGAGTGGAAACCATACCGTGACCGGTAAAGGTTTACCCAAAAACCACCAGTACCACGCACTTGCCACGGCAAGTGCAGTAAGAACAGGAACATGTAGAGGAACCCTAACACACCACAAGTACACAGTAATGTACCGTGACTGCAACGAAGCAACTATAGGATCACACATCCAAAACTGGAAGAATGGAACCCTGGAAAGGCCTAACAGCCCGACCATTGTATTAAGAACATACCAGTCGGCGGGAAGCTGGACTTGGTCAAGACCTCGAACATGGATATGCCATGAAGAACTTCCTTTAACGCCAAACTGCAGTTTTAAAACCCAAAATTTTTCTTTTAAAACCACAACCCTTCTTTTAAACCTTGGATTTTAAAACCAAACCAACATAATTACGGTAAGTATCACAGAATGATACAAGAGGAGTTGACAATAGAAAACTTCACCTAGGCGTGTGATGAGCACTACGAGTGTACCCAAATACGGGATGTGGGACGACCGCACTCTGAAGAAGCTTGCGGGCCTGACCGATAGTCGGGTAAGTGGTAACGTATCGACAAGGTACCCCACGTATGTATACATGTAGTGCACGAAACACGGGAAGTAGTCAACTCCGTTCTACGGACCATGAGTGAATTCAAACCAGAACAGTTGGACACCTCAGATGATCAAGGAGAAGGAACTCAGCTAAGTAATAAGTATAAAGAACTCAGAGAATCCATCTGAAGAGAAGGAATGAGGATTAGGAAGCGCAAAGAGCGTAGACTAGTAGTATAAACATTGGATATGTCTCAAAGACTTCAAGCGAATACATGACAGCTGGAAGGATACCTAGCCTAAACACAGTAAGGCAAATGCCTAACGTGAACATAACGATGTTCAACAAACGGGACGGAGTTCCCACGAACAATTACAAAGACTACCAGGGAGCATAATCCATCATTGGAGAGGATTTTAAACCCAGTCAAGAACACTAGGAGGAAGTATAAACAGTCTACCCAAGAACGAGAGACGTTATAACCCTAATGGGGATAGCTCAAATACGATACCACAAGGCGGTATAGTAGACACAACATATCATAAACATTAGCCGGATGTAACAGCGTAACCAACAACACCGAGGAGCAATCCTTAAAGGGTGTCTGAGTTAACAATAATGGAACAAGCGTCATGATAAGAGCACGGGAGCTAGTACGAACACTCGATCAGGACACCGAAGGGACTTCACTTAATAGGAAGTACCCTAAACCACTAAAAAGCACTGATTAACACCAGGATGCTTAAAGCACATCCCATGAACGGAAGCGTGATGCAACAACTTGCCAGGGAGCCCAGTAATACCTCCAACCCTATAAGGGTATACACGGAGTGGAAACATGTATAAGCAGCTTGCAAAGAGCATAGCTCGCAGCAATCTGGCTTAAAAGCCATGAACCAGCTACGTCGCGTAAACTTAAATGGTTGCAAAACCCACACCATTTACTAACAAGACATGCAAGAGATATTGCTTCATACGACAAATAGATCGACGACTGAACCACATAATTTGAACCCAATATAATGAGTGGATTGGAGTAATGGCTATCTCAGTGTCACTGTCACTAGAGCATCAATCTATATACAGTTGACGAAGCCTTTAATTGCCCTTCATGCCTTCTGTAGCAATGGTAGCACAGAGGCACAAGAATCGCAATAATGCCAACAATGGCCTAGTCCACACTTGGACACTACGGGAAACTCGAGGAAAGGTACCTCTCGTTAACCAAAGACCACCAATTTGGTGAAGATGAGAACCCTTAGAAAAGGCTTTCATCCACAATAACAACAAAGCTTGTGCATGCAGATATTGCCAAGAGGCGAATGAATAAGGAAAAGAGATTTCCAAACCATTACAACTTAAAGGAGTACGTATACTCCATATGCGACCAAGAACATGGCAAATCTTGTCATGAGACTTATAAGCGAAAACAAACCTCTCAACAAGAACCTTCACTTACCAGTGATGAAATACCCTTCAATGGAAGAACGGGACTAGAAGACCCTTGAAGTTTCTTGGGATGTCCCGGTGATGTACATACAAAAGTAAAGTTGCACAGCTAGAACCTATAACCAATGCACAACATTAATGGTAAAAAACAATCAATGTGAATGCACAATGCACACCACGAATGACCAATGCTCAAGAGAGCTTGTAACCCGATAAATTACTTCATCCATTGTCAACCAAGATACTTGGTAAATTGTATCATAGATGATGAAGAAATGTGAGGTAAGCTAACCTACACATGAAACCTAAATTGAAATAAAACATCTCCACATTGGGAAGATATTAATGTTGCGGTATGCTACAACAACCGTCATACACACGAACATAGGAAACCTTCCGTGTATTCACACCATAAGGATATGGTGCCAACAATAATGGCAATGAGTAAAGATAAGCTACCACAGTAATGGAGACCATAAAAAACGACGTCGTATAATGAGTAAGAATATGGTGGGAGTTACTGCTAAGCGTTTACGCCTCTGCACTCTGTATGACTGAGTGTTTTGGTATTGCACTTGCGCAGTAATGACCTAGTGGGATAACGAGGAATATGGGAAAGAGGACGATTGTAGAAAAAGTAGAAGGAAACTTAAGAAAGTCACTAGAACCGACGCATAGAAAATGCAAGGTTATACAAGTAAAGAACACTTGTACTGAACCAGAAGAACTTGTATAATTTAGAAGCTATTGACAACAGAGGAAGCACTACAACTAAGTAGTGACTTAACCTCGCCCGACAATAAGTCGGCGGAACTTAGTGAATAATCGTGGGAGTATGAATAGTATGTATAATAGATTGCCAGAGAGCTGGTTATAAATCTAAACCCATCGAGTTCAAGCATGGTAAAAGAATACCACACTTGTTAATAAACCTTATTTCCACAATAGAGGGATAAAAAGGCGATGTGTAGCATATTAAGGATAACATGAAGGGTTAGTAACCCAAGTTATCAGGGTCGTGCAGCAGAAGCTAGTGGGCCCTAGCTAGGAAATTAATGTACCTAGTAAGTATGAGAGAATGGCTATCAAAGCCTTGAAGCCTAATAGGCTAGAACCGAATTAAGTATGAGTTAAATAAACTCCTATAGGAATTCTTGGTGCAAGGACTAAACCATTGGTATGGTTAAGACCCTCTAACCAGAGTACATTATATAATAGACCGTATGGAAGCCAAAATGCTTCAGAATGCCTGAATTGAGTGAACCAATGTTCAATAATAACATATGGCAGATTACGTGGGCGTAATCCCTTTTAAGGGGGTAAAGCAAAAACCGCATAATGTAAATTTCACGTATAAAACACGTAAACTATAATGTGAATAGCACAAATGAGAATTGATTTGATGATTGATACCTATGTTAAATAAACATACGTATTCATTCATATTGTAATTATGGTAATTAGGCACAAGAGATGTGAATACCATAGGATGAATGTACCCATCTTGTAACCCCAGTATGAGAGTATTAGTAAAGAAGAGTAGAGAAACTCTGGGGAAATGATCATCCCTATAGTGTATGTCTATTTGAATTTAGACATGGCATTATGATACACGAGTCGGTATAAAACCGACGTAGAACCTAGAGGAAATTAAGTTCCCTAGGTGATTGTTGTGAGAAAATTGAGAACGAGTAGTGGACGGAGCTCCACAAGTATTGTATTCCTTAAGAAATAGTACGAAGTGATCGAGAGTAGTTGATGAATAAAGCCCATGAGTAGTGTATCCCTAGGTAAGTCATTGGAAGTAAATTAAGGACGACTTGATTCCATAGGTATTGTATCTCTGAATTAGATTATTTAAGATGACGGAGAGTAATGGATGGAAGTAGCGAAATTCGATGAAATGAGCCTTTAGGCATTGAATATCAAGGTAAAGTATTTGGGAAGTAGATTGAGGATGATTGATGGACGAAATTCCATCCTTTGGAGATGTGTGAAACTGTAATCATGACTAGAAGAGTAAAAAGATAGAATATGGACATAATCAAATTATTTGATTGTTTGAAACTGATGTGGGATGTCGAACTTGATCCTGATCAAATCAAGGGAAACCGAACACAAAGTGGGGTGGAAAGATAGTTCAACACTGATGTTGATCACATCAGGGTCGAATGATTCTTGAAGCTCCCTTCAAGTAGTCACAAGAATCACGCATAGAATATATGTAATGAACATAAACCGGAATTAGGAGTTGTTGTGTTGTAGAGAGATTTCTAATTAGCGGTTGTAAAAGGATTTCCCTTAGACTGGAGATTGAGAATTTGTTGGAAGCTTATACCGGAGAACGATGGTAGTGTATCATATTGTATTATTCCAAGAGCAGTGGGACATAGAGGAGTCGTGTGTCTAGATGACCGGAGTGCCTGCGGGATTGTAATGTGTATTGCATTGCTTTGGGGATAGCTTTGCATTGTGTGTATGTATAAACCTTGTAATGTGGAACCAGATGGTTGGTAGTAATGCGGATCGGAATGATTGTAGTATACTTGCATGGTATGGTATGTAGAGACCTTGAGTAATGGATTTGGGAATTGTAAGGAGGAGGAATGTATGGCTTTGGCATTAGACATGTATGAATGAGTAAGTATAGTAATCATATGACCTTGAACAACTTTGAGGACAAAGTTTCTTAAGGGGGTAGATTGAAATACCCCGAACTTAAATATAGTGATTAAAATTATCCTAATATGTATTTAAGGGCCTAATAGTGCCTAAGTAATATTGTTAAGGAAAATAAATCCTAAAAGAAATGAAGAAACGCTTAAAAAGTGAAAAACGCTAAATAAGCGTTAAATAACCATAGGAGGTACGAGACCTCGGTTAGAGTATTATATGAGTTCTAAAGGCTTTTTCAGGCCTAAATAATATATGGGAACAACTCCCAAAGAAAACGGATCCAAATAATGTATTAAAACTCTACTAGAGCTTTAGCGCACGTTTTTCGAGGAAACCCGAAAACGTGACTTTGAGTGGTCAAACGAACCCGTAAAAATTATAATTCATTATATAACTATAATTAAGCATTAATGGAAGCTTAATAACCAATAAAACTAAAGAAGTGAGAAAATACTGGAAACGGGCCCGGTTAGTGAATAGTACCAAAACCGGGTAAATTAACGAGCGTTTTCTGAAAAAGACGAAAAACGCTCCAACTGGTATTAATGTGTGGGACGAATTTTGAGAGCTAAATAAGCTCTCTCACACACACACTAGCTAACTAATAAAGAAATCAAAAAAAGCAAAAAGAGAAAAGTACAAAAGTGAAAAGCACATTCTCTCACCTCTCATTTCTTTTTTCCTCTTTTCTCTTTCTTCTTCCTCCCCTCCCAGCCGATTTTGCTCCTCTCTCTCTGGTTGGGGGCGATTTTGGAGTTCTTCATAAACCAACAATGGCATCTCCTCTTCTTCTTCATGCGCTAGTCTCATTTGAACTCCAAATGCAAAAATAAGTGCATATTCTTACTCCCCTCATCATTCTCTACCAGCCTCTCTTTTCAAAATCCAAAAAAGGAGGAACTTCATCACCATGGGTTTTCCCCATTTTAAGAGAAAATAGCATCAATGGGTAGCTTAGAGTCTCCTCTCTTCATTAAGGTAAAAATCTACATGAAAAACTCATGTTTCCTCCATTCTCCTTTGTAACCAATTTTCCCCCCTTTGTAATGCTCTATTTCTCTCTCTTTTGAGCATAACTCCAACCTTGCAAAGGTGGTGGAATTACCTTCTTGAACCAAGGGCTAAAACCCCTCCTAAAAGCTCCAAAAGGTAAACCCTAGAATTAGTGTTTTAGACATTTCAATGAATTGGTATTAATTTAAGGGTTAGTATTTTAATTACACTTATTTTGTGTTCATTGGGTGATGGGAATGGAGTTTGGCAACTCCATTGCCCACTTGACCGATTTTGTGCAAGAAAGAGAGAAGAAGGAGAATTGGAAAAGAAAAGAAGAATTAAGAGCTTAAGGTAAGAGCTCCTTTATTAAAGATAAATTTTAAATGCATTAGAGTAATGGGAATGGGTAAACTAATTAAAGAACCCAAAATATGTACTAGTATTGTAGTTTGTGGAAGTATGAGTATTTGTGAACTAGTATTTGGATTGTAGGCCTTAGAGCCAAATAATTTGTGTATGAGTATGGATATTATTGTTTAAGCTAGTATTGATGGATTGGTATTGACTTGAGTGCTGGTAGGACCCTTGCATGGGTGTGGCTAGTTTAGGAATGAATTTGGTGAGAAAGGATGTATGTGGCTAAGTTAGAAATGTAGGTGAACTATGGCAAAATTTTAGTAGGAAATGTGAATTTATGGATGACTTGGTGAATGGGAGAACCAAGGTGTGTATTGGGGTTATTAGAGATGTTTAGTAACCATGGAATGGTAGTTGTAGCATGAGAATTAAAGGATCTAAAATCTGTAGCAAGAGGTGTTGAAATGCATTGGAGAAACTAGGAAGAATTAGTGTGCGGGACTTAGTAAAATGAGTATTGTACTGGGTAAGACTTGGGTTGAGTATAATGGAAATGAGGCAATGAAAGAGCCATAGGATTAGTGGGAAGAAGAAAGGAAAAATCTGTGTAGTATTTGTTAAAGAAGAAAAACTGCAACAGAGGAGGGAAAATTGACAGTGGAATGTGTTATGTAACAGATTTGTATAGAGATGGATTAGGTTAGTTTTGATTGCCTAATTAGGGTCAAAACACCCTAGATTATATGTAGGTATATTGGGGAAGAAGTTGGTAGAAGTTTGGAGTTGAAACATAATAAAAAAAACACACATAAATTTCATTCCTGCAAGTGGTCCGGGTCTGTAAACAAGTACAGAAACCTGGACCAGTAAAAAAAAACACTGCAGAATGTATTTCAGAAGGAGTGGTCTGGGTTTGTAAACCAGGACCTAAACCCGGACCACCCCATTTTCACACCTGTAACTTCTCCAAACTTGTGGTCCGGGTTTACAAAGTAGTACACTAACCCGGACCAGTTGAAAATCACACCCGAGAGTACAAAGACCATGTGGTCCGGGTTTGTAAACCAGTACACAAACCCGGACCACACATAAATCTTACCCGAGACTTTTGCAAAGTAGTGGTCCGGGTTTGTAAACCCGGATAGTAACCCGGACCACTCCATTTTCTTCACAGAAATAATTTTAAAGCTAATCTAAGGTAGGGTAATGATAGTATAAGGTAATTAAGACATGATTAATGATGTTTAAGGGTCATTAAGGCCATGAACAAGCTTAGAAGTAATTTTAAGTAAGTGACATAAGTAAAGGTATTTGGGTAACAAAGAGTTAGTAAGTATAAACCAGTAAAATTTAGAAAAGTTATAAGTAAGGTTAATTAGATAATTAACCACCCAACTCTGTGTATGTGATAGGATTCGAATAGTCAACCACCGAAGGGAGTCGGTGAGTCCAAAATCAACGGTGAAAGGTATGATTTCTTCATGCTCTGTATCCTAACCTGGTTACCCCGATTTGTGTGCTTATTTGATCACCTAAATAAGATAAATGCATGAATAGGACTTTAATGCACTTACTTGTGCTTGTTTTATATTTGTTCTTGTATATTGCCTTGAACATTTAGTTTGCATAATTCATGAAATGAATGGATGAGAATAAAGTGTATGTGTACCTTGTAGTGAACTTGTGTAATGTATTATACCTTGGTATGGATGTGTATGTGTGTAGTGTATTATTCCTTGGTGTGTATGGAATGACTTCTACTAATTCCTAACTACCTAACTCCTAACTTAAGTATGAGTAAATTGGAATGAGTAGAAGTCCGATGTAGTTTTGGCCACGCGTGAGGATGAGGAGACACAAGAGGTTGGATCCGATTCCTGGCCTGAATCCTTTCTATGGACCAAACCCCTTAAATGGGTAGCATCCTAGATTGGTGAGCCACAGTAAAGCCCAGTGGTGGGACGGTGTAGTCCCTGCCCAGAGGTCACTACGACTTAACTTGAGTAAGTAACTAAGTAAAGTATGTATGGGTAATGGTCTTGGCTGGTGTAAGTCATTGACCCTGAGTAAAAGAGTAATCTCCACCCGATTAACCCGGGTGGGTAAATGAAGCTAACAAGCATTGTGTATGTATTGTAAGCGTATTTCGGTAAAGGTAAGTATGTGTGGTTTACTTGTACTGTCTTCCTCATATGTATTGAACTGTATGTATGTATCCTTTGTGGAGTATTGTAGTATTATGAATGAAGCATGTATGTATGTATGTCTGAATGAGTAAAATGAATTGCATGTATTCGACCAAGTGGTCGGCGTACCCTCGCTAGTACGCGGGGTATGCGGAAGTCATATGCAGCGTAAGCTGAGCCCCTTGGGGCAATGTTTTTATTGTACAGGTACCGAAGCAGTTATGGTCCTAGTGAGAGACCGGCGACTATACTTAGATAGCTAGAAAAGAATGGTAGATAGTAGAGAATTGTATTGGGCTTGTAACCTTTGATGTAGAAGTGTACCAAGGGGTACACCATATGTATTGGAAAGTATGTAGTTGTGAGAATGGGTAGATGCTAGACTCTTAATGAGTATGTATAAACTTGGAAGAGTTATTGTATTGGATTTGGATCTTAGTAAACTCGGTGTATTGTAATGTATTGTATTATGGAGTATTGTATTGAATGGAGCATTGTAGTACTTGATTGGTAATTGAAGTAGGTATTGTAATTGTGTAGTACTCGGATATTCTGGTCCATCAGGCCGATGCTGTATGTAGTAGTAAGCCTTGTTAGTCACGTGGGTGGCTAACGGCATTGTATCACCCACCGTTGTGTAAGTATGTATCCGCTGCGTGAGTATGGAAGTATGAGGAGATTAGATGGTAATGACGGTATTAGCGGTAGGGGTGTTACATTTGTCGTTGATCTGTTGATATTGTCGATAAACAGGGTGCATCCCTTACCTTGACCTCCATCTGCCGCCTGGAGACCTATAGTCGTGCCCTGGACGTCAGGCTTAAGAGCACCTAAATTAAACCTCCGCCCATGCCTACTATCATGTCTCCTCCTCTCAGAGTTGTGACTGGTCTGGCGTCTTCGTAGCCGCTCACCATCACCGGCTCTCCTATACCTAGCATATGTCCTCGGACCATCTCTACGCCACTTACAGCTGAAAAACCGTCTTCATTGCACCTTGCACCACCTTGCCTTCGAGCACTAGGGGCGACGCACTCTCGAGAACCGCCTCGCTCTGTAGAACAATCTCGACCTAGATGGGGACAGAGAATAATCTCTCACACTCCTGCGCCCTCTCGACCTCCCTCGCGAAAATAGTCGGAAGTGACTCTTCGACTCCCTTCTCACACTCGCTCTCTCTCTCTCTCTCACACACACACACTCATTTGGTTTATTGAGTAAGTAAGCCATTAGTCTTGAATCAGCCTACTGATCCACAAAAATCTGATTTATTTAACACCGTAAAATAAAAAGAGAAGAGAAGTAGAAGTAGAAGAAAGCACTCTTCCAACCCATTGACGAATTCAGACTAATAAGTGGAAGTGAAATGTAGAAATGAGCTATAGGCAAATATAAAATGACATAATGTTTTAAAGATTGATAGTGTAAAAAAAAAATTTGCCTCCCTCCCCAAAACAAAATTCATGGATCAGCCACTGGCTACAAGAGGTGTAACTTGAATCCTTAAGTAAAAGTATAGTGTTATGATTCCTGACAGTGTAAAACTAGTTAGATACCAATTGGTTTTTATGACAAAATGGAATCAAAGTAGTGAAACTTAGATATAAAGCTAGACTTAAAACAAAAGACCATACTCCAAAACCAGGGATAGATTTTACAAAAACATATTCTCTTCCTATAGATCATGTTACTCTAACGTTTCTTCTTAGCCAAACAACTACTGAACAACTACGAGTGCAACCTGTGATGTGTAACTACTTATCTACATGAAAGTCTAGATACATCTATAATACACTAAGGTCCCACAATGACCCAACATGCCTATAGCTTTTGAGGAAAGACCTTTTTACATGTAATCCGTTTAAGGCGCACAAGACACTGATGGGTTAAAACTACTGTGACATATGCGGTATAATCGTCTTAGTGAGTACCTATTGAGAAAAGATTAATGAATATATAGTTCTATATGTTCATGTGTTCCTCAAGAGTATGAATTTATATGATCAATCCTACTGTGATATCATCAATTTAGTGGTAGAAATATGTTCCTATTTGCATGCCCGATTGATAATATTTTTTAGGTGTGACTTTGGAAATTGCACTATTTGATACAGTGCATATTAGTGCGATACCTAAAATTGCACTATTTGACATCATCAACTAGTGCGCCAGTTGAACTTGCACCAATTGATACAATGCCTATTAGTGCGATACCTAAAATTGCACTATTTGACATCGTCAACTAGTGCCCAGCTAAACTTGCACCAACTGATAATCTCTATACCACCAGCGTGTCATGCGGTGTACGGCTGCATATTATACCAATTAGGGTGAGGCTTAATGTTGCCCTATGACTATTACCAATTGGTGCAAGCATTTTATTGTCCCCCATTTGATGTAGTCAAATAGTGCAACTAAAAATTATTCTATTTGATTATATTTGTAGGTGCAAGTTTAGCTGTGCACTATTTGATAGTCAACAATTGCCCCAACTGACCAATGCTGTTGTAGTGATTGTGTGAGAGTAATTATGACTTGTGGGTAAGATATCATAAGCCAAAAGTTCACTATATTGATATTACTTGTAGAAATATGGTGTGGATGTTGTAATTTTAAAATCATATGGATGCGTAATTTCATAATAAGACATGCCACGCTATATTTGCTAAGTTTCCTGTTTTTTGTTGGATTTGTATGAGCAGCACCCAAATTAATAAGAATATTAAAGATTTATTATTATATAGTGAAAAGCTCTTATTTATATTTAAAATATCATTATTTTTTTATTACGTATGTAATATAAAAAACACGATGAATCTACATCGTAAGTATAGAAGTATTTATATGAACATGTATACTACGACCTCGTTTGATAATTGTCATTGCAAAAATAATTCTTTCTTGCTAATTAAATTGTTCTTTATATATGTGACAGAATACACGGGAAACTAATTGTCAACACGAGTCATCTTTTGAGTTGGATATGCTATTTGATTTAATACAGTGGAAATGATAAGCCCAAACCGTCCCGCCCAAAATAAAAAGATGGTGGTTCAATTGGGGAGGCCCACTAAGCGATTAGACCAAGGAAGCCCCTGCCCATGATCCTTCCACTGCAAAGAACAGAAGGTTAAACGCTGCTCTGTGAAACCAGCCTGACGCGGTACCCTCCACTTTAAGTACAACTTGGGCCAGCCTTTCGACTGACCCGGGAAGCACAACTCTTAGCTTGGATAGGAATATTAAAGATTTATTATTATATAGAGAAAAGCTCTTATTTATATTTAAAATATCATTATTTTTTTGCGTATGTAACATAAAAAAATGATGAATCAACATCGTACGTATAGAAGTATTTATATGAACATGTATACTACGATCTCGTTTGATAATTGCTGTTGCAAAAATAATTCTTTCTTGCTAATGAAATTGTTCTTTATATATGTGATAGAATATGCGGGAATATAATTGTCCGCACGAGTCATATTATGAGTTGGATATGCTATTTGATTCAATACAGTGGAAATGATAAGCCCAAACCATCCCTCCCAAAATAAAAAGATGGTGGTTCAATTGGGTAGGCCCACTAAGCGATTAGACCAAGGAAGCACCGGCCCGTAATCATTCCACTACAAAGAACGGGAGGTTAAATGTTGCTCTGTGAAACCAGCCTGACACGGTACCCTCCACTTTAAGTACAACTTGGGCCAGCCTTTCGACTAACCCACGAAGCACAACTCTTAGCTTGGATAGGAATATTAAAGATTTATTATTATATAGAGAAAAACTCTTATTTATATTTAAAATACCATTATTTTTTATTGCGTATGTAATATAAAAAACGATGAATCTACATCGTAAGTATAGAAGTATTTATATGAACATGTATACTACGACCTTGTTTGATAATTACCGTTGCAAAAATAATTCTTTCTTGCTAATGAAACTGTTCTTTATATATGTGACAGAATATGCGAGAAACTAATTGTCCGCTCGAGTCATCTTTTGAGTTGGATATGTTATTTGATTCAATATAGTGGAAATGATAAGGCCAAACCATCCCGCCCAAAATAAAAAGATGGTGGTTCAATTGGGGAGGCCCACTAAGCGATTAGACCAAGGAAGCACCGGCCCGTAATCCTTCCACTGCAAAGAACGGGCAGTTAAACGCTGCTCTGTGAAACCAGCTTGACGTGGTACCCTCCACTTTAAGTACAACTTGGGCCAGCCTTTCGACAAACCCACGAAGCACAACTCTTAGCTTGGATAGGAGTATTAAAGATTTATTATTATATAGAGAAAAACTCTATTTATATTTAAAATATCATTATTTTTTATTGCGTATGTAATATAAAAAAAATGATGAATCTACATCATAAGTATAGAAGTATTTATATGAACATGTATACTACGACCTCGTTTGATAACTGCCATTGCAGAAATAATTCTTTCTTGCTAATGAAATTGTTCTTTATATATGTGACAGAATATGCGAGAAACTAATTGTCCGCACGAGTCATCTTTTGTGTTGGATATGCTATTTGATTCAATACAGTGGAAATGATAAGCCCAAACCATCCCACCCAAAATAAAAAGATGGTGGTTCAATTGGGGAGGCCCACTAAGCGATTAGACCAAGGAAGCACCGGCCCGTAATCCTTCCACTGCAAAGAACGGGAGGTTAAACGCTGCTCTGTGAAACCAGCCTGACACGGTACCCTCCACTTTATATGAACATGTATACTACGACATCGTTTGATAATTGTCGTTGCAGAAATAATTCTTTCTTGCTAATGAAATTGTTCTTTATATATGTGACAGATATGCGAGAAACTAATTGTCCGCACGAGTCATCTTTTGAGTTGGATATGCTATTTGATTCAATACAGTGGAAATGATAAGCCCAAACCATCCCACCCCAAAAGTAAAAAGATGGTGGTTCAATTGGGGAGGCCCACTAAGCGATTAGACCAAGGAAGCACTGGCCCGTAATCCTTCCACTACAAAGAACGGGAGGTTAAACGCTGCTTTGTGAAACCAGCCTGACACGGTACCCTCCACTTTATATGAACATGTATACTACGACCTCGCTTGATAATTGCCGTTGCAGAAATAATTCTTTCTTGCTAATGAAATTGTTCTTTATATATGTGACAGAATATGCGAGAAACTAATTGTCCGCACGAGTCATCTTTTGAGTTGGATATGCTATTTGATTCAATACAGTGGAAATGATAAGGCCAAACCATCCCACCCAAAATAAAAAGATGGTGGTTCAATTGGGGAGGCCCACTAAGCGATTAGACCAAGGATGCACCGGCCCGTAATCCTTCCACTGCAATGAACGGGAGGTTAAACGCTGCTTGTTAAACCAGCCTGACACGGTACCCTCACTTATATGAACATGTATACTACGACATCTTTTTATAATTGTCGTTGTAGAATAATTCTTTTCTTGGTAATGAAATTGTTCTTTATATATGTGACAGAATATGCGAGAAACTAATTAATCCCTCACGAGTCATCTTTTGAGTTGGATATGCTATTTGTTCAATACAGTGGAAATGATAAGACCCCAAACCATCCCACCCAAAATAAAAAGATGGTGGTTCAATTGGGGAGGCCCACTAAGAGATTGGACCAAGGAAGCACTGGCCCGTAATCCTTCCACTGCAAAGACAGGAGGTTAAACGCTGCTTGTGAAACCAGCCTGACACGGTACCCTCCACTTTATATGAACATACTATACTACGACATCGTTTGATATTGTCGTTGCAGAAATAATTCTTTCTTGCTAATGAAATTGTTCTTTATATATGTGACAGAATATGCGAGAACTAATTGTCCGCACGAGTCATCTTTTGAGTTGGATATGCTATTTGATTCAATACAGTGGAAATGATAAGCCCAAACCATCCCACCCAAAATAAAAAGATGGTGGTTCAATTGGGGAGGCCCACTAAGAGATTAGACCAAGGAAGCACCGGCCCGTAATCCTTCCACTGCAATGAACGGGAGGTTAAACGCTGCTTGTGAAACCAGCCTGACACGGTACCCTCCACTTTATATGAACATGTATACTACGACCTCGCTTGATAATTCCATTGCAGAAATCTTCTTCTTGCTAATGAAATTGTTCTTTATATATGTGACAGAATATGCGAGAAACTAATTGTCCGCACGAGTCATCTTTTGAGTTGGATATGCTATTTGATTCAATACAGTGGAAATGATAGGCCAAACCATCCCACCCAAAATAAAAAGATGGTGGTTCAATTGGGGAGGCCCACTAAGCGATTAGACCAGGATGCACCGCCCGTAATCCTTCCACTGCAATGAACGGGAGGTTAAACGCTGCTTTGTTAAACCAGCCTGACACGGTACCCCCCCTCCACTTTATATGAACATGTATACTACGACCTTCGTTTGATAATTGTCGTTGTAGAAATAATTCTTTTCTTGGTAATGAAATTGTTCTTTATATATGTGACAGAATATGCGAGAAACTAATTCTCCGCCGAGTCATCTTTTGAGTTGGATATGCTATTTGATTCAATACAGTGGAAATGATAAGCCCAAACCATCCCACCCAAAAAATAAAAAGATGGTGGTTCAATTGGGGAGGCCCACTAAGAGATTGGACCAAGGAAGCACTGGCCCGTAATCCTTCCACTGCAAAGAATAGGAGGTTAAACGCTGCTCTGTGAAACCAGCCTGACACGGTACCCTCCACTTTAAGTACAATTTGGGCCAACCTTTCGACTAACCCACAAAGGACAACTCTTAGCTTGGATAGGGCGGGCCAGTTTATATGACATGTATACTACGACCTCGTTTGATAATTGCCGTTGCAGAAATAATTCTTTCTTGCTAATGAAATTGTTCTTTATATTGTGACAGAATATGCGAGAAACTAATTGTCCCACGAGTCATCTTTTGAGTTGGATATGCTATTTGATTCAATACAGTGGAAATGATAAGGCCAAACCATCCCACCCAAAATAAAAGATGGTGGTTCAATTGGGGAGGCCCACTAAGCGATTAGACCAAGGATGCACCGGCCCGTAATCCTTCCACTGCAATGAACGGGAGGTTAAACGCTGCTCTGTTAAACCAGCCTGACACGGTACCCTCCACTTTATATGAACATGTATACTACGACCTCGTTTGATAATTGGCGTTGTAGAAATAATTCTTTCTTGTAATGAAATTGTTCTTTATATAGGTGACAGAATATGCGAGAAACTAATTCTCCGCACGAGTCATCTTTTGAGTTGGATATGCTATTTGATTCAATACAGTGGAAATGATAAGCCCAAACCATCCCACCCCAAAAATAAAAAGATGGTGGTTCAATTGGGGAGGCCCACTAAGCGATTAGACCAAGGAAGCACTGGCCCGTAATCCTTCCACTGCAAAGAACGGGAGGTTAAACGCTGCTCTGTGAACCAGCCTGACACGGTACCCTCCACTTTAAGTACAATATGGGCCAACCTTTTGACTAACCCACAAAGGACAACTCTTAGCTTGGATAGGGCAGGCCAGTTTACACAACCAGAATGATCCGCACGAGTCATCTTTTGAGTTGGATATGCTATTTGATTCAATACAGTGGAAATGATAAGCCCAAACCATCCCACCCCAAAAAATAAAAAGATGGTGGTTCAATGGGGAGGCCCACTAAGCGATTAGACCAAGGAAGCACTGGCCCGTAATCCTTCCACTGCAAAGAACGGGAGGTTAACGCTGCTCTCTGTGAAACCAGCCTGACACGGTACCCCCCACTTTAAGTACAATATGGGCCAACCTTTCGACTAACCCACAAAGGACAACTCTTAGCTTGGATAGGGCGGGCCAGTTTTATATGAACATGTATACTACGACCTCGTTTGATAATTGCCGTTGCAGAAATAATTCTTTCTTGCTAAATTGTTCTTTATATATGTGACAGAATATGCGAGAAACTAATTGTCCGCACGAGTCATCTTTTGAGTTGGATATGCTATTTGATTCAATACAGTGGAAATGATAAGGCCAAACCATCCCACCCAAAATAAAAAGATGGTGGTTCAATTGGGGAGGCCCACTAAGCGATTAGACCAAGGATGCACCGGCCCGTAATCCTTCCACTGCAATGAACGGGAGGTTAACGCTGCTCTGTTAAACCAGCCTGACACGGTACCCTCCACTTTATGAACATGTATACTACGACCTCGTTTGTGATTGGTGTTGTAGAAATAATTCTTTCTTGGTATGAAATTGTTCTTTATATATGTGACAGAATATGCGAGAATAATTGTCGGCACGAGTCATCTTTTGAGTTGGATATGCTATTTGATTCAATACAGTGGAAATGATAAGCCCAAACCATCCCACCCCAAAAGTAAAAAGATGGTGGTTCAATTGGGGAGGCCCACTAAGCGATTAGACCAAGGAAGCACTGGCCCGTAATCCTTCCACTACAAAGAACGGGAGGTTAACGCTGCTCTGTGAAACCGCCTGACACGGTACCCCCCTTTAAGTACAATATGGGCCAACCTTTCGACTAACCACACAAGGACAACTCTTAGCTTGGATAGGGCGGGCCAGTTTACACAACCAGAATGATCCAGCCTAACGGGCACTATCCATGTTCACACCATCTTATAGCCCCCGCTTAGGTTACAAACTGGTGCTACCCAGCTCGGCGTTCAGTAGTGTGGAAATAGTTTTCATATGCAATTATTTGTTATATGCTATCTCTGATGTGGGAGGAACAGCTATGACTTCAGAAATCATTTGGAGTATGGGAATTTTTGTGTCGTTCTTTTTTGTTGTTATATGCGGAACTAATCAAACCTTGCAGCACGTCATTTAACTGAATTTTTTAACCAAATTAGTATACATAAATCCAACTAATTCTTCTACTACTATGCCATGCTAGATGCAAGAAAAAGCCCAGTTTCCAACCATAATCACAGGTGATGAGGGAATATCTTATGCTATTTTTATGCTCTAGTGTGAATTTTTCACGCTTTGTTTTGTAATATTGCTGGAAGTAGAAACCGTTCTCAAAAATGTAAGTTTTGATGTTGTAATAGGAATGTGGATGGATTTGAGACGGAGACTACCACCTTTAATAAAGTAATTCATTACATAAGTTGAAATATGGCACTTACGGGTCGTTTGGTTATTATTTAATAAATTTAAATACATAATTAGTCCTATGAATTGTATATTACGTATAAATTTCTTAATTAGAAAAAAATGATAATGATAGAATTGATTAATGAATAATAATACTATTACTAATTGATATTTGTTATGATATGAATACTTGAATTTGATGTTTCTTTTGTTTGGTAAAAAAATATGATAGGAATAGACTTGGAATAAAGTATACAATTACAATCTATATTGATAAGTAACACATTATTATTAATTTTGTATGATAAAATATAACTTTTAATTAGATATATTATCTTGAAAATATGTAATATATATATAATATATTATTATATATATACAATATTGTTAAAGTTTACTTTTCATAATAGAATCCACAAGATAAGTCAATAATTTTTTTTAGGGAAAATTACATCGTCCACCCATGACGTTTGGCGAAATTACACAGCCCACCCACGAGGTTTCAGAAATTACTTTGCCCACCCATGTGGTTTTCCCAATTTTACATCCAGCAACTTTTCTAATATTGATCAACTTAAAAGATGGTTAAATGATATCCAAATTTGATGAAACTTTACATGGACGATGCTAAGGTGTTATATTTTTGTTCAATGCCAAATCCAAAGCTTTTTAAGGTCATATATGACCTGTGGGACCCAATGAAACATGAGACATGTTCATCAGGTCCCACAGATCATATATGAGCTAAAAAATGTTGGATTTCACGTTTTACCAAATATAACACTTTAATATCGTCCATGTAAAGTTTCATCAAATTTGGATATCATTTAACCATCTTTTAAGTTGATCAAATATTAGAAAAGTTGCTGGATGTAAAATTGTGAAAACCACATGGGTGGGCAAAGTAATTTTTGAAACCTCGTGGGTGGGCTGTGTAATTTCGCCAAACGTCATGGGTGGGCAATGTAATTTTCCCTTTTTTTTAATTTACTATATAAATTTTCTAGATAATATTACTTTAATACTATGAATAGAAACTTGTAATTATTGAGTATTTAGTACATAAAATAAAACATTATACTAACATGTAATAAGAATGTGATTTATATAACTTGAACATCATACTACTAGATAAATAGTCTTTTAAAGTTATTACTAATTATTTAAATTTAATAAAACATTTTACAAGGAAAGGAAAAACTAAATAAATTACAATGTAAACTTCTAATTATATTAAAATTATTATAGTACAAAATATTTGTTGTATATTTTAGAAGGATTAAGTATAATTATTACACTTGTTAAGTAATGATTATAAAATTATTTATGCAAACTATTAGGTTTTAACTGTATATCAAAGTTATTGTAGATTTCATACCATGCTTAATAATTAAATAACAACTTTATATGCTAATATACTTTATTTTTATTTCTTGGAATATCCAGTATTATGTATGTTTTTGAACTTCATTAGGTAATACTTACTTTAATAGAATATATTGTTTTGACTAAAAATGTATGTTTAAAATAAAAAAACTAATTAATTTATCAAAAATATAACAATATATAATATTGAATTAGTAAGTGATAGCTATATACATATATGCTTATAGTCAATTATTTTATATAAATACTAATATATAATATTTTATTTTATTATATATAACTTATAATAAAATTACTCATAATAAAATGGTTTATTTCTTATTTTTTGAATATATAAAAAATAATTTATTTATAAATTAAGATGTGTATTAATGTAGCTAAAATATTAATAAAGACTATAATTGAATATCTACATATATTTTAACTTTATCAAGTATTTCGTAATTGGGTCACTCACTTGGAATAGCAATTCCCAGCGTTTCAGCAGGGAATACTATTCCAAGTGAGTTACCAGTAAATTGAAATAAGCTAAACTCCTGGAATTGATTTTCTCCGTACCAAACATGAGAATAGCTGGAATTCCAAGAATTATAATGTTATTCCCTGGTACCAAATGACCCATTAGGGTCCGTTCGCCGCCAAGCTTATACAGGAATCGTGACTTTATGGGTCACTTTTATAAAGCTTTGACCAAGCTTGACCGGCTTATAAGTTGCAGCTTTAGGGTGTGTTCGCTGGTAGCAGCTTTACTTCTTTGTATAAAGCTAACTATGGTTAGTGAGTTTCTACTTTGACTGGTGTGCTGTAGTCAAATTTTATCAAATAAGTTGAATGACACATTAGCATCATTGCAGCTTAATGTTTAAAAGTGGTGAACGAACACCCCTTAATCTCGTGTGTGGGATTTATAGGGGGCTTCGTTCGTGTGAAACGCAGCATAGCTTGCAATTTTTAAGCTAACTGCATTAACTTATCTGTGAGGACTGTGAGCTCTCATACATCAAGAATGGACAAGTGTCTCGTTTTCATCAAGTGATTTATTCTAACGTAGCCTAACGGGCTCATAATAGTTGCGTTTTGTTTTCAGCCTGTTTTACATCTTCCACCCATGGATGTAATTACATCAACACCCTCATACTTTAGGCATGAAATTTGTCTCCACGACCACCCACGTGAAGAAGAATATTACTCTCCAATCGTCTTCCCCTCTTTGCATTCCCACAACCCCTCGTCGTCTTCTCTCTGGTTGACAGAGTTTGAACTGCGGAAAGTGGTGGTGGGACTGCCAGAAACAAGAACAGTACTGGAAATGAGCAGAAACAAGTGTAAAGTTGATATGAGTAGTATGTTTCCAACAGATGCGAAATAGATGTTTGTGATCTCTGGTGTTGTTGTTCTTTAGAAGCCAAGTGGTGCAGTGCAAAGTCACATATGACAGCAAGTCACTCATGATTAATGGCTAGAGAAGGATATTGCTTGCCGGCTCCATTCATTACCCCAGAATGAACGAGGAAGAAAAGAGTAGTATGCAGAGAAGGAACATCACAAAAACTCAGTTAGACACGGGGTGTCGGTGAAAATGAGGGGTACTTTGTAAAAGTACATAAAAGTAGAAAATAAAATTTCAGCTAATAAACGAACGGCACCACTCCCAAGCTAGGAAAATGAGTCTGCCCACAATCTTCGACAAAGCTAGCTTGATCAAGTAGAAGTTCGGCGGCGAACGGGACCTTAATGGTGGCATGGACCGAACCATTTAGGAGCTTATACTGGTTGGACCTGGAACCAGTTTGAAATAGGACCCGCTATAAATGAAGCGATCCCAAATCATCTTCACAAGATTCGAGCCATGAACCGTATTTGAACCAGGCCAAGTGTATTTGGTTCGGAACCCGTTGAATATAACCGTTAAACATGAAGACAGTGAAATGTTAATAAAATTATCTTTGTTTTCTCCATTTGCAAGTAAAATCTTAACTTTTAAGTATTTATTGCATCTTAATCAATACTTGAACAAGTAAACAACCAAAAAAAATTTAAAAATAAAAGAAACTAGAAATGTGAAAATTTTCAAAATTGGAACGAAACTATAATCGAATCGTGAACTAGAACGGGTTAAGGAATCGCCTGAAACCATAGAAAACCGATTCGAATACGAATCCACTAATATGAATTCAAAACCACCCCATAACTGTTCTGGGCCGGTTACAAATATGAATACGACCTCCACGACCCGGAAACGGTGAAACGGAATCAGAAATGACCTGTTTCATAACTGTAGTTTGGAATGAAATTGTTTCATCCTTTTTGTCAAGGGAAATTATCTAAAATTCATTCACAATTCGTAAAATCATTACTAAGATTCACCCTCTATATCTGATCATTATTTTGCACTATTTTCACATTTCTATGAGACCTTTATCTAATTAAAAAGGTTAAGGACACCAAATACATCACCAGACGCCATCCTCGTACTATTTCTGATGCAGCAAAGAGATTTCTATGTTCTCATAACACGTTTTTGAGTTCTCTCTGTTCAAAGGCCGGCAAATGTAATTCTCTGTAAAGAATGAAACTTCATGGAGGATTTCTAGATGTTTACTCTTCGTTCTTAAGCACAAACTCTCTTTCATATTCTTTTTTTTCTTTCCTTTAAAATCTCCCCAAGTATACTCACCACATCAACACAGACAGTTTACATTCCGGGACCGCTTCGAATACTTGAGTGTTTCTGCATATTTACTATTTTAAATTAAACTTTTTCGGGTTACGGGTTGTCGGGTTCAACCAGAACCGGAGTGGGCTTCAGTGACCCAATTCAAACCCGACCTGAAAATCTTTTTTGCTTAAAAATTTCAATCCGAACCTGGCTTTTTACGGGTCAGTTTCGGGTCAGGTTTCGGGTTTGGGTCAAGATTGACATCCCTTTATGTAGTACATGATTTGAATTACGTTGTCTAAATCTAATGTACTATCCTCAACAAGCAAAACTTCTCTTCCAAACTAGATCTTTTGTTCTCATCTTAGCTTCTTGTGACAATTAACCCTACTCTTCCTTTTGTTGGGTGGAGAAGCTGGGGCAAACTATGTAATGGTTATCTTTGTTTGGCGCGCGCGGTTATTGAATAACATTAATGGTTTGTCAAATCAAACCTTACGTAAATTATATTTAAATTAAAGACGTACATCAATTCTATTACTCCACGTTTTCATCAAATTACGTATAAACAATATGTTAGTGACGATCCTGGAGTACTTACAATTTTTATTAAAGACATGAATAAGACTCCAATGGCTCTTTTCATGACTCTGTTGGATACTGTTATCATCATCAGTTTTCGAGGAATACATTGTATTCTAGTCAGATTCACATTGGCATGGTACCACGTTGGAGGTGACTCGGAAAGTAAAGTTCAAACCTCTTCGGTGTTCATTGACAACATTAGCAGAAGCGTTGATAACAGGGCTTTGCGGTGGTTGTCGCGTATGGACGATTGTATTGAGTATGTGTTCATCTCGAGGAAGCGGCGATTTAATAACAGGTTAGCTTTTGCCATTGTTAAGATGAAAACTGCCTCGCACGTTAAATCGACAGTGGAGAAAATCCATGGGAAGATGTTCATGGGTCACAAGGTCTTCGCTCGAATGGCTAAATACGAAGAGCAGGGTGCGGTTGGGACGGAGGATTGTTCTGCGGACCAGAGTAGCGGCTAGGGTGACTCTGGTGTGCCTGGCGGTGACCTTGGTTGTGCGACCCAGAGCCAAGGATGTGGAGTTGCTGGCGGTACTGCTATGGCTGTTGGCGGCGGCAGAGTTGCGGTTCCTCTGTGTGGCGTGGAGGTGGTGGTGGGCGAAGCGTTGGTGAAGGATGTAGGGAAGCGTGATTCTGGAAGTTCGAACGGTCAGTCATGTGTTAACATCTTTTTTAATTGTTGTTGTCGTAATCGAGATTTGGTGAACGAAGAGAAGCCAGCGGGATTTAATGCTGAGTTGGCCAATGATGGTTCCAAGGCAAGAATGAATGCACTGTGCTACTGCACTATAGATGAAGGATTTACGGGTGGAGGGTACGCACCATGTGGGACACAGAATGGTGCCTGGAGTGGTGCACCGGTTACGTACTCGGGGTGGGCGTATCCTTTCATTGGCCATTGGCCTACGGTCCCGGTGATCGGCGCTGATCAGCACGGGTGGTGGGGACAGTCGTATGGTTGGGGGAGTGGTTATTGGTGGCCATATGATTCTAGAATGAATGGGTGCTTTCTCGGAAACGGGCAGCCCCCCGCCCCCTGTTCCGAGCATGTCGGAAGACCCAAATAGAGTTCCTAACTCAGGGATAAGTCAAGCGCCAGTTTCCATTCGCGCGCCTCATGTGGAAAGCGGGCTGGAGATTGATCTGATTGCTGAAGATATTGTGAACAATGATAGATTAATAGCCGGGGAAGATGCCAAATGGGCTGACAAGTTTGATAGCGTTGAGGATCTGGGGCTTGGTCTTGGTTGAATAGTGATGCCACGGATTCCCTTCGCATTCGACCGGCCGTTGAGTCTAGTGATCCCAAGGGTCGGATGTTCTAGGAAGGAGTTGAAGATATTGGTATTAGGAGCCTTTTTGAGGACCCTAAATTCCCACCAGGTTTCGAGCCAGGAGGAGGGTCGACTAAGCCGGAGGATGATCCTGATGAGGCTTATGTGTAGGAGGAAGTTAGGCAGACGCTGAAGCTAGGAAACGATCTTGGATGTTCCATACCTGACGAGGGACACTCTTGCAAACTTTGAAGAAATGTACGGGAACAAAGAGCAAGTTATCGTAAGCGATGTCAAGAAGCTAAGGAAGGATCGAAGGATGATTCCGATAGGTGTTCTAGGAACACATCTAAGGGTAGATCCAGGAAGGCTGCAGGGAAAAGACAAGTAGGCTTTAGCAAATTTGCACAGTAATAGCAAGGTGGTCATGCGAGGCAAAAGAAAGCTTTCTAGATCTAAGAGCGGATGTGATTGAAATACCCCAAACCTTAATATATTGCTTAAACACTTAAATATGGTGTATCAAGACTAAAAAGAGTCTTAGAAACATTAGTAAACAAATTAAACAAAAGGAAACACAAAATGTGCTTTAAAGTCAATAAGAGCCAAAATGTGCTCTAAGCTTGGGATAAACTTGGTTAAGACCTAATGAACTTACCAAGACCTCATTTATACACTAATGAACATATTAAATCAATTACCAAAGAAAACCAAGCTTGAAAACAAGTTTAAACACAAAATGTGCTTTAAGGAGTCTTAAAGCACATTTTTGAAAAATTGTCTTGTAAATGGGTTTTGAGTGGCTAGATGTCCATCATTACTCTTAAATATATATGTGTACTATATGATATCACATTTGGGTGTCTATATTAATGGGAAATCAAAAATTTCACTTCTATGTGCCTTGTTTTATGAATAGTAACTTTTACAAGCTAGTTTATAACATATGTTATGTTAAGTAATTAAATTGACAAACAAAGACTATATTACCCTCATTATAATAAGGGGGCCGGTTTTCTAAGGTGTGGTGACTCACCACCCTCTTGTTATTTTGTTAAGTAAATAATGGTGACTAATGAATGTACTATTTACTTTAAAACTACAAATATCTTCTAAAAGTAAACCAATCTTCATTCTCTCATTTCTTTCCTTGCTCACACGGTTTCCCACCTCTCTTCTTCCTTCTTGCTTCTTCTCTCTCGGTAATACTACTACCTCCATTAGAACTCCCACTTTGATCTCTTATTAAATCTTGCTCACTTGTCCAAATCAAAAACAAACACCACCATCTTCTTCCTCTCCTCAAGCTCTTCATTTCTATCTTCTCCAAACTTCAAGACAACCATTTCGGTGCCATGGAGTTTCTCCATTGAAGGAGCTTGAGCTTGTATTTTTACATATTGTTACTCTCCTTTGCTTCTAGGTAAGGAATCTCAAACAAAAATCAAGTTTCCTCCTTGTTTTCATGTCCGAAAATATGTATTGAAGGAGCTCTTTGTGTGACCTTGTTCTAGCTTTATTCCAACTCTTCATGGACTAGGTGGAGTCCTCTCTTGCTAGATATTCAAACTCTCTTCAAAGAGCAAGGTAAAACAACTACATTAATGTTTTTGAAACAATGTAAAATTAGGGTTTACAATGAGATGGAGCTTATAGCTTGAATACTCATTATAATGTTTGTATATTGTTTAGAACTTGTCAAAGAATCAAGTACTCCATCGGTTTTCTAAGGGAAACAAGAAAGAAGTTGTTTGGAAAGAGGTAAATCTACTAACCAAATGTTATTTAATGCCTTAGGAGAAATGAGCTTATAATGCTTGTTAAAACTACCTAAGAGCAAATGGTGAATGACTTAGTAAAGTGTTCCCAAGAGCTTAGTAAAAGGCATATGTGTTGTTGAGTGTATTTGCAGGTTAAAGGCAAATATATTGTGGAAATTCAGTGTTTATGATTTATGCATCTTAAGGGCCTAAGAGCCATGTCATTTAAGGGCCTAAGTGCCATGCAATTTAATTATGCACTATATTGTGATGTAGTGCTTTGTGAGTGGAGTTTGTGTATAATAAGTGCTTGATGGATTTTTAGTGTTCTTGGTTGTTTGTGGGTAAAAACAATGTGTTTTGGTTTAGTAATGTTCTAGGAGAACCTATGTCGAAATTTAGGTAACAAATGTGAAGTTCTAGGTGTTAAAATGAGTTTGATAAGTTAAGGAGTATTTAAAATGGTTAAGTGTTGTTCTTGTGTAGGAAACATGCATTAAGGTGATTTAAGATGTAACAAGGACTTAGGCATGAGCTTGAGATTTTAGTATGTACCAAAGTCATTTGGGGACTTAGGTAAAGACTTAGGCAAACTTTGGTAAATTAAGGAGAAAGTATGAACTTGAAAAAGGAATTGTTAAGATGGATATAAGGAATTAGTTGTGAGAGATGATGCTTGGGAGATGATGTTAAGATAAGGAGAAAACATTTGGGATAGTAGTTATCATAGGTGAGAAACACCATTTAGAAACCTAGTGTAAAAATGTTGTAAGTGTTAAGGAGTTTACAAGGAATAAGTAAAGGTTTAAGGAATTAGGAAAAGAGTTTGTGAGTATTTAAGAATGGCTTAAGTTGTGTTTGAAGTGCCCAAATGAGGTTAGGGGGTACTAGGTTATATGGGGTGAAGTTTGGAGTTGAATGTAAAAAGGAAAACAAGGATTTGGGGCAGACCGGACTTGCGACCGGACTTGCAAGCCCGGTCGGGACCTGTTTACCCTGCGAGAATTGGCTTCTGGAATGGACCGACCTTGGGACCGGACTTGCAAGGTCGGTCGGCCTGTAAATTGTGTACGGATGGAGTTACTGGAATCGACCGGACATAGGACCGGACTTGGCAAGTCCGGTCGGGCTAAATTTCCAAGGGGAGAAACTCTCTGGAATCGACCGGACATGGACAAGTCCGGTCGGCAAGTCCGGTCGGACCAAAACTTGTAAAAAAAAAAAACAGAAAAGAATGTGACTTATGTAGTTAACCCTAGGCTGTATAATGAAGGTAACCTAGGGTAAAGTTAGACATTAAACATGTCAAATAACTATGTTAAACACTTAGTAAATTTGGAGGTTAAGTAAGTTAATTAACCGACGTTCTTGAATTATGTATAGGAGTGACCTACGGAGGACACCAAACGAGGCAAGGACCAAGGTATGGTTTTCTTGCAGTCTGTTGTCTAGCGGTTTACACCGGTTTGTGTGTTATGTTTTTTCTGTGTGTTTACAACGTTATAAGATTTAAACATGTAATGAGTTTACAGTTGTTCATATTATTGTGATGTGATGTTGTGACTCGTTCCCCTGTGTGTGTCTAACATGACTTACCACCTATTGTGTGTTGGTTGTTAAGTTCCACTATGAACTTCTAACAAGTGTTAACTGGGAAGTGAGGAATCCGGTTGTCCGGTCATGCATGTAAGTTAAGAGTAGATATCTGAATCAGATTCGACTCTTATGTTGTTAAGATTGTTCTCCTTAATTTGGCGTTCGATCTCCCGCTAGCTTCTTCCAAAGCTTACCTATTCTGACTTATGATCGGTTTAGTGGGAACCTGTGTTTGTGTGGTGTGTTCGGGTCACTAAATCCGAACCATCTGTGACTTAAGTTACTCGTTCGTCTAACAGAACGGTAATGAGTGTGTTTAACGAGCTTAACATGAGGGTGAATCACTCTCTAGGCTCTTATGTTATTTGACCCTTGTGGTTTGTTATTGTGGAACGAAGATCCACTGTGTATGTGATGATGAGCTGTGCACTATTGATGCTATGCTCCATGTTATGTTATGTTATGTATGTAAATGAATGCCATGTTATCATGACAATTAGCTGCGCGTATCCCGGTAGCCGATGGGCTGCGCGTTAGCCATACCAGCCAAGGGTTGCTGACCCCCTCGGGGGATCCATATTTCTTATACTGCAGGATGAGGATCGAAGAAGCGGAGTGGCTTTAGATCCTAAGATGTGATTACTTTTGTATACTTTTGGATGTTGGCCCGGGATGCGCCTGTGCTCCTGTGGCGTTATATACTTTTGTTGTTGCAGTTACAGTGATGTTATACAGTTACGAGATATGTACACACTCGGTATTGTAATATGATGTATTTATGGTTTAGTTTTATGCTCGGGAGTCTGATCATCAGACCGGTACAATGTATTTATTCTGCCTTGTCAACCACGTGGGTGGTTGACGGCGTTGTAGCACCGAAGCGTTAGTTACTGTTTAGTTATTTTATTTCCGCTGCGATTTCATTTAGTATCATGTGCGTATTAGGGGTGTTACAAAAAGTGGTATCAGAGCGAAGTATCGCTCTGATGACTAGAATACCGAGCTTAGGAATTACCGAGTTAGGAAACCTAACTACAGTTACTTCAGTGAACATTATGGAAGGTTAACCACTACTAAGTGTGGAGATACCTTATTGTCGGGAAGCGTTACAACCGTTGGACCGATAAGTGTGCAAGCATATTGCTAATGAATATTCATGTGAATACAGATGGCAGGTAGACCGCGCGGTAGAGGCCGCGGAAGTGGTACTGTGATGCGGGTGACCAGGGCGAGAACACTACGGCTCAGGTTATGGCTGAGCTGTAGCAGCCGCTGTGGCCCAGATGGTACCCCAGCTTGTAGCTGCGATACAGCAGGGCAGATGCCCGGAGTTCAACCACCACCGCCACCGCCACGAGAGACCAACTGGGTCAAGGCATTGGCAGACTTGAGACCCCCTTCATTTCATGGGGAGACCGACCCACGTAAGCTGGAGGCGTACATCTCCGAGTTGGAGACCGCCTACGAGACCTTGGCTGTACCGCAGAGGCTAAGGTCCGTCTTGCCGCTTACTACCTGAAGGGTTCGGCACAAAACTGGTGGAAGCTTGTGAGAGAGGACCGATGGCGGATCCTCAGTTTGGATGGAGGGAGTACACGGCTCTGCTGCGAGCCAAATACTACCCTGTGCACGTTCAAGAGGCCAAGCGCCTTGAGCTGGATAGTCTGAGGCAGGGGGACAAGGTGTCGGTTGATGAGTATTACACTGCCTTCACCGGCCTTGTCCACCTGTTACCAGACCTGGGATACTCGAACCGGGTGCTGGTAAACCGTTTTCTATAACGTCTCAGCCACCGTCTTCGCTATGGGATGGGGCCAGCTGAATACTACCTTGCAGGTAATTTAAATAAAGATTGATGTGAATATGTGTAGTCTACAAGTGAGTATTGATGTGAGTTTGTGAGTATGTATTGCGGGGCATGACTGATCATCCTCAATTCAGGAGTGCTATCATGCCGCTGCTAAGTGGAGATCACCGTCCGTCTGAGGGACGAGGAGAATGCGCACAAGCGCAAGGCCACGAGCGAGGGCAGAGTTCGCAGGGGTACGGGGAGAAAGAAGAAGAAGAAACCTTATCCCCAGCCCCAGAAGAGTCAGCACCAGGGTGACAAGGGCCAAGCCCAAACCACCACAGCTGAGGAGCCACTGAAGCTCACATATGCTTATGCGGCGAAGCCCCTACGCTCTTACCCCCCAAAGGGTATTGTTTAATCTTGTGTGATAAGTTGATGTGTATATTGATAAGTTGTGAAACAAGTACTGAGTGTGTATTGTGTTAGCAGCTAGCACGGGCTCTGGACCGGAGCGCCACTATTACTGTAAGTGGTGCAATGGAGACCACCCCGGCAAGGACTGCAAGGGAATGAGTGCAGTGTCGATACTGCGAGAAGTGGGGTCACCGTGACCACGAGTGTTTACCGGAACCCCCCAATCGCAGAGTCAACAAGCCCAAGGGGCAGTGGAAGGTAAGGCCACATCAGCTATTGATGGCCCGAAACGCTAACCAGCCACCCACAGATCAGAGGCATACTGATTCCCGAAGGAAGGGTCACTGACCCCAGAAGGGGCCGTCGGTGTCGGTGAAGCTAGAGGCAACCTGCTACCGTGTCCTGTGGGTGACCCTGTCGAATGCATAGACCAGCCTAGACCGCCTAAACTGTTGAATGTAATAAGTGATTGCATACCGCATTTCATGCTTATGTGTATTAGTGAGTCAAGTATATTATCATGTGAGTAAGGAGTCGAAGTGTAGTGTGAAAGACACCTAATTAGATAATTCTAAATCTAAAGGAACCTTCAATATATGTTATCCAATCCCACCCACACCAAACCCTGAAGAGACCACCATCAACATCACCGACTTTCCAATGGAGCAATGTCAGGTTATCCAGCCAGGTATGATACTCTTAAATGGATACCTGACACCGGAGGCACAAATCCATGTCATCAGACGATGCGACGAACTTGGAGCTAAACCTGGAGGTTTCTACACACCTGAATATCCGAACGGATCAAGAATGCAATTGAATGATGTGCATGGTAAGGACTGGAACCCTTACACCAAGTCATATCAAGAAGTGCGAGCTGGAGATGGAGCAATAGTACCAAGTATACCTGAGGAGTTCCGTGCGGTCGTTAATCACGCCGTGGAGATTGCTCAACAAGTTGAAACGGATTCAATTCCAAATGTGGAAGCAGATTTGTGTATTGTGAACTTCTACCAGAAAGGTGGACGGTTAGGTTTACACCAAGATAAGGACGAGTCACCCGAGTCTCTAAGTAAGGGAGTACCCGTGGTGTCTTGGTCCATTGGTGATACCGCAGTATTTGTGTATGGCGAGCAGAAGCGTGCTGATCTCGCGAGGAAGTTAATACTAAAGTCAGGAGATGTGTTAATCATGGGTGGGCAGTCAAGGATGCTATATCACGGCATCAGAAAGATCAACTGAATACCGCACCGTCGGCAGTGATCAATGCCACACACATGAAACCCGGACGTTTGAATTTGACCTTCAGACAATTCTAGCCTTGTATACTTTGTAATGTGTTAAGCCAGTATATGTTAAGGAAGTTATGTATGTGTTAAGTTATATCAACCATGTAACCAACAATGTTGTAAAGAGGAAGTGTTAATGAATAAAGTGGAGTTATTGAAGTATATCACCGTGTTGTTACCCAGTACTTATTAGTTTGCCAATGAATTAGGCTGTGCACTCGGAACGGGAGGCACTGAGTGTCTGCAATGAGGCAGAAGCCGGCAAGAGCGGCACAATCCTCACCGGTACCTTTCCAGTGAATGGCGTGGATGCATCGATCTTGTTCGACTCTGGAGCCTCACACACATTTGTTTCGCTATCTTTTGCGAAGAGGCTGGGGTTAGATGGAGAGGAGATGCCAGACTTCTTGGTCACTCTCCCATCGAAAGAGCGGATCAGGTGTACCCGCTACCACCGAGATGTCATTGTACGAATCAGAGGTGAAGAGTTTCCCGATCGACCTGATAGAGTTCGACGGACTTGGATTTGATGTGATTGTCGGGATGAACTGGTTGGAGCGGTACAAGGGCAGAATCCTGTGTGCCGAGCATCGACTGCTTCTTCGGAGTCCATCTGGGGTTACCATATCATACCGCCAGAGGCCCAGGAGCCTTCGACACAGATCATCACCGCCATGGCCATGTATCGTGAGTTACGACGAGGGAGTGATGTATACCTCTGCTATGTCCAGGACATAGAGAGAGACCCTGAGTTTAGCCCAGATGTGCCGGTAGTGTCGGAGTTTCCTGATGTATTTCCTAAGGAACTGCCGGCATGCCGCCAGCACGAGGTTGAGTTTGAGATCGACTTAGTTCCGGGCACTGGACCCATTGCGAAGGCACCTTATCGTATGGCTCCAGCAGAGATGACAGAGCTCAAGGAGCAGCTGAGAGACCTACTTGACAAGGGCTTTATCCGCCCTAGTGTTTCACCATGGGGAGCGCCGGTCCTCTTCGTGAAGAAGAAGGACGGTAGCCTCCGCCTGTGTATTGATTATCGGGAGCTGAATGCTGTTACGGTGAAGAACCGTTACCCTTTACCACGCATCGACGATCTATTTGATCAGCTGAGGGGTGCATCAGTATTCTCCAAGATAGACTTACGTTCCGGATACCATCAGATTGCCATCCGTGACAGTGATATCGAGAAGACAGCTTTCAGAACGAGGTATGGGCACTATGAGTTCACAGTTATGCCGTTTGGCTTATCGAATGCACCAGCTAAGTTCATGGACTTAATGAACCGTTTGTTCCAAGATCAGTTGGACAAGTCAGTGGTAGTCTTCATCGATGACATTCTTGTGTATTCTAAATCAAGAGGTGAGCACGAAAGCCACCTGAAAATGTGTTACAAACTCTGAGGAGAAACCAGTTGTATGCAAAGTTTTCGAAATGTGAATTTTGGTTGAACCAAGTATCCTTCCTTGGACATGTGATTTCTGAGGCCGGGATCGCTGTTGATCCGGCAAAGATAGATGCAGTGCGCACCTGGCCTAGGCCGAAGACAGTCACTGATATCATGAGCTTCCTCGGTCTGGCAGGATATTATAGGAGGTTTGTGAAGGACTTCTCCAGTATCTCGAAGCCGATGACTTCCTTAATGAAGAAGGATGCACCATTCGAGTGGACAGTCGACTGTGAGAGTTCTTTCGTGAGTCTCAAGGATGCTCTGACATCTGCACCAGTCCTGACTATACCAGACGGTCCAGATGGTTTTGAGGTCTACTGCGACGCATCAGGCAGAGGTATGGGTTGTGTATTGATGCAGCACGGGAAGGTCGTAGCATACGCCTCCCGTCAGCTGAAGAAGCATGAGGAGAACTACCCTACCCACGACTTAGAATTGGGTGCCATTGTCTTCGTATTGAAGATAGCGACATTGTATATGTGCTCTATTCTATGCTTGAAGTACTTGTATACATGAATATGTATTGAATCTATCTGACATATAGTTAAACGCTCAATCAGAAAGAGTAATGAGGCAAAGAAGTGTGGTAATTGAACGATTACGATCACATATCGCAACGGGTAAGGCAAATGTGGTAGCTGACGCACTGAGTCGCCGAGCACACTCCTCCATTCGCTAGTCTCTCATACTGGCTTGGTTGAAGAGGTGCGGAGTGCTCAGATGACGGATCAGTATATGCTGGAGATCCGGCAGAAGCTTATTGATGGCACATTCGAGGGTCAGAAGTACGATTCAGACTCCACGATGATGACCTGATTAGGCTGAATGGCCGATTGTGTATACCTAGGAGTAGCGCTGAGTTGAAGGAGCGCATATTGAGTGAATCCCATTGTTCTACTACTTCGATTCACCCGGAGCTTCAAAGATGTATAAGAGTATGAAAAGGTATTTTTGGTGGACTGGAATGAAGAAAGATGTTAGTGATTATGTGTTGAGGTGTCTCACTTGCCAGAAGGTCAAGTTTGAGCACCGACGGCCTGGTGTATGGTACAGCCAATGCCAGTGCCTGAGTGAAGTTCCATGATATCTCCATGGACTTTGTAGTAGGGCTTCCGCCTACAAGGGGAGGTCTGAATATGATATGGGTGTAGTTGACCGACTGACCAAGGGCCCGATTCATTCCGATGAAGGACACTTGGAAAGTGGCAAGATTGGCAGAACTATTTGATAAAGAATTGTAAGACATCATGGTGTACCGAAAACGATTGTATCAGACAGAGATACCAGATTCTTATCCAGATATTGGAAGTCTACACGAGAGGCATTGGGTACTGAACTGAAGTTGAGTACAGCGTTTCACCCACAGACCGATGGTCAGAGTGAGCGCACCATTCAGACACTTGAGGATATGCTACGTGCTTGTGCACTTGACTTTCAGACCAGCTGGATTGATAAGTTACATCTGATCGAGTTTAGTTACAACAACAGTTATCATGCTTCGATCAAGATGTCTCCCTTCCAGGCCTTGTACGGTAGACCATGCCGCACGCCATTATGCTGGGATGAGTCGAGTGAGACGGTCATTATAGGACCAGAGTATCTTGAGCAAGTTCAGGCAGAAGTTCGCCAGATCAGGGCTAATATGAAAGCAGCTCAGGATAGACAGAAGTCGTACGCAGATGTGCGCCGACGTGACCTGGAGTTCGCCGTGGGCGATCAGGTTTTTTTGAGAGTATCCCCCATGAAGGGAGTATTTCGTTTTGGCCAGAAGGGCAAGTTGAGCCCAAAGTATGTGGGGCCTTATGTTGTGACGGAGCGGATCGGCCCGGTAGCCTATAGACTAGACCTACCCGCCGAGCTGGGCAAGGTACATGATGTATTTCATGTGTCCCAGTTGAAGAAGTATATGTCTCATCCGTCTCATGTGCTTCAGCCTGAAAGGCTAACCTTAGAGCCGACCATGCGATCAGTGGAGACTCCGGTACGGATTCTGGATGCTAAGACTCGAGACACTCGCCATAAGTCCGTGAGACTGGTGAAAGTTCTCTGGTCTAACCAGGACGTTGAGGAGGCCACTTGGGAGCTGGAGATAAGATGAAGGCGAAGTACCCGTCATTGTTTACTTCTTAGTACTTATGTGTATAGGGTACGGGGCGTACCCCTTTTTAAGGGGGGTAGAGCCGTTTCGGTTATGTGTGTACGACGTGTATTTGAATACATCGTCTATGTTATTTGTTATGTTACAGACCGTTGTGTCTGAATGATGTGGATAATGTTGTATGGACCTTGTGTCCAATGTTATGTACTCGATGTTATGTTTGTTGGACCTGGTGTCCAATGTTATGTAAGTGTGTTGTTAGTGATGTATGGAAGTATTGTTTATAAGTGTTCCCGTGTTCTAATATTTAGGATATGTGGAAGTATGAACTTTGAGGGCAAAGTTCTTTTAAGGGGGGTAGATTGAAATACCCCAAACCTTAATATATTGTTTAAACACTTAAATATGGTGTATTAAGACTAAAAAGAGTCTTAGAAACATTAGTAAACAAATTTAAACAAAAGGAAACACAAAATGTGCTTTAAAGTCAATAAGAGCCAAAATGTGCTCTAAGCTTGGGATAAACTTGGTTAAGACCTAATGAACTTACCAAGACCTCATTTATACACTAATGAACATATTAAATCAATTACCAAAGAAACCAAGCTTGAAAACAAGTTTAAACACAAAATGTGCTTTAAGGAGTCTTAAAGCACATTTTTGAAAAATTGTCTTGTAAATGGGTTTTGAGTGGCTAGATGTCCATCATTACTCTTAAATATATATGTGTACTATATAATATCACATTTGGGTGTCTATATAATGGGAAATCAAAAATTTCACTTCTATGTGCTTGTTTTATGAATAGTAACTTTTACAAGCTATTTTATAACATATGTTTGTAAGTAATTAAATTGACAAACAAAGACTATATTACCCTCATTATAATAAGGGGGCCGGTTTTTCTAAGGTGGTGACTCACCACCCTCTTGTTATTTTGTTAAGTAAATAATGATGACTAATGAATGTACTATTTACTTTAAAACTACAAATATCTTCTAAAAGTAAACAATCTTCATTCTCTCATTTCTTTCCTTGCTCACACGGTTTCCCACCCTCTCTTCTTCTTCTTGCGTTCTCTCACGGTAATACTACTACCTCCATTAGAAACTCCCACTTTGATCTCTTGTTATCTTGCTCACTTGTCCAAATCAAAAACAAACACCACCATCTTCTTCCTCTCCTCAAGCTCTTCATTCCTATCTTCTCCAAACTTCAAGACAACCATTTCGGTGCCATGGAGTTTCTCCATTGAAGGAGCTTGAGCTTGTATTTTTACATATTGTTACTCTCCTTTGCTTCTAGGTAAGGAATCTCAAACAAAAATCAAGTTTCCTCCTTGTTTTTGTCATGTCCGAAAATATGTATTGAAGGAGCTCTTTGTGTGACCTTGTTCTAGCTTCATTCCAACTCTTCATGGACTAGGTGGAGTCCTCTCTTGCTAGATATTCAAACTCTCTTCAAAGAGCAAGGTAAAACAACTACATTAATGTTTTTGAAACAATGTAAAATTAGGGTTTACAATGAGATGGAGCTTATAGCTTGAATACTCATTATAATGTTTGTATATTGTTTAGAACTTGTCAAAGAATCAAGTACTCTATCGTTTTTCTAAAGGAAACAAGAAAGAAGTTGTTTGGAAAGAGGTAAATCTACTAACCAAATGTTATTTAATGCCTTAGGAGAAATGAGCTTATAATGCTTATTAAAACTACCTAAAGAGCAAATGGTGAATGACTTAGTAAAGTGTTCCCAAGAGCTTAGTAAAAGGCATATGTGTTGTTGAGTGTATTTGCAGGTTAAAGGCAAATATATTGTGGAAATTCAGTGTTTATGATTTATGCATCTTAAGGGCCTAAGAGCCATGTCATTTAAGGGCCTAAGTGCCATGCATTTTAATTATGCACTATATTGTGATGTAGTGCTTTGTGAGTGGAGTTTGTGTATAATAGTGCTTGATGGATTTTTAGTGTTCTTGGTTGTTTGTTGGTAAAAACAATGTGTTTTGGTTTAGTAATGTTCTAGGAGAACCTATGTCGAAATTTAGGTAACAAATGTGAAGTTCTAGGTGTTAAAATGAGTTTGATAAGTTAAGGAGTATTTAAAATGGTTAAGTGTTGTTCTTGTGTAGGAAACATGCATTAAGGTGATTTAAGATGTAACAAGGACTTAGGCATGAGCTTGAGATTTTAGTATGTACCAAAGTCATTTTGGGACTTAGGTAAAGACTTAGGCAAACTTTGGTAAATTAAGGAGAAAGTATGAACTTGAAAAAGGAATTGTTAAGATGGATATAAGGAATTAGTGTGAGAGATGATGCTTGGGAGATGATGTTAAGATAAGGAGAAAACATTTTGGGATAGTAGTTATCATAGGTGAGAAACACCATTTAGAAACCTAGTGTAAAAATGTTGTAAGTGTTAAGGAGTTTACAAGGAATAAGTAAAGGTTTAAGGAATTAGAAAAAGAGTTTTGTGAGTATTTAAGAATGGCTTAAGTTGTGTTTGAAGTGCCCAAATGAGGTTAGGGGGTACTAGGTTATATGGGGTGAAGTTTGGAGTTGAATGTAAAAAGGAAACAAGATTGGGGGCAGACCGGACTTGCGACCGGACTTGCACCCGGTCGGGACCTGTTTACCTGCGAGAATTGGCTTCTGGAATGGACCGACTTGGGACCGGACTTGCAAGGTCGGTCGGGCCTGTAAATTGTGTACGGATGGAGTTACTGGAATCGACCGGACATAGGACCGGACTTGGCAAGTCCGGTCGGGCAAATTTCCGAAGGGAGAAACTCTCTGGAATCGACCGGACACCTGGACAAGTCCGGTCGGCAAGTCCGGTCGGACCAAAACTTGTAAAAAAAAAAAAAAAAGAAAAGAATGTGACTTATGTGTTAACCCTAGGCTGTATAATGAAGGTAACCTAGGGTAAAGTTAGACATTAAACATGTCAAATAACTATGTTAAACACTTAGTAAATTTGGAGGTTAAGTAAGTTAATTAACCGACGTTCTTGAATTATGTATAGGAGTTGACCTACGGAGGACACCAAACGAGGCAAGGACCAAGGTATGGTTTTCTTGCAGTCTGTTGTCTAGCGGTTTACACCGGTTTGTGTGTTGTATGTTTTTTCTGTGTGTTTACAACGTTATAAGATTTAAACATGTAATGAGTTTACAGTTGTTCATATTATTGTGATGTGATGTTGTGACTCGTTCCCTTGTGGTGTCTAACATGACTTACCACCTATTGTGTGTTGGTTGTTAATTCCACTATGAACTTCTAACAAGTGTTAACTGGGAAGTGAGGAATCCGGTTGTCCGGTCATGCATGTAAGTTAAGAGTAGATATCTGAATCAGATTCGACTCTTATGTTGTTAAGATTGTTCTCCTTAATTTGGCGTTCGATCTCCGCTAGCTTCTTCCAAAGCTTACCTATTCTGACTTATGATCGGTTTAGTGGGAACCTGTGTTTGTGTGGTGTGTTCGGGTCACTAAATCCGAACCATCTGTGACTTAAGTTACTCGTTCGTCTAACAGAACGGTAATGAGTGTGTTTAACGAGCTTAACATGAGGGTGAATCACTCTCTAGGCTCTTATGTTATTTGACCCTTGTGGTTTGTTATTGTGGAACGAAGATCCACTGTGTATGTGATGATGAGCTGTGCACTATTGATGCTATGCTCCATGTTATTTATGTTATGTATGTAAATGAATGCCATGTTATCATGACAATTAGCTGCGCGTATCCCGGTAGCCGATGGCTGCGCGTTAGCCATACCAGCCAAGGGTTGCTGACCCCCTCGGGGGATCCATATTTCTTATACTGCAGGATGAGGATCGAAGAAGCGGAGTGGCTTAGATCCTAAGATGTGATTACTTTTGTATATGATAAGTGTCCAAATGAGCATGATTTATAGGTGTATTTCATATATAATATTAGCACTTTTCTTGCTCATTTCTCCACTTCGGTTAGTTTTTCCTCTAGTTTATGTTTTATTATTTATCTCACAAATTATTGGTTTAACATGAGGAAAACCAAGCCGGAAGTGAAGTAGATAAAGAGACGAACACATAGACGCAAACGGCTCAGAAAACGGACTTATAACGAAGAATGTAGAGCCGGTTTGAAGATTGTTATATATATGTTATATATATAATATCGCACGGACACAAACAGAGGCAACCGCCCCGTATTGGGCGGTCTACTCTAATGCAACCGCCTCGCGACAAGCTGAGGCAACCGCCTCTTAACAGAGGCGGAACAGATAGAGGCAACCGCCTCTCAAGGAGGCGGACTGAGAGAGGCTAACGCCTCGCGGTCAATTTAGAGGCTACCGCTCTTAACAGGCGGACACCACACAGACTACCGCCTCGCGTCAGGCTACCGCCTCGCGGTAAATTAGAGGCTACCGCCTCTTAACTCGCGGACAACACTGAGGCTACCGCCTCCTTATCAGGCGGACGAGACACCGCTACCGCCTGGTTCACTCGCGGACAAGACAGAGAAGACCGCCACTTATCAGGCGGTCGTGTATAAAATTGCGCCCCGAGCTTATCTTCTTCTTCGCCCGTTTTCTTCTTCGTCTGCAACTTGCGCCGACTCTCCGCAACTCGTCCACTGCAACTTATCTATCTACCTCTATCACCCCCTCGCGCCTACCATATTTCCCTCACGCGTGAGCTCTGTCCCCTGGACAATCAACAGTTAATCAAAATCGTACGGACTTCTTCTCCTCTGCCTCTATATAAACGACGCCCCTTCTGCAAATAAATAACTCCCTTCCTCCGCATCCAAATTGTTAGTTGTTATTTGTTATTTTGTTATTATTAGTATTAGACCACCGTTACAGACCACAACCACCACCATCGATCCACTTCATTCTCTTATCTTCCCACTTCTCCATTTTAGTTTTAATCTTACATTTCACCACGAAGCAGAAGCAGTATAAAAGAACAGAAGAAAAGGGAGCTGGAACAGAGCGAATCGCAGTCCAGTCTCCGCCAGCAGTCTCCAAATTAATGGCTATTTCTGTTTCCCTTTTTATTACTGTTAATGTCTAAGTGATTTTATTCGTATCCTAGGATGGGGTTTGTTCCTAAATAATTCAGACTTATTATTAATACCAAGTTTGCTTATAAATATTTGTTTTGTCTCTCTAAATTATTAAATGCTTAACAACTGATCATTTTTATGCATTAACGGTTTCTCTTATTTCAATGATTTTGTAAATCTGAGAATAGACCACAAAGAAAGATAAACGTTAGATATTATACTCCTTGATTAGCAGATAAAATCCATCGCTGTTATAAAAAGAATTCTCACTTAAAGCTAATTAATGATTTTAGACTTTTTCTGATTGTAAGAAGTTTAATGAATTAATTAAGAGCTGTCCTTATCTATGATTTAGAAAGGTCACAAGATAAATCTTAACAGACAAATAAGAGCAAATTAGGATTATTAATTGTCTAAGTAATTTAGGAAATTCCCCCGCAATCCTAGGATACCCTTTTTCCATCCATCCATTTATTTTATTTACTGTTTTATTATTTCCGCTCTGTTCCTAAAAATCAAGCTTGCCTCCGGCTAAACCCCAATTTACATTTTATGCATTTTAATTTGCCTTTTTGTACATTTACTAAACTGGATAATTAATCAGATAATTGCGAAGTCTCTGTGGATACGACCTTGTTGTACTACAAAGATTGGGTTCACTGCCCATAGTAAGCAAGATAGTTTAACTATTATTTTGCCCAACAAGTTTTTGGCGCCGTTGCCGGGGACTTCGGTCCAACTATCTGGTTCATTATCTGTTTAGTTTTTCTTTTATTTCTGTAATTACCCTTTTGTGTATAAATTTTTGTTTTGTTTTTAAAGGTACTTAATTCTGATGGATGGTCACTACGATCAAGCAGGAATTGGTATGGTTACCCCTATGGCGCAGATGACTACAGTCAATGGAGTGTCTGCCAAGAGTGTGGAGGAGACCATGGAAGTACCTATTGTCCTATGGTTGCATTAGAAAGAGACAACGCCATTTTACGGGAAATGATGGCAAATTTTACCTCAACCATTGAAATGATCCGGCAAAGAACGCTAGATCAGGTAGACCACATGGAACAACCCGTTCCACAACTGAATGCAGTGGTTCACGAGGAAGAACAACCTGTTGAGGACTTAAGCTACTCTCCACCTCCTCCCTTTTCGAATTAGAGAATCCATCACCAAAACCATCAGCTTGATTATGAAGACAACCCCTCAGAAGAGAGTTTCTCCTTGGACTTCATGGAGTTCCCTCCCTCTGAAATCAACTACTATTTCCCCTCCTTCACCGTGCTCTACCCCAAGATGAGGGTGGACACATCCTCAACCTTGAGAAGGGGGAGATGCCGCCTCCTCCGAGCCATCAGAAGAGAGTGCTATAGTAAATTTCAAGGAGCCACTTCCCTCTGAAGCTCCCTATCAAGGTTCTTACCATAAGCCTCAACAACAAGAGGAGGATTTTTACATCCTCCAATTTGAGGAAGAAAAGTCATTTCCACCGGGTCTTCTGTTAGAACTACGTTCCCGGCAGTACCTCCTCAAACACCGGATTTTGTGGAGTATTAATTTCTTATTTTATATGCCGAGGTAACGTTTTGTTTTGATCCAGGATAACGACAAAGCGTCTAGCCAAAGACGTTAAAGAAGGGCAGCTTCCTGGGAGGCAACCCGGGTGTACTTTTATTTATTTTGCTTTTATGTTGTTTTAATTTTCAGGTTCTCTTTTAATTTTATTTTTGCTAACTTTTAACCCCGTTTTTAGTGTGGTTGCTTCTAGTGTCTTCTGCAGGTGCACCTCCATGTGGACACCGCAACCAAGCTACGCTACTTGAGGCTGAAGCTCAAGTGTGGGGGAACTCCTATAAACGCAAGCAAAAATAAATCAGGGGAGTACCAGTTTCTTTAGTTTGCTTTTATTTAAAAAAAATTTCAGAGGAGCGTTTATGTGCTTAACTGTTTATTTGTGCTCTTTGTGTTTCTCTCTATTTTATCTACTTACCGAAAAGGTCTTCTGAAAGCTTCCCTTGTTTTTCTGGTGAACAATGAGGACATTGTTCAATTTAAGTGTGGGGGAGTGTGCCCTTTTCGGTGACATTTGTGCTAAAATGCTTAATCTCTCTGCTTATCCTCGTTTGTCCAAATTTAAAGCATTCTTTATCCTGCGTTTGTCCAATTTAAAATTTGTGGACCCTTTATATGTGGGTTGTTCTCTTTAAAATAATATTGTTATGAATTGTGGGATAAATGTACAAATTTTAAAATTTTGATTACTTTTGAGGAGCATTTTATATGCGGTGTGACCAAATAATCTGCAAATGGTTGGATTTTATTGCTCAGGTTTCTTTCTGTCTTCTCTCTTAGGGATTGCTAAGGGGTACTTCTCTGTTAAAAAAAGAGAAAGAAAAAAAAATAAGGGACTGCGAGACACCATCGGTAACCACAAAAAGGAGTTGAGTGTTCTTAAATACAAAGGCTTGATGCCTACATATTATCTTCTCATCTCTTATGCAAAAGTGAAACAAATGCATAAATCTATTTTTCCTTTGTTTTTCTCCTCAATGCCCATTCTTGAGAGAAGTTGGCCATGGTGAAAATTCTCAGAGTCACCTAAAAAGAAACATTGGAGTACCTTAGATCATACCCCGAAACTCTATGTTTTATTTTTACCCTGAGCACACCTTTGCCACCAGCAGTTAATTTTTCACACTCCTCAATAAGTTAAAAAGATCATGTTTATCCTACCCTTCATAATAATATTTGTTAGTATTGAGCATTCCCTACTTACTTGGGTACGTGGTTTTGCTTGAGGACAAGCAAAAAGATAAGTGTGGGGGGGTGATAAGTGTCCAAATGAGCATGATTTATAGGTGTATTTCATATATAATATTAGCACTTTTCTTGCTCATTTCTCCACTTCGGTTAGTTTTCCTCTAGTTTATGTTTTATTTATTATCTCACAAAATTATTGGTTTAACATGAGGAAAACCAAGCCGGAAGTGAAGTAGATAAAGAGACGAACACATAGACGCAAACGGCTCAGAAAACGGACTTATAACGAAGAATGTAGAGCCGGTTGAAGATTGTTATATATATATATATATATAATATCGCACGGACACAAACAGAGGCAACCGCCCCGTATTGGGCGGTCTACTCTAATGCAACCGCCTCGCGGACAAAAAGGCTGAGGCAACCGCCTCTTACAGAGGCGGCCCATATAGGGCAACCGCCTCTCAAGGAGGCGGCGTGAGAGAGGCTAAACCGCCTCGCGTCAATTTAGAGGTACCGCCTCTTAACAGGCGGACACCACACGATACCCACCGCCTCGCGGTCAGGCTACCGCCTCGCGGTAAATATAGAGGCTACCGCCTCTTCACTCGCGGACAACACTGAGGCTACCGCCTCCTTATCAGGCGGACGAGACACAGGCTACCGCCTGGTTCACTCGCGGACAAGACAGAGAAGACCGCCACTTATCAGGCGGTCGTGATAAAATTGCGCCCCGAGCTTATCTTCTTTCGCCCCGTTTTTCTTCTTCGTCTGCAACTTGCGCGACTCTCCGCAACTCGTCCACTGCAACTTATCTATCTACCCCCGCCGGCGCCTACCATATTTCCCTCACGCGTGAGCTCTGTCCCCTGGAGCAATCAACAGTTAATCAAAATCGGGAGCTTCTTCTCCTCTGCCTCTATATAACCGACGCCCTTCCTTGCAATAAAATAACTCCCTTCCTCAGCATCCAAATGGTTAGTTGTTATTTTGTTATTTTGTATTATTAGTATTAGACACCGTTACAGACCACAACCACCACCATCGATCCTTCATTCTCTTATCTTCCCACTTCTCCATTTTTAGTTTAATCTTACATTTCACCCACGAAGCAGAAGCAGTATAAAGAACAGAAGAAAAGGAGCTGGAACAGAGCGAATCGCAGTCCAGTCTCCGCCAGCAGTCTCCAAATAATGGCTATTTCTGTTCCCTTTTTATATTACTGTTAATGTCTAAGTGATTTTATTCGTATCCTAGGATGGGGTTTGTTCCTAAAATTCAGACTTATTATTAATATACCAAGTTTGCTTATAAATATTTGTTTTGTCTCTCTAAATTATTAAATGCTTAACAACTGATCATTTTTTGCATTTACGGTTTCTCTTATTTCAATGATTTTGTAATCTGAGAATAGACCACAAAGAAAGATAAACGTTAGATATTATACTCCTTGATTAGCAGATAAAATCCATCGCTGTTATAAAAAGAATTCTCACTTAAAGCTAATTAATGATTTTAGACTTTTTCTGATTGTAAGAAGTTTAATGAATTAATTAAGAGCTGTCCTTATCTATGATTTAGAAAGGTCACAAGATAAATTCTTAACAGACAAATAAGAGCAAATTAGGATTATTAATTGTCTAAGTAATTTAGGAAATTCCCCCGCAATCCTAGGATACCCTTTTTCCATCCATCCATTTATTTTATTTTACTTTTTTATTATTTCCGCTCTGTTCCTAAAAATCAAGCTTGCCTCCGGCTAAACCCCAATTTACATTTTATGCATTTTAATTTGCCTTTTTTTGTACATTTACTAAACTGGATAATTAATCAGATAATTGCGAAGTCTCTGTGGATACGACCTTGTTGTACTACAAAGATTGGGTTCACTGCCCCATAGTAACAAGATAGTTTAACTATATTTTGCCCAACATGTATACTTTTGATGTTTGGCCCGGATGCGCCTGTGCTCCTGTGGCGTTATATACTTTTGGTTGTTGCAGTTACAGTGATGTTATACATTTACGGATATGTAAACACTCGGTATTGTATATGATGTATTTATGGTTTAGTTTTATGCTCGGGAGTCTGATCATCAGACCGGTACAATTGTATTCATTCTGCCTTGTCAACCACGTGGGTGGTTGACGGCGTTGTAGCACCGAAGCGTTAGTTACTGTTTAGTTATTTTATTCCGCTGCGATTTCATTTAGTATCATGTGCGTATTAGGGGTGTTACAGTGATCCATTAGCTTGTATGGTTTGTAGGTTGCGATAGGTATGTTTGGTTTTTTGTCTTCGGAACTTGTGGATCTTTGTATTTCTGCCCTTGTGGCAATTTGGGCCGTGTGTCTATAATTATAAAGAAAAAACATTTATATACCTTTAAATTTAATATATGGTACTGTTGAATTTTTTTTGAATCCTATAAGATTTGACTTCTCGGCCCGCCATTGTTTGTACCCTCTAGAACCCGAGAAAGAGATATGTGGTCAATAAGTACCATATCTTTGAGCTACAGAGAAATCATGTATCTCAGCGGCAAAACGTGTCCGTGCAATAATTTGCAGTTAATCAGCTAGCAAGATATAGTTCAACACCAGCTCCTATGGCACTAGAATGGGATCAAATACATCCTATGCTATTTGCGAGGAACTTCTGATATGGGATTATTTTATCAATCACGTAGAGCCATATCCCAAAAGGATATTTATTGATATAGAGGGGGACTACCATTTCTTGTGTTCAACTAACCTAAATCTTAGTTGCTCCAATACCTGTTAAAATAGGTTCAACCAGCCAATCCGATCCAAAACCACCCAATTTATAGTGGATTGGATTGAGTTTTTCAACCCGTTTAATAAATAGGTTGGGTTAGGGTTTGTATCTTTTCAATCAACGAACCCGCGAATATAATTTTATATATTCATAAATATATATAATTACTTATCTTGTTTCAAGATTTGATTTACCGTTTAAGGTTGATTGTGTCATCATTATGTATTAGTCTTTGCTACATTTAGAGTTAGGGATGTCAGCGGATTGGGTTCGGGTCGGGTGAAGCATCACCCGCATCCGTGACCTGGATATATCATCTATCATCCATCCATCCGTCACCAATTTATTCTTCATCCATCATCCGTCTGACATCCTCGGGTGATTCAGGTGGGTCGGGAAAAATCGGGTGAACATTTGCTCTATCAAAAACATAATTTTTTTAGTATAGTAATGAATAAAAAAATTATATAAAACTAAAGGTAAAATTTCGCTGTATTTTAAGAAAATTCACCCCAACATAATAAAAATATCCCACCAACATCAATAGAAAATGAACATACAGAGTCCGTATTGTGCCTTGTATAAGAGAGAAAATAAAAATGAACTGTAAATTATAAGTCTATAATTATTTTAGTTAGTTTCTTTTTCTAAATTCTTTAGCGCTTGTTTCGCTACTTGAAATAACACAAGATGTAACTATAAACAGATGATGGATCTGGCGACAGAAGAAGAAATTTCATCCGTCACCCGCCCGACCAGTCACCCGATCCATCATCCGTTTATTTCGGATTTTCATCTGTTTATTTAAATCGGGTGGATCGGATTAGCGGATATCCATTTGAAATTGCCATCCTAATTTGGAGTTCTGTGGTTATTATTGGACGAAATATATTTTTAACATGCATCAATATTTAAGTTTTATTGGTGTACTAGAACAAGTCACTTTTGTTGTCTATTTATCTAGCATGCTAATATCTTCATTTTTAGCATGCTAGCTTTACTATTAAGTTTTATTGTTATATATATTTTTACGATAGTGCTTTTTACTTAATTGGGTTGATCCGCAGGTTGATCCGTGGGTTGATAGATTGGGTTAGAATCAAGATCCCTAACTCAATTAATTAATGGATTAGGTTTGGATTCATAATTTTTAAATAGGTTGAGTTTAAATTGATTGTAACCTGACCCACCGGTTTGATTTGCCAGGTGTAGTTGCAACATCATCAACTCATGTAGAATTGACAGCCCTATATATTGTGGGTAGATAGTGTATGTGGTTTTGATCATTGATCCATTACGTACAAAAATTATAGAGTATTCAATCATGCTCAAAGACCCGATTATGGTATCAGACGGGCGATGTGCAGACCGGCCGCGTTCATTTTGTGTGCGGCTGTCTGAGTTGGCAACCAATCAACAGCCCAGTCAACAGCTGACTGGGCTATTTTTTATTATATTAACTTTAAATTATTATATTTTTTAAAATATAAGTCTAAATATAAAAAAATTATATCATTGTTCATCTAAATTCAAGCTCTTCAAAACAAGACCAAACATGGATATGTTTTGAGAATTTTAAAAATTTATATAATTACATTATATATATATATATATATATATATATATATATATATATTTATATATATCCATATATCAATGAGACTTATGATTCATAACATTATTTTAGTGTATCATAATTGATATTATGATTCATAACATTATTTTAGTGTATCATAATATCACTTTTAATGAATCATAATATCAAAGTTAATGAATCATATCTTCATTTTAGTGTATCATCGCAAACATATAAGAATAAACATTTTTACACAATAATACAACACAAAATAATATTTGGTATGTATGAAAAATACGCGATTCGCCATATGAGGTTTAAAATACACCATACAACAACAATAATACACTATAAAACAATAATGATTTTTATCGGTTCCGAAGTTTGTTATCTAATTCACCACTTATTAGTTATTGAATCATAATATCAATTTTAATGACTCATAATATCAAAATTAATGAATCATATCTTCATTTTAGTGTATCATCGCAAACATATAAGAATAAAAAATTTTACACAATAATACAACACAAAATAATATTTGGTATGTATGAAAAATACGTGATTCAAAATATAAGGTTTAAAATACATCATACAACAATAATAGTACACTACAAAACAAAAATGATTTTTATCTGTTCCGAAGTTTATTATCTAATTCACCACTTATTAGTTAATGAATCATAATATCAATTTTAATGAATCATAATATCAATTTTAATGAATCATAATATCAAAATTAGTGAATCATATCTTCATTTTAGTGTATCATCGCAAACATATAAGAATAAACATTTTTACACAATAATACAACAACACAAATAATATTTGGTATGTATGAAAAATACGCGATTCGCCATATGAGGTTTAAAATACACCATACAACAACAATAATATACTATAAAACAATAATGATTTTTATCGGTTCCGAAGTTTGTTATCTAATTCACCACTTATTAGTTATTGAATCATAATATCAATTTTAATGAATCATAATACAAAATTAATGAATCATATTATCATTTTAGTGTATCATCGTATAAATGTAAAAATAATTTTTTTTAAGTTGTCAAATATATTCATGACTAGTCTTGTTTTGAAGAGCTTGAATTTAGGTGATAATGATATCATTTTTTTTCATTTTGGACTTATATATTAAAAGTTACAACTATTTAAAGTTAATATAGTAAAAAGACAACCCGGTCAGCAAAACAGTCCAGTCAGCAGCTGACTGGGCTGCCAAATCACTAGAGTGTACGGTGTAGGGTGCGGATGTCCCGCGCATAGAATTCGCGTTATGGTATATGAGGATAACGTCGTTCAAATATGAGAATAATGCGTCAAAAGTGATAAAATCATGGGAAAATTACATCCCTATCCATGATGTTTGGTGAAATTACGCACCCCACCCACGAGGTTTCAAAAATTACTTTGCCCACCTATGTGGTTTCCTCTATTTTACATCTACCAACTTTTCTAATATTTGATCTACTTAAAAGATGCTTAAATGTTGTCCAAAATTGATGAAACTTTACATGAATGATGCTAATGTGTTATATTTTGGTCTAACATGAAATCCAACATTTTTTAAGATCATATGTGATCTGTGGGACCCAATGAAACATGTGACACGTCGACGTGTTTCATTAGGTCCCATAGGTCATACATGAGTTTTAAAATTTTTGGATTTTATGCTAGACCAAAATATAACACCTTAGCATTGTTCATGTAAAGTTTCATCAATTTTGGACAACATTTAAACATCTTTTAAGTTGATCAAATATTAGAAAAGATGTCAGATGTAAAATAGAGGAAACCACATGGGTAGGCAAAGTAATTTTTAAAACCTCGTGGGTGGGGTGCATAATTTCACCAAACATCAGGGGTGGGGGATGTAATTTTCTCTAAAATCAATTACATATCTCCAATATGTGTTTCCATGCACCAACTTAAGATCGATGGGATTATTGATGTTTGTCACATTCGCTCGGATAAGAACATAACCTATTTATTTACTAAGTTACTATCTGCAAAGACAATTAAACAACTTGTTAATAATATTGATATGTGACGTAAGAGATAAAAATTTAAGTTTGAGGAGGTGAAAATATCTTATCCTTTATTCTTTTTCCATTGTTATAATTTTATGCCACAACTCCCAATTTTCGGGCGTGGATACTGTGACGGAGAGACTATTTCCGTCAATATGACGGATGATATCTGAGTCGTCCTTAATTAGTAGACATAAGTCATGGTGGTGATTAAATTAAAAAATGAAAAATGATGTGACTTGCTTACGGATGGATGGCGTATTCTTGTTCTTTTTGGATAGTATTCAAGAAGTATTTACACATGTATTTTTTTAAGTTATCTAACTCACGCACTGCAAGCTATTTCAAAAAAGAAAAGAAAACTTATGCACTGGCGTACTCTTTTTTATACATTGTACGTTGCATTTTTATATCATATTTTTTTGTTTTCTATAATATCACAATAATTTAATTATTTATAAAAATCAAATGTTAGTAAATATATAAAATCGACTCCAATAATCCAGTTTATATATAATGTTGGAAATGTTATGTATAATCATGACATGGAAACGTTTATATATAATAACAGAATCGTAGAAAGGTGGAAACGTTTATATAAACACGTGGAAACGTTTATATAAAAACGTGGAAACGTTATACTTGATTGTGGCGTGGAAATGTATCGTAGAAACGTTATATTTAATTATGACATGAAATATATAATTGTGTAAACGTATATATGTAATCATGGTGGGTAAATGTTTATATATAAATTGTGGAAACGTATTGTGGAATGGAAACATTCATATATAATTATTGAAATGTTTAAATGTAATCATGCCAAGGAAACATTATATATAATCATGGAATCGTAGAAACGGGAATTGTTTAAATAAAAACGTGGAAACATATATATATATATAACGATGTGGAAATGTTTAAATAAAAAGGTGGAAACGTTTAATAAGAAGCTGGAAATGTTATCTTAACTCGTGGACTCCTTTATGTATAACGGTGGAAACATTATATATAATTGTGTCATGGAAACATCATATATAATTATAAAAATGTTTATGTATAATCATGCAGTGGAAACGTTTATATGTAATCGTGGCGTGGAAACATTATAGATAATCATGGAATTGTAGAAATGTGGAAACGTTTAAATAAACACGTGGAAACGTTTATCTAAATTTGTGGACACCTTTATGTAAAACGTTGGAAACGTTATTTATAATTGTGGTGTGGAAATCTGTCGAGTCAGTGACGACAATACAAAGTATAGAACGACTTCAAAATAGATAATCCTGCACCACACACCCTAAAACCACCCTATAACAGCTAAAAATGTCGAAGGGACTTTCAGGGTTTATAGTGCAGGGTTTAGGGTCGTTAGACCCTAAATCCTAAACCTCAAACCCTAAAAACATGTCGAGTCTGTAGTGACGATATAAAGTTGTCGAATGCATTTTTAGGGTTTGTAGTGTAAGGTTTAGTGTCTAACAAATGAATTGATTAGTAATACTATGATTCATTAGACCTTCAATCTCTAAATTCTAGCATTATTCTATAATTTATGTTTGTTTGTAATTTAACTATTTTTGTAGATTAAGTTCATTTTTAAAAGTTTTATTATAGTTTATTTTCAAAACTTCTATTCTTCTCTTCACTATACTTTTTATTATGTTAAAAGATTTAAAATTTAAATTATCTTAAGAGTAAATATTGGTTATTTTCTAATTAAGTCACCAACTTAGTAAATTATATGTAATGTCCTGTTTATAATTCTTATTATTGTTTTAAATCTATTTCATTAGTTCATAGATAAAAAATACTTTTACAAAAAAAATTCCTCATAAAAATATATATCGGCTTAATTAGATAAGATAAATCTTATTTATTATTTTTTTTTAAAAGAAAAATAATAACACATCCATTCCACATTATAATCAAACAAGAAAAACAATCAATAATTTAAATTAAAAAAAACAAAAAAGTTAGTGAATGGCGCCTTTGTCGTCTTCCCGTACAAGAAAATAATAGAGGCCAACTTTTCATTTGATTAAAAAAGAAAGTGAAATAGGGGCTACCCTTACACCTACATGTCATCTGAAAGAAAATATTGATCTGACATATACAGTGATCCAACGGTGTGTATTTAGTCCGTCTGTGACGGAAAATACAAGTCCGTCACAATACTCTTTCCGACAATTTTCTTCTACCAAGTTTTTAACGGGGAGTATTTTTCAGATAGTAAATTTATGAGAGTGATATGAATGCATATATACTAATAAGAGGAGAGTTACTATTCTTTCACACCACTGCTATGCCCCACTATTATTAGTCAATGCGTGTACTTTATGCTTTTCTAACTTACCAATCTATATAGTCTCCATTATAAATGGAGGATCAACCAAAGTGATTGAATTGCAAATATTTCTTTGGTAATTTCATGGCTACATCTATTTTTTTTTTGTAGTTACGGTATCACTCCTCTACCGATCAAGCTAAGGGGGTTTGGCTCATGGTTACATCTAAATGTAGTTATAGATGACAATATACATGTATATTTGTTCTATGAAGACTGTATAGTTGGTAAATAAAAATTATACAGATGCATATATAAAGATATACATTGAATTATGATATTACTGAAATTCTATTACATGTACATACTAACTTTTTAAACTGTACAATAAGTTTATAAAACCTGTACTTTTACATTACACAAATGTACAATTTTAAATATAACCAAATATAACTACAAATACTTATAGTAAAAATTATTATATATTTTTATGGCATTTTTTTTATGTGAGAACCCTAGACAGTCTTCGGCCCTTAGCCACACCTCTGCTTTCTTGTTAACTGCTTTCGACGGCTGTGTGACTGTGTCTTTCGTGACGCAATAGCTTTTTTATGGTCGTTTGCTCTTTATTTTGTTCATGGTTAATCTCCTTCATACTCATTTTGTTATTTTTTGAAAATCTCACTCTATGAATTATGTATATGTGTTTTGGTAAATATGATGCAAGAACACAGGCAACTGTTAGGTCCATCTAGCATAAGCACACAGTCGATATTCAGAATAAAATAGACTACTGGCTCAACATACCTTACTTAACGAGCTCTTTGGTCTCTTAAAAGAAACACTAGCTGTTTGGGATTATTTTATTTGATAGTTTGCACTAGTATAGTTTTTTTTCCTTGCATTTCTCTTCAATGAGGTTACTGATAAGTTAAAAGTACTGTAAGTAAGATTACCGTTTTTTTGCAAAGCGCGGTCATTTTCCTTCTTCTGGACTCAAAGTTTTGGTCATTGAGTTTGGGCTTGAGCCCGTTGAGAAGTATCAGTTCGACGAGATGTCTCCCTAGGCCCAGTCTCATCCCTCTTCTTACCCCACTCATGAACCCTGAGGTGTAGCTCTGCCGCCGCGATTAAGAACTGAACGGCCTGAGTCGGAGTCAGTAATCCACCACCTCTTTCAGCGTCTTCAAACGTAAATCATCCGCCTTGTGTAGAATCTCCTTCAATCCATCCTCTTTACTCTCTAGCACCGTTTCAATCCGCTCCTCCAAATCCTCTTCCCTTTCTCGTTGAGCGACTTCATCATCATCAGCACCACCACTCCCTAGCCGATCCAATTCCAACGCCGTCGCAATATGCGACAGTTCCACCATAGACGAATCTGCAACCCGACTCCTGGTGAGCTGCGAGTGCCTCGGATAATGCTTTCTCTTCGATGATTGTCCGTCGCTGTAGATCGTCAGCGCGTGACAGCTGGCAGGTGATAGTCGCCGAGATCGGTGGTACTACATAGGTTGCTGAGGAGATTCTCTAGTTTCGCCTCTAACTGGATCCCCGATTTGGAGAGGAGGAGGTGGAATGTCATTGACGGTCTCCATCCACCTATCCAGAGAAATGCGTCTTCCAGTGATGAACGCCACGATGGATGCAGCATCGCTAGCACGTCTTGGTTCGCTGACAAGGATTTTGTGCGGTAGTATTGCTCGTAATGGTGGATCACTCGGTTGATCAGGTTACGGAGGTCTGGTTCTGGCGTTGGATCATTCGTCGACGACGACGCTGAGATCAGCTCCTGTACGAATTATATATATCAGAGGTGAGTATACTATATGTGTATCTATTATGCTTGTGCATATATGTCGCTAGGTCTTCATCATTCGAGTCGGAAGAATCAATTGCACATGAAATCGTGCTTGTAAAACGTTTTAATAAGGAAAACTTGAATTTAAGAGTGAGTGAATAGAGAGGGAAAGAATTAATTTGATCAGAGTAATGAACTAGCTTTGGAGGTGTTGCTTCTGCTCGGCGATCCAGATCTCGAAGAATCTTCCAAAGGTCTGATCAGATTGAAAATGAGGAGGTGAAGGAGGAGAGTTGCCATTGTCAGTAGGGGTTGGAGAGGCTAAGATCGATGCGGCGGAAGAAGACATCGGAAGTTGACAGTGAACAACAGATCACATATGATCTGTACACGCGCGTAGAAGCGAATCCCCAAATACAATGACGCATGTGTGTGAGGGGCCTTTTATAGTAGTAGTATGGTTTCCTCATGGAGAGGGGAAAGAGATGAATGGTATGTGCCCCGGTTTAGATGACGGAATTGCGCAGATACTGGATACAATGGATTCTGCTGGGGTTTCTATTCCGATCGCCTGCTAAATTATTCTGACAGTTTTAATCTCGATACACTACTTATTACAAGTGGTATATATTTTTTAATATTAGCTCAAATGAAAGTTACGGCATGCAGAGTATCAAGCATGTGGAAATGGGAAAACGCAACTTGATTATAGACGACGTCAGTTTGACTCACTCACTCATTCATATCATGAGAGGAGAAGTTGGTTTGCGGCAGTGGAAATGGCGTTATGGATGTGTCTCGGCATCTGACCCATGTATAAATGAATGATGAATTTCATGTCTAATATTTTTTTATGCATATATATTGTCTGGATTTATAAAAAACATGGGAAAATTCATGATATACCCCTGTCTTTCGTAATTCACAATCAAATTTGAAGCTTTTTAAGCTCACATGTGACTTATGGGACCAATGAATATGTGACGGGTCTCACAGGTCACATGTGAGCTTAAAAAACTTAAAATTTGATATTGGACCAAAATATAACACTTTAGCAAGTTTAAAGTTAAATTACTAAAATCACTGGGGTATATTGTGAATTACGAAAGAAAACAGTGGTATCTTATGAATTTTCGCAAAAACATATATTTGTCTGATTTGCTTGGGGCTTGGGCCCATAGCCAGTTGTTGCCGCATCCAACGTAGACCTCGTCATCTGTTTTTTTAAAGGAAAACAAAGGATATGAATTATTATTAACATAAGTGCCTAGGCCGCTTCAAAGGAGTTGCTTCTATCTTCCTGAAACTGGGTAAGCTTGTATTTCTGGCATTATTAGGTTGCATTGAAGATGTACCCTCATAAATAGATAAAAAGATATCCTCCTACCGATAAAAGGTTTTACTTATCTACGAATTCTTGGTCTTCAGTTAGACGGCCCTCGTACTCAGTGCAGTCATCACATGTCCACACTGTAAAATAAAAGACATGTCACCATTTTCAATCTGAGTAATCCATTGAAGCAGAGAGCAAGAACAAACCATAGTAGTAATAGTGAAGACTGGAGAAATGCGGGATTCGAAATTGATTTCCCCCCAATTGAAATAACAAGGTGCATTTTGTACAGATGGACTTGATTGATTTAGTCGAATAAAAAGCATCTAGTTGAAATTCAATTGGAAATCAGTTCAATTGAAAATGCCAAAAAACACATCAACAGTTTGATCCATAGCAGCGATGGATTTAATGATCAATGCCAATACATACTGAAAAAATGTGAAATAGTGATTGAATTCAACACACTTTGGGCAAGATATGACTTAATATCATGCACTAATAGATCATACTTCTATATTTATGAATCAAATATACTATCTAGTAAACCTGTAGTATCTGAAGTTTATTTTCAATTGTTAATATGCTTGTCTTGATTTCTTGTTTTGATATAAATAGTATAAAGTGGATATTTTATTAATGAATCATTTATGGTAGATGATGTATCATTATATTTTAGTGATGATCATCAGTATATACAAAGCATATGTGGGTTGGTCGGTAGAGGAGTGGTATACAGGAACTAAAGGTCCTGGGTTTGAAACCTATCCATTACCGTAACTATAAATATATATATACAAATGCAGACTCACACTGATTTATATTGGCATGCTTGTTTTACATCTTGTTTCATGTTGTCACATATACATTCTAAAAGCTGGCTTGTCTCTTATTGATAAGTTTTTTTCTATAATGTATCCAGGCTTCTTGAAACACATAAATGTGAGAACAATCTATGGTTGAAGCGACTTGAAATAAGGAAGAAGTGGTGTTGGGCATTTACAAAAGATTACTTTTCTGGAGGTCATAACTCTCATCACAAAGAAGTGAAAGCATAAATCATGCTATATCAAGGAACCTCAGTAAGATATCAGGACGTTGTGAGTTTTACAAACCTTTTTGCAATGTGCTTCAGCTTGGAGGAATAGAGAGATGGAAGAAGATTTAAGATGTTTAAGAGTGAAAGTGGATTTGATAGCAGATGGTGTTAGCACTCTGTCAGAAGCAAGAAATGTGTACACAATCAAGATTTATCAACTCTTTGAGGCTGATTTAAAAAAGGCTTGGGTTTGTCACTACGGTTACATAAACAAGAGCATAGTACTAGTATTTATTATGTTTGGTAGGCAAACACCAAATAGTGACATTCAATAAGGAGAGTTCTCGTGTATTTTGCTCATGCAAGCTTCTAACTGAGGTTGTAATTCTATATTCCATAGCCTAAGAATACTGAATGTAAATTATGTTGACTAGTTAGACGAGGTTTATATTCTCAATAGATGGAGAAAGGACATATATGGTAGAAGAAAGCATGAAGTGTGTTTCCTAATGCTTGATTTTTTGTTTGAATATTAAGTACTTCATGATGTATTATTCGTCTTTTTTAGTATACTATAGATTTCTATTTAATGAATCATTTGTACTTTTGTTTTACAAGATCTGATGCATCTATATTTAACGTAGATCCATTGACGACCAATTTTTGCAGTCAAATTGGTTGATGATCATGTCTAGAAGAATAAATTAGATCCTAGTTGCAAGTGCACCCAATGAAAGTGCAGAGATTTGTGGGAGAGAACATTCAAAAAATTAAAGGATGAAGTGGTATGTTGAATTTGGAAGTGCAAGTTATGATAATCAAAGTACAAAGACTACTGATGAAGAAAGGACCCCATTGATTCTTAGATACATTTGGTCAATCATGTAGTAAAAACTGATTCGTGTTGGCAATAAATAATAAATCATTTAGCTAATATGATGAATCATTTCATTTTTCTAACTAGATGAATCATTCAGTAATATTTAAAAGAAAGGAATCATAAGAGTCTGTGATTGCAAAACTTCTAGTACACATCATTCAGTTGCTAGTTTTAATTCGCAGTGTAGATATTGTTTAGCTCTGTGATGGATCATTAGATACAATGGTCAATCATAGTAATTGATTTGTGTTGGCATAAATAATGAATCATTTAGCTAATACGATGAATCATTTAGCTAATATGATGATTCATTTAGCAATCTTTAAAGATGAGAATCAACAGATAAGTTGCGCTATAAAATTTTATAGTACACATCATTTAGTTGCTAATTTGATGTTGTCTAGCTTGTAGTAAAAAACCTAATGATCTAAAGTATATGACCACCTCAAAGATAATCCCCCACAAAGGTATACTTGGTTAGTAGCAAAAACAAAACAAGACAAAATGTATCCGATCAATATAAAGAGCTTCAAAACTTCTTTCCCTTCAGTGCTATTTGAAGACCACTAACCCTCAAATTCTGTCACGTACAACAAGTTTGAAGGCATACTTCCTTCGCATCATACTTAGATCAGCTTTTTGCTTTTTCCTGTGTAAACACAAAACCATAAAAACAACATAAGACATAAGAAAACTATGTAGCACAATCAGTTAAAACATATACAAGCTAGAAAATTAAAACAAAATTAGTAATACTTACAACACCATCAGTATTAAATCCTATGTTCCATGAGGGTTCGTATGATAAGCATTGTCAAAGGTTCTTTATCAGTGATATTAAACCCACATCTCCACTCATCCATAAACATTAGAAAAGCAGTAGGTGATTTTGCGTTTTGTACTTTTTGCCTCCACTACAGGGATATCTCCCTTGGGTAACCCGAGGCAAGTGTGGAATTCATCTCTAGTAGCAACCAACTCCCTATTAGCACTCATTCTAACGGCAGACTTAGTTTCCTTGGAAGATTTATATGTTGTTTCAAAATGCTTTCTCTTTGAGTTTATGCTGACAGCTTGGGATCTATATCAAGGAAAACAAAGAAACATAAAAAATAAAAATAGTGAACCATAAAGCATAATTAATGATTAATTCATACTAATTAGTGAATTAAAATGACTATTAAAGTAATTGAGAATCACTAATTAACGCCATCGAACCATCATGCTACATGAGCATATAAATTTGCAAACTAAGAACCAACACAATTTCAAGATCAAGCATTCAGAAGTAAACTATAACACCAAAAAAAAATGAAAAATCTAACCTAGTACCAACTCGCTCCTTATGAATTACTACTTTACGTGATTTAGCCATAGGTGAGGACAACAAAGTTCAATGTGCAGAATCGCTAGTAAGAGTAGGTTTCGAAGAGAGTGATGATTAGGATTGGAACTTATCCGTCGAGCTTCGTGGGATTAGAGAAGGGAGAGTTTGAGTGATTAAAGCATGAGTGTTCGAGTGATTAGAGGAGAAAAAAAGAAGAAGAATTCATGCGAGGAGAGCAGAGCTTTGAGAGATTTGAGCGGGTTAGGGAAGATAGGTAAGTTTTGTTTGGGAGATTAAAAATTGAATACATAAGATACTGCCATGTAGGAATATGAGCTGAAAAAATGATAATGTGTAACTGCCCCACTACTACTCGGAGGGGCAGCTCATCCAATCGAATTTATGATACGACAGATAGATTAGTCTAGCAAAAGAAAAACACTTAGAGAAGATGGAGCTAGCTTCACCTTCTTGTGTGGTTTCAGTGCCATGTGTCTGCATGGGAGAGTCTTGGGGGGCTGAATGTGGTCTTTGTTATTAGGAGAGCGAAACTTTTTTTTAAAAATATTATAACTCATAAATATAAGTGCAAAAATTAAAAAAAAAACTTATACCTTTGTTCATTATAATTCATGCTCTTCAAAACAAGACGCATCATGGATATGTTTTGGTAAACTTAAAATTTTATGTTTTTAGAATGAGTATATATTACCAATTTTTAAAGTGAATCTTAATCTTATTTAATAATGAAGTGTAGAACTAATGCCAAAAAGATTACCCTACCCCCCCCCCAAACACCCTAAAAAACCACCATAAGAAAGCTAAACACGTCGAAGACATTTTTATGGTTTGTAGTGCAGGGTTTAGGGTGTAACCCCTAAACCACAATCCCTAAAAGCCTGTTGAGTCAGTAATGACAATATAAGTGTAGAAATAATACAAAAAATATTACTCTACTCTACCCTACCCCCCCCCCCCCCCACCACCTAAAAATCACCATTGGAAAGCTAAAAACGTATGGGTTTGTGGTTTAGGGTCGTTAGAAGGATATTTATAACATTTTTCAGGTGGTCCCTATCTGGGTCATGTGTAGTTATATGTTCTTCTCTAATAACATGCTCTTACATATAAAAATTCAAAACAAAAACGACAAAAATACCGAGATGAACAAAGCTAGTGTTTGAGATAAAGATTTTCTTGTCTCTTCTAGGTACTTTTATTCTTTGGACTTGATTGTCTTTATATATTATTGGTATATCTGATAGCATATTATATATACTAAGGTGATCCGTATTTAGGTGTTAGGGAAAACTACTTTAAGCAGTAAAACCTAGCTAAAACGGGCAACTGCACCCAATTCATTGCAATTAACAAGTGTCGTATCCATAAGGAAATTGGTTTCTAAATTCTAAGCTTTGGTACTTTAGTAATGTGCGAACAAAAACTATAAACTGGGATTTAGCAGAAGGCAAGCTTAGTTGTTTGTAACGATAAAAACAATAAAAATAGTAAATCAAGTTTTGATTGGAATGGATGGAAAGTACCATATGATAGTGGGGAATCGCCTAAATCACTCACAGAATCTCATAACCTTAACTCATTATCTCATTGTATATTAGAGCTTAATTCATCAATTCCTCTAATCATGAGAAAAATCAATTCTTACCTAATTAGCCAAACCATTTAATTAAAGAAGGTCTAAGTCACTAAGTAGCATTAAGCAAAAGCTCTTAAATAATAGCCCTAAGATTTTACCCACAAATCAAGAGTGCAAAAGTTAGGGTTTATCCCCCTTTTGTCAAGTTCCAAACATAAGCTCAAATGTTGAATGGAACCACCATACATGCCATAGTTGATCAAATTAAAGCATTAATTGATATTGAAGGAGATAAAACAAGAGTATTTAATGAGTTAGGTCACAAGCATTCAATGAGCAATGTTAGGGTCAAATCCCATCCTAGGATACAAAAATGAGACTACTCAACCATTAAAAAGGGAAAGAGAAAAGAAAAGAGAGATTTAGCCATTAGAGGAGCTTTAGAGCTTCAATAGAGGTAGTTCTTCTATTCTTCACTTTCTCTTCTTCCTCTTGCTTCTCTCTTTTATCCTCTTCTTTTCTCCTCTTCTTTCGCTCCCTCCCTCTCTCATCTCTCTCTCTCTCTCTCCTGTTTAGGGGTTTGGGAGTCGTGGTGTGGAATGAATAAAAAAGGATGCCCCAAAATTCATCTTTTCAAAACATAAATCTGGGCAGAATTCTGTCCGACCAATCCTCCCTAGGCAGTCCCGTGAGTCATTCGGCCCTCTAGTAAAGGAGGCACATGCTCATTCTTACACTCGACCGACCCACCTAGGGTCGGTCCTAAGGTCAGTTGAATCCAGTAGGGTGTAGAAGAGTTGGACAGGGTTGGACCGACCCTCAAAGGGTCGGTCCCTGGGTTGGTCGAGTCCAGTGGGCTCCTCTTTGCACCTGAAGCTTCCTGTTGGCTTGGTATCCTTCCAGAAGTGTTCAAACATAGATGTAACCTCAATTTAATCTTTCAAAATGTACTCACATGAGTATTTACCTATTCAAATGTGTCAAAAGTTAAGCTCACTAATACTCCCAAAAGTAATCCATAAAGTGGTGAAATAAGTTATGCACTAAGTAAAATAAAGGTGAATAAAGACCTTAAAATAGCACTATTTCACCACTTATCATTAGGTCCCACATGAATTATGCATTCTTCTTCAATAACATATACAAAACAACCAAACAAAGACAGTTACAAATATACAAAAGGTGTAGGCTTTCCCAACAAAATTAGAAGAAATAGAAAGAAAATTATAGGCTATATTGAAGATTGAGTTCAAAAAAAGACTCGATTAGACTGACCAGATTTCTCAAACAATGAGTATGATTATAAAAAATGCCCTACAAACTATCCCAACCTCTATGATTACAGTCTCTAAATACAATCTATGATTTCCTCCTTTTGGTGGAAAGGATCGGGAGCTTGAAAAAGTTTGCACTAGTAGTAATGGGACTACTTATGTAGAAAAAAAAGAAGGTGATCTGGAATTCTGAAGTGTTGTGATCTAGGTTTTTTTAACTTTTTTCAGATTCACAAAGAAAGTTTATGGCGTTTCTGATTGTTATTAGGTTAGCTGCGGGAAGAAGGTTCTTTTGTTTGGATTTTATTTAAGTCAAAAAAGGAATTTAACAACTTTTTTTTTCTTCATTTCTTTATTTACCTTAATTTGTCCTTCTCCTTTTTCTAATTCCATTTTCCCACTTCTAACGTTCATTCAGCGGTTCTTTATTTTGCTTTGCTCTTCTCCCAACTCTCTCCCTTTGCTTTCATCCTCTCTTCTCTAATCTTCTTCCAAGTCTAATTGCTGGAATTGTTCGCATGAGGAATTCCGCCGATCGGTTGGTCACTCATTAGGTCCGAGTTATGGTTTTGATTTCGTTCATCGTTAAGTTCCTCCTTCTCCCTTTCTGACTTTGATTTCGGAATCCAATTTTTAGTTTATTGCTTGTCAAGTTTGAGAGGGGATTCAAGAGGGTGATGTATGGAGTTCGTAGAGATGTGCTATGTGTCGGATGTGAGGTATGTGGTATATGGAGTCGATTGTGTGTGTTCACCATGGAGAGTTTATGGTTTTCGTTTTTGTTTTTGTTTTTGTTTCTGATTGTGTGGTTTTGTTCTCTGATTCGTGGTGATTTGATTTGTTTGATTTGTGTTTTCGCTTTGTCAAAACCCCGTGGGAAGTGTTTTCGTTTTGTGTAATTTGATATGAAAAATTCATATATGTTAATGGGATTTTGTAACTTTGTGTGCGCCACTGTTTTTTGCTGCGTCCGGATGAAAGTTTGAACTTGTGGGTTCGGACGGGTGTCGCAGATGTGTGTATTAGGTGGTGGTTATACTGTGTCTGGACATCATGCTAGAACGGGTTCTGGACTTGCAATTTGACTTGTGTCCGAACATGCAAGTCCGGACACAAGTTCGGACACCGCGTACTTTGTTTTTAGGACTCTGTCCAGACATGTACGTTCGGATAGATGTCCGGACACCTTTATATTTTCAAACTGGACATGCGTCTAGACTTGTGATCTGGATGTATGTTCGGACGTGTGTTAATCTACTGTTTGACGTGCGTCCAAACTTATAAGTCTGGACACATGTCCGACATGTCTTTTTTGTGTCACGGTGTGCATCTATTAAAAAATGGTAATTAATATCCCACCACAACATTATCTCATTTTCAATAGGTTGTCGAATTTATTGAAGTTTTGTTTTTTTTATTCAATCCATAACCTCTTTGATTACCCTATTTTATTAAGGTTACTTTGTTCAATCAGTAGGTGATGTTAATGATTGAGAATGATCTTTCTAAACGTTAACATTTAAAGACCTTGTTAATGATTTTACTAGTAGAAAAATGCTAGAAGCACTAGTAAAAATGATCATTTTCAGTACCACATTTACGGTGGTTTTTAGGGAATTGCTGAAAATAGAAAGGGGCGGAAGAGTTTTCGCGGTTCCTTATGAAACCGTCGAAAATGTCTTTAAAAAAATAATTTTTGGCAGCTACGGGTAAGAATTGATGGTGCTATACTTGTATATTGGATTAATTATGTGTTTGGATGTGTGATGGATGAATTGGTATGTTTCGAATTATACAAATTTGTTTGTGGCTACAATATTTATACACCGGTAAGGTGTTCGACAAAATACCCCTACTAGTTTCCTTGGTAATTTTTCTAGTATTTTATTGTTTGTTTAGTGTAATTGACTTCTAGTGAGTGTGTTAGTATAATATTTTAGACGTCTATAGTTATTCAAGATAAACGCTGATTAATTGATAACATTAGTTTATTCAAATTATTCATTTGATATTAACACCCATGTTGGCACCTCATTACAGTTACACTCTTATAAACCCAAAATCGTAAAATAGATAGAGCAATAGCGTTCACCCCTCACCACGCCTCTAACCCCTCGCCCTCACCACGCCTGCTCGCTCTCCATCTTCTCATCCCTCAACCTCGGTATACACTTCGAACTAATGTTAGGTTTTTAGAATTTTTTATGTTTTTTTTCTACAAATATTGGTAATTTGATGTTATATTGTGTTTAAGGGTGAAAATGATTAATTGCTAAGGTTTAGTTTATTCAAATTTCCCATTTGTTACAAAAATAAGTATATACACTCTAGGTTTTTGACAAAATGCCTCTATATGTGTGAGTGACTTTCGAGCTATACAAATATAAATATAGAGAGTGTAAGACTAATTTGAGCAAGCAAGAATGGGTTGATTATTAATTACCGATGTTTATCGTAATATGGATGAACATTATATGATGAACATGCTAAAGTTTTTTAACTTTCATGTGATGTGTGTAGAATGGACAATGAATGGAAATACAGTCGAAGAGGGAATTATCTAGGAAGCAAGGTGGATAATGAATTTTGCAAAGTGGTCATCAATCATTAGAAGACTATGAACGAGACACAAATTTCATGTCTTTGTGATCAGTGTGAACTTCGCAATAAGTTTCCTAGCATAAACACAATTGGATTTCACCTTTCGAGCCATGGGTTTAGGCCTAACTATAAGATATGGTTCTTACATGGCGAGTCTATAGAATCTAGTAGCAGAGTACAAGCTTATAGTAAGATCAATAGTGAACTAAGAATGGAAACCATCATTGTAATTCCTAATGAGTGTGATAAGAGTGACACTGAAATCAACGACAACAGTGAAAAAGTTGAACAATTGAACTCTATGCTGCAAGATGTTGAAGATAATTTCACTAACAATTCGGTTGAATATCAAAGACTGCTTGACACATCATGGTCCCCTATATTTCCTAGTTGTGTCAAATACGAAATTGACCGCCATGCTACACACGGTTATCGGGCTCATGATGGGTTTAACTTGGTTGATCTTTCACGTCTTGGTCAAAGACACGATCAGTTCATACTTCCCAAGGACTGTGAACAAGTACTTTGCATTGAAAACCCCACCGATTCTAGATGGTCAGTGGTTTTACCAGGGAAAAGATTTGTCAACCCAAATGTTGATCAAAGTGAAGATGATAAGTGAAGAGTTAATGAGGAGAGCTTTTTTGCCAAGCTAGCGCCAAGAAGAGGAATTGATAAATTCAGATGAGTATAGAATGAAAGATTGGAAAAATTTGATGTTGAGGGAATGATTAAGATTGGGAGTTTGATTTTGAGAGTTCAAGGGTTTGTGGGAGTCACAGGGATTTTAGTGTTTGAAAAACATGAATACCACCTTAGAGTTGGGAAGAGGTTTTTTTATTGGAACAGGGTCACACCCTGAGCGGGTTGCCTATGTACTCAACTCCCTGTTCAGATCAGTCCTTACATAGTTCATGGTTTTTGGGGCTTTTGGGAGTTTTGGGATATCATGATTTGTGGAGCTTGGAGGATTTAGGATAACTCATGATTTATAAAAAGTCCAAGTTTGTGGAGTGTGGAAGATATTTGAGTATATGAATCAATTGGAGTTTGGGTAGAGATCGAGGGTTCTCGGGTTCGAGATTCTAAAAGGGTTGAAACTTTAAGGAGTTCAGAATTTAGGGATTCAAAAAGTATTGAAGTTCTAAAAGGCTTGAGGTTTTTGAAATATTTCGTGATTTGGAATGGAATGACAATATAGGGTGAATTATTTGAGGAATGATTATCAAAATTGTCTCTCTTCATATTTTAAAACCAAAATTTAGTTTATTTTGAAAAAGAATGTTGATCTAGAAGGATCACCCACGTACCCCCTCGATCACAACACTTAATTGATGGTAAGTGTCAAGGTTCGAAAGATGGGGCAATGCATTTATGTCAAAAATCAGGGTTTATAGAGAAACACCATAAATTAGACGCTCTCGGCCAAACCCTAATAACATCTCTAACTCTTGGGTTTCAAACATTGAAAACCGAAAAAGTTGAAATCAAATAGAAGGGACTAAGATGATTCTAAAAATCCATGTTACAACTAGGAAGACGGTTACATCCTTAGCACCCCCGCCTTACAAAAATCTAGGCTGAAATTAGGGGATGTTAGTTACCCTAATGTCCCGCCAAAAGAAATCCAGACTACGACAAAGGATGCTACGACCTCAGTGCCCCATCTTGGATTATTTTTGAAAGAGAGACAAATGATGTCTAGCATAGGAAGGAAACGATTTGCAAACGTTAGACATTTCCTGTCCCCCGAAAATAGGTTTAATTTGGAGTTTGATTTTTGAAAACAATTTAGCAAAGACTGCTCAAATTTGTTTGGAATTTTTGGTAAACAAACACTGATTTTGAGAAATGTGTTTAGAAGAACTTTATGTTATGTGAGAGAAACTTTTTGCATGTTTGAGAAGAGTATTCTGTAATTTGAGAAGAGTTTTTTATATGCATTTCATAAAATGGTTTCTTTTGAATTTGAGTTGAAGAAAAAGAATTGTTTGGAATTTTGAAATGATTTTGTGATTTTGGAATTAATTTTGAATTCTCAAATTTCAAGTTTTGGGGGTGAAGCTTGAATTTAAAAACTGATTTATATATTTTTGAAAGGTTATTTGAAGAGTGTTTTTGAATTTTTGAAGTTTAATGATGATTTTTTATTTTTAAAATTGATTGTTTGCTTTTATTTATTGGTTTTCTTGAGCTAAATAGTTGTCATTGGATTTGAAGTGGATTTGGGCCAATTATGAAGTGGATTTGGGTAGATTATGAAGTGGATTTCAGTAGATTATGAAGTGGATCTCATGATGACTTTGAAGATGTGGCCTGATTTTGGGCTGATTTAGGCTTATTGGGCCAATTTGAATTTTGGTATCTAGGAGGTGGGCCGGGTAGGGCTTTGAAAGTGGGCCAGGTTTATGCCTTGAAAAGGGCCAGAATGGAGTCTTGGAAAGTGGGTTGGATTGGGCGTTGGAAAGTGGTCCGTATTAGGCCTTGGACAGTGGGCTAGATTTAGCCTGGGAAAGTGGGCCATGTTGGGCCTTGGAAAGTGGGTTGGATTGGGCCTTATACATGGGCAAGGTTTGGGCTTTAGAAACGGACCAGGTTTGGGCCTTAGAAATGGGCCGGGGTTGGGTCTTGTTTTTTGGCCGGGTTTGAGTTATTGGACCGAGTTGGGGTTATGGGCCAGGTTTGGGCCGAGTTTAAGTAATTAGGCCGGGCTTGGAATCAAGCTAGATTTTGGGCCATAATGGGCTTGATTGATTGGGCTGAAATGGGCTTTATAAATTGGGGCGAAATGGGCTTGATTAATTGGGCCATAATGGGCTTAATAAATTGGACTAAAATGGGCATTCTATAGTGGGTTATTAAGACCTTTTTCTTTTTTGAAGACTTTGGGATTTTGAAGGAATTTTAACTTAAATTTTGATTCTTTGATTTTCTTTTTATTTGTATTTGGTTTTTTTATGGATTTTGAAATCTCAAATATAAGGGATGAAATGAAGTTTTTGAGAGACAATTTTGGGATGAATGATTTTATTTTTGGAAACAAGGAATTTTGATTTTGAATTGGATTTTTATTGATTGTGAATTTTCTTTTGACAAGTAAGGATTGTTTGGAAAATTTCAATGATACATAAAAAGTGTTTCTGACATAGGCATGTCTAGGACCTGTTATTTATGGAGAACACCTTATTTCTTTTCTAAATGGGAAAACCTATGGGCTATCTAGGGCTTCCTACGTATTGAACTTCTATATTGGACTGATCCCAACAATTGCCAGCTTGTATTCTATAATAGGAAACATGTAATGAAACATATAATGTGAAATAAAACTATAGGTAAATGACAATCAACAAAAAAAAAATATAAAATTCAGATCTAAAAGTTATGAGCATACATAGTTGTTTCTCTTCCCTCCCAATATAACAGAAAAGAAAATGAGAGAAGAATCCCAAATTCTAAAATTACAAAATTCAAACACTAGATAAACCGGTGAAACCTCCTTTTGATTATTCATCAAATTCAAGCAGGCTTAAACCTCAAATGTCAATTTTAATAGCTTCGTATTTCTTCAATTAAATATGAAACCTAACCCAAATTTCTAACCAATTTTTGTGCCATGAATGCCGAAGGACATAGGTTTAAATACCGAACTCCTCTATAATTCTTTAGTTTGAACAAAAACACCAAAGTTGAGTATATAATCGATTCTGAAACCTCACGTATTCCACCTAAACCTTAATTACCAATTAGATTTAATCAAGAGCATGGCGAAATAGTGAAATAAATTGATTATTAAGCTCTGCCAAATATACTGAAATGTCATTAACGAACAAACTTCACATAAAGTTCAGTCCAACCCATCATTTTTTAACGAGCATGATCTGATCTCAACTTGTAGACATACTACTACACGGAGGGGCGATCAATGCTTCAGATCGAAGACAAAGACAATAATGTACAACATAGAATATACATGCTCATCCAAATCTAAACAACTCACCCATATAATGAACAGTCCATAAGACATTCAACAAATTAAAGGGGTCAAAATCAAATCGAATGAGGAATAAGTACCCGAAAGGAGGATAAGTGTTCTCTGCAATGAACAACTCAAAAATAAGACGCATAACATGAAAAAAAAACGCATCAATCCATGAATATAATCGAATAGATCAGAGCAGAGATGAACGAAATGGTCACGGGTGCTCGTGGTTGAAGAGACCTTACCCAAAACTTATTTACAGAGTACCAACTGTATTTTCAATGGAATGAGTCGATAAAAATGAAAGGAGACATATCTGGTGACAGACATACACAAGTTCAAACAAGGTCTGGTTCAGGTTACTGGGACTTAGCCCAAATCCGAACATTAGAGTGAACAATCGATTATAGCAGATATAAAGGTTTAAGGTGCACAACAGTAAGCTGTTAACAAAATTCCAAGTACCGAAATGGAGATATTCAGAAGATCTAATGTGGATGTAATTCACAGTTATTGGTCTTTCTAGATTCAGAAAGACAGAAAAGAGAGAGGAAGGAGAACAGAGAGAACACGCGAGGAGAAATGAACCTCTGAACTTATCGTTCAGTTATAGGGGCGTTCGATCATTAGAGGTCGAATTAGCATACCATTAAGCAAACATTAATGTATGGGCAAAAGTTCACATTAAGGCCTGCTTTAAATATTGGATTGTTCTTTAACTAGCTTCAATTTCAAAAGGGTTATGATAGGCAAAATATAAACTGTCCCTTGATTGGACGCCTCCGTCCAGGTATGGGAAAGTGAAATTGTTTTGGTTGTATGAAGAATTCAGGAAAAAGTAAAGGATAGCTAGGTAAATTCATATTGCCTGAAATTAGATTATTTTGCAAAACACAGGTATTTCAACCTCTATCTTTGAGCTCCCTTCGGTGAAATTCGTGCGATAAAAAAATAACAAATCACACATCTGTCATATCCCACCAAAGTGATTAATGCCATTGAAACTACTTTTTCAACATTAACATTGCAAACGAACGGAGCCATAGAGGAAGAAAGAAAGCAGAGCGGGAAAAAACTAACAACTTCTAGAATTTACAGCTGGCAATAAACAACTATCTTACTAGCTTAATAAGACAGTAAAAAAGAATAAAAGAATAACAGAAAATGCTATAATCTCTACAACCCCCCTCAAGACAAGCATATGAGCAACAAATGCTCGACTTGAAAGAAAAATCAAATACTGCAAACTCCCATCAGAGGCAACTGAGCTTGATATTTCTTTCTATTTAGACTCTTGGTAAACATGTCAGCCAGTTGAGAAGAACTTGGAATATGCTGAACTCGAATTAATCCCCTCTATAATTGCTCCCGAATATAATGACAGTCAACTTCAACATGTTTAGTTCTCTCATGAGCAACAGGGTTAGTAGCAATGAATAGAGCAGATTTATTATCACAATGAAGAGGAATAGGGGTTATTTCATCAACACCAATATCAGCCAAAACCCGAGTTAACCAGGCAAGTTCAGAAGTATCCTTGCGCATTGATCTGTATTCTACCTCGGAAGAAGATAAAGAAACAGATGCTTGTTTTTTGCCTTCCAAGAGATAGGACAACCCTCAAATAAGATAAAGAATCCGCTTACAGATCTGGGTGAAATGGGACAACTTGCCCAGTCCGAATCGCAATAAGCAAGTAACTTTGAATCTAGAGTTTTGTTGAACAATAATCTGTGATTCAGAGTGCCCTTAAGATATCGAAGGACATGGATAGCAGTAGAGAAATGATTCTGGCAAAGAGCTTTTAGAAACTGACTAGGCAATTGTATAGTGAAACTTAGATCTGGCCTTGTATTGGTGAGATAATTCAATTGTCCAATAATGCTTCTGTAAGGCACTGGTGGAACGGAGGCCTTAAAACCGTAATTAACGCGGGCGTCACCTAAGATGGAGACATCATTAATTACGGCTTAAAACCGTAATTAAAGGCCTTTTCCAGTCCCGCGTGTCACGGACTTTACATTACGGTTCCATAGAAAACCGTAATCTAAAGTGCTTTGGCGCGCGTGCACCATTGGACTTTAAATTATGGTTCTATCAGAATGGTTCCTGATAGAACCGTAATCTAAAGTCCAACGGCACGCGCGCCAAAGCACTTTAGATTACAGTTTTCAATGGAACTGTAATGTAAAGTGTTTTTTAATTATTTTTTATGTTTTTTTTATTATAGAACTACACAATTACAACAGAGGGCAGTATTACAGAACTGCATAATTGCGACAGATATGCATAAACTACACAATTGCAACACACCTGAATTAAATAGCAACAAAACACATTCTCTGTGCACAATTACAACAGAATCCAACATGTGGACGTGAAGTTGAGGTCTAGCGAATGGTCTATATCAGATCACCGGTTGTCAGTGATGGAGTCGGGGAAAATCAATTGGGGCCCTAAACCATTAATAGCCATAGATGCATGGATAGAGCATTTGGAGTTTGAAGGTTTCGTTAAAAGGGAGTAGGTGAGTTTGACAACCGGATCCACAATGAACAAACTGAAGAAGTTGAAAGGAAAATTGAAAAAGTGGAATAAGGAAGTATTTGAAGAAATTGACTAATGTATTCTTAGCCACAAAGAAGACCTGAGGATGTTGGAGAAGAAAATAGAAGAGGGTGATCATTCCCCCTAGATAGAGCAGGATCAAATCCAAGCCATGGAAAAATTAGCAACTATCGAAAACCACAAAGTGAGTTACTGGAGACAACTCTCGAGAGATAAAATGATAAGAGAGTAGGACAACAACTCCAAGTACTTCCATCGGCGTGCTACTCTAAATCTCCGAAAGAAGATGATTAATTTCTTAATCACCGATAGAGGCGTAGTGGATGAACCAGGCACAATCAGAACTGCAGTCGTGGATTACTACAACAAGTTATACCAAGCAGTCTCATCATCATCAGATGTTTGACCCCCGCGCGATTCATTCCCTACCTTGTCGGCTGAAGAGTCAACGCTCCTTGAGGTAATTCCCTCCCAAAAAGAAATTCGACAAGCAATCACACAGTGTGACGGTACCAAAGCCCCTGGATTTGACGGGTATAATATGAAGTTTGTGAAAAAGATGTGGCATGTAATAGGGGCTGAATTCTGTAATGAGGTGAGAAATTTATTCATTACCTTAAGGATAGAAAGAGGAATAAATACCACTTGGATTGCTTTAATTCCCAAGAAACCGAAGGCGTCACGCGTAGAAGACTATCGACCAATAAGTATGGTAGGTGCATGTATAAAGTGATTGCAAAGGTGATGAGCAATCGACTAACCCCTCACCGCCGTATGCTTATTGGAGAAACACAATCCGGCTTTGTGAAGGGTAGAAATATTCTTGAAGGCCCACTTATTGCAAACGAGGTAATTTCATGGCTAAATAAGAATAAAAGAAAAGGGTTGCAGTTAAAAATGGACTTGAGGAAAGCGTATGATTCAGTGTCATAGACTTCCTTGATAAGATGTTGGATTGTATGGGGTTTGGGAACATGGAGGAAATGGGTGAAAGAATGCGTTACGACCTCAAGAATTTTACTCCTTGTAAACGGTTCACCTACAAAACCGTTCTCGCCTGGACGGGGTTGAGACAAGGTGACCCACTCTCACCTTCCTTGTTTGTCATAAGTGTTGAAGTGTTGAATTGGCTCATTCAGATGGTGGTGGACCAGAATACATTCATGGTATTTAAGGTAGGAGCGAGACAAGTAAGGATAACCCACTTACAATTTATGGATGATGTAATGATATTCAGTGAAATGAAGAAAGAAGAACTAGTGTATTTGCATAAAGTTCTCCTCTGCTATTCTATTCTCAGAAATGAGTGGGCTGCGATTGAACCTGGAAAAGTCTAAGGCCTATGGCATTAACACTAGTGAGGAGGAGGCTAGAATTATACGAGAAATATTCAAATGCCAAACAGGTGAATTACCGGCAACATATTTGGGGTGCCCTTTAGGCGCCAATATGAGGAGAGCCTCGACTTGGGAGCCGGTTATTCAGAAGGTAAGACGCAAACTAGCAACTTGGAAAGCCACACGCCTCTCCAAAGCTGGTAGAGCAGTTCTTATCTAGTCCGTACTTGAAGCCATTCCATTATTTATGCTAGTATGTTTGTGATACCGGTGAAGGTGAGGAAACAACTAATCTCTATTCAAAGGCAATTCTTTCGGGGTAAGAATTCCAACAAATTTCTGACTACTGTCTCGTGGAAAAAAATGACTCACCCCAAAGAGTTGGGTGGTCTGGGATTCACTGATCTCCAGAAGAAAAACCTATCCTTCCTCGTCAAATGACGGTATAACTTTGCAAAAAAATACTAATCCCCTTTAGAAGAAAGTGGTGCATTCAATATATACAATGTAGTGTGGTATACATGCGGGGGAGATGCAGGAAAACTGGACAGGGTCACGGGGTATATGGTACTCGATTGTGAAGGCTACGGACAACCATGCAGTAACACACGGTATTATTGACGAGAATGTTAAAATCATCACACATAGTGGCAGGGATGTGTTGTTCTGGCATGATAAGTGGACACATGGTGGGGCGCTCATGCTACAGTATCCCCGCCTGTTTACTCTTAGTCTACAACAGCAGTCGGTGGTAGCAGACATGGGGAAATTGGATGAAGACGGTTGGAAGTGGGATTTTAGATGGCGTAGAGAATTATTTCAATATGAAGAAGATTAGGTCGCTCAGTTGTGTGACACGGTGAGGAACTCCCCCCCCCCCTCCGCACGAGACCAACAAGATGAAGTCGTCTGGGTCAATGTAAGTAACTGCTCCTTTACGAAAAACATTGTTAATATAATGAATAGTGTGAGTTAAGATGTGTAGGAGGTGACGGATGTAGTTGACTTACGAACAATCTGGCGTGGGTTATGCGAGCCCAGGGTGGTAGTGACCATATGGTTTGTTGTCATCAGACGGCAAATGACTAGGGAAATCCTATTTGAGAGAGATGATATCCCTTTAGGCCAGAGCTTGTGCCCATGGTGTAGTAGGGCAATGGAAAAGATGAAGCATGTGTTGTTTCACTGCCCGAGAGTGGCTAGGATATGGGACCTTATCTTGAGATGGTGGAATGTGTTCTTTACTTTTGGAGATAACGTTGCACAAATATACACAGACTGGTTTTCTCGCGTGCTGGCTGCTAAGTCACGAAGGGATTGGAGGTCCACTTTTTGTTATGTAGTATACTACATATGGCTTCAGCAGAATAATGTGATTTTCCGGGGAGATAATGATGAGGCCGAACGAGTTATAATCCAAATAAAGCTTGGCATCTGGAGATGGACTAAGGTATAGTGGGATGGCTTTCCGCTATCATGCAATGCATTTATAAGAGTCTCATCCTTGAAGGACTACTTGTAGAGATACCTTGAAGAAGGAGAGGAGATTATATTGGTCGTGTAGGAAATTGTCTTTGTATGCGATAGCCTTCTTCATTTGATGTTGTTCTTTACTTTGGTGGAATTTGTAAACTGATCATAGTGCATAGGTTTGCTTGTTTTTGGGTTGTGCTAATTGAGTTGAGGTTGAACATCTTATTTACTGTTTTGAATAACGGGCTTATAAGGCTGTAATCAGATGTGGCGGGTACTTTTTTCCCCTCTAAGTTTTTCCCCACTGGGTTTTACTTAGAGAGTTTTAATGAGACCCAATTCTTCCATCCACCTGGATCTCCAGGACTATTTTAATTTTAATAAATGATACTAGCCTAAATTATATATAAAAAAGATAACAACATGTGTTACAGTTCAACCAGATATATTGCATCTTTCATTACACCAGAATCGTATAGCATCTTTCATTACACAACATTTGCTAACAGATAATAGTATATGTTAAAACTCAAACAAAATAGCAACAAAAGACATTCTCTATAATACATACAAATCGGATACAGCATCCAACAATTCACTAAATATCATTTCAGTTTCGGGCCACTACAATATATACAAAAGCTAGCTAGTCTACCACTTCATTCACAAAAATAAGGTTGGCGTGCTCTCTTTGACATGATACAAGTCTTTTGCACTATAAGTCGAGGATTTGGCAAAGTGCTCTTTAATCGGGAACAAGAAAAGGAATGGAACACATAATAAGATTAAGATAAGACACAAAAAATCCGCACAAAGAATTAAATACAAGATAACATTGTCTATCGTATTACCTTGTCTTCAGAGTTCTCAAACGCTGGGAAGTACCCAGAAAACTTGTACATGTACCGCATCACGTAGTACCCGTAACTCCTGGAATCATTTTGGATAAGGCACTAAATCACCAAAATTCACAAGTGTAAAAAAATTGTAAAATGATAAGCAGCACGAATGAAATAAATGAATTACCCAAACCTTGATGTATGTGACTTTCATGTCACCAAACTCTCCCTGAGGGGTATCTTTGTAACAACTGTCACATATTAACAAAAGCGTTAAGCACAATGAACGAGTAAATTAATTTGGTTTAAAAAACCTACAAATAATTAAGCAGTAATACAAACTTACATTTTGATTAAGTCTTCAGTGTTGAATTCTGTCCACTGCCCTAGTGGGTCTAGAACGAGCAGAGAAGCAATGGCGGTGCAAAAGATAAACAAAGCCCAGTGGTGGCTATAATTTCAAAGATAAAATGAAATGAGGAGTGAAGGTAAAAAAGTTAGCTAGTTAGTATGAAAATTTACATTAGAACTCACGTTTGGTAATACGGCATTAGCATAAATAATTTATTCGTTTGATCAGCAACATTGAAGCAATGCTTCATGTATTCACAAAACCTCCCCGGGTCCCTATTGACTGAGTCGTAAGATAAACGCTCAGGCACACCGTAGAAATGGAGGTGATGCTCTTTTCATGTCATCTCTAAAGTAGACATCTATTATATCAAATGTACTATAAAAATTAGCCAATGCGAATTCATAGGTACTTATTCTATATGTTTTTACAGTATAAGGAAAGAACACCTACATTAGATAAGCTTGAATTATGTTAATGTTCAGGTAATCTCCACACATCATCTCTCTAATGTCCCCAAAGTTGATCGTTGTGGTCATATCTTCTTTGTAGTGAAACAACGACTTTGGAAGCGTCATCATGAAGTTCATGCATTGAGGTGATTTCGCAATGAGCTTGTCATAAAGATTGACCTCACGAGGTCCTAAGTGTTTAACAAGTTTTTCTGCCAGTGCGAACCTACTTGTCGGCGCCCCAAAAGTTCTGGTGTGAGCCGGGGTCACTAGATTCTTACCTTTCGCACCCCGGGTCACTGGATTCCTACCCTTCACTTACAAACAATAATGCATACGAAGGTAAAGATAATTAAAAATTGATTATTATAGTAACATTAAACATCTATCTAGAACATACCCTCGTATTGCGAACAGGTTCCGCTGGCTGGTTGATCTCTTCTCTGTGCTGGGATACGTGGCGAGGAAGCTCAGGGATCTATAATGGATTATATTAGAAACTAAATGCTATATAATGGATTATATTAGGCACTAAATGGTTGTCAAACAGTCTTTCCTCATCGGTGACAACAATATAACATCCAGGCCAGGGCAATATGTCCCTTTCGCTTCAACCAGCATGCATTTGCTGTCAAACTCCATCGGAAGGTATGCATTCTCAAATCCTTCGATTATCATGTCCTAGGTCACATGCGCGTAGAATGCGGGTAGACGTACGAAATTGATGAGCGTGAGTGGACTTGATGGCAACACTGTCCCGTAGGCCACATCTACAGGGTGCCCATCTAATGGTACTTGGAGATGATATTTTTTTTTGCTCCTTTAATAAACATAGATATTGTGTGAAATAAATAAGTGTGTCCAATCTAATACTATTTAAAGGACTTTATTTAGGAGAAAAATAGTGAAACTTAGCTAACCTGGATGTTGGAAAACGGGTACGGGTCAGCGGCTGGAGCACAACTGGGCGAGGAAGACGGTCGAGGAGGATCATGCCGCTATTGAGTATCAGTGCTCAATCGTTCGTCTTGAGGTATAGTTGAAATCAATTTATATTTATATTTTCAACAATAAGTTTAATAGGTTATTAATTACTATTGTGTGAGTCATAGTTTGATATTTATGATTGTTTGTTTTTTATTTATACTTGTCAGTGTCCAAGGAAAAAGGACTCCAAGAGTTGTGGTTACTTTGTAATGCGATACATGCTTGAAATTTGCATAAACATAGAGAAGCTCACAAACAATGGTGAGGTATATTATACTTTCCATTACATATAGATTTTCTAAATCTATATATCGTTATTGTTTAAAACGAATACATATGTGTTTTGTATACATTCTTGTTTACCTCATTATCTAATTAATTGATTTGCTTGTTCTCTACAGGTTTAAACATTTTCTAAGAACGCAGGAAAAACTTTTGCAGCCAAAGATCTGTAGTTAGTTTGAGAGCAGAAATGTTTTTTTATCCTTAGGGTTTTCAAGGATTATAATATGTATGGTAACTATGACTTCTTATTGATGGTTAATTTATTTTAACTATTGGGCTAGCTGTTGTCATATGTTGTGCTATATATAGCTGCCCTTGTTGTGTTGCAAAGTATGGGAGAGAGCTTCTTAAATTGCAACTATAATCTGTGTGAAGTATGTCACACAAAATTGTAGGTTTTGGTGAATTTGTTGTTGTATAGTGCTGCTGTTATACAGGTATTGCGGATATAATCACAATTGATTACAGGGATAATGAAAAAACAGAAAAAATTATTAAAAAAACAATATAAAAGATGGTTCTCAGACACCGTCTTTATAGTTAATTTAGCGTGTCCGATGTATGCTCATAAACGACGGTTAAACTTGAAAACCGTCTTTAATATAAGTAAAGAGCGCACGGAAACATGTTCATAAATGACAGTTTAATTTGAACCGTCTTTTAAAGTGTCTAAAACCGCTCCGAAACATTGACATTTAAAGACGGTATTGAACCGTCGTTAAAATAATATGTAAAAAATGACGGTAGTATAAGAGATGATTTCAAACCGTTGTTTTTAGACTGTTTAGACCGTCGTTTTTGGCTCCATCCGCTCCAGTGTGTATTATTCCACAATACCTTTCAATGTCATATACTCCTATCCCATTTCCATTGCTTATCAACTTTAAGAACTTATCATTCCAAACTTGCAATTCGAAGAAATTTAACAATTTAAATGCACAAAGATCACCTCCATCCCCCAGTCTTTTCTCTCAACCCTGTAACATCTTTGGGTTAATTTTCCAGGTGGCACACCCTTAGGATGTTAGGTGATGAAGCACCCTGAAATACTTGATAACCAAGTGGGCGAGGCATGTTTTGGTTCAGAAGAAATAAATTAGCGGAGTATCTTGCCTTTGTTCTTTCTTACCTTTTATTACATACATTCCCAAGGTCCAAAACTAATCCGCATTAAGCTAAAAACAATAGTATTCCCAACATTCAATAAAAACGGAGAAATTTCTCGAAAAGAAAACTGATATTTCATGCAGCGAAATGGAAATTTTTTCACAACTATTATTCAAACCAGGTCTCAGATAAACAAAACTTTTACTCATGCAAAACTCTCAGACCAACTTATCCACTCAACAAAATCTAAAGCAAAATTTGAATAATTCACAAGAAAAAACAAGTGGCCTGGAGCAATAGTAGAAGGACACTCCTACCCCACTCTTAGAATGAATAATTTCTTCATTGTAAACATAAGGGGAAGGAGTGAGAACACTCAAAGACAGTCAAAGAAACAACCTTGTCCACAGGAAAACAGTAAACTCCCTGGATTTTGTTGTCACCATAGTTAGAACGACCCCACACTTGAGCTTTGCTCAAGCAGCACAGTTTGGTTGTCATATCATGATGAGGAACTCATCTGAAAGTAAGACGCCAGAAGCAACCAAAACTACAAAAGAGGTTAAAATTAGCAAAAAAAGTAGGAAAGGAACTATATAAATAAACTAATGCAAAATTTTGAAAAAAAAAAAGAATTTTGACACTGGGTTGCCTTCCCACCAGCTGCCCTTCTTTTAAATCTTTGGCTAGATGAAACCCGTTGTGCGTTAGAAAACTCCATATGACTGAGCATGGTCTTTTTTTTTCTCCAGTGCCATACACCACGCCGATTTTCTAGCATAGGATAGGAAATATCCTTGAATGTACTTTGTTGTGTGACAACTACATAACTAAAATAATTTTCTTGCAAGATATAGTGAGTATCATTTACAAAAGATCAACTGTGCATGTCCACAACACTTCTTTGTGGTTATTCAAAATAAAGGACACCTGCTTGTCATGAAAGCATAATGTAATCTTACCACCATCAAGATCAATTACAGTATGGGTAGTGCTCAGGAAAGGTCATCCTAATATGAGAAGTACAACTTTATCCTCCTCCATGTCTAACACTATAAAGTTAGCAGGGTAGACAAATTCTCCAACTGATATAACCATGTTATTCACACTACGCTCTGGGACGATCATAGTACGGTCAGCACGCAGTAGTAATCGAGTCGACGTAAGAGAGCATTTACCTAATCCCAACATGGAAAAGAAGGAGCGCGGCATCAGGTTAACACTACCTCTAAACTACACAATCCCTTACCACATTCGCCTCTGCCAATAGAACGAGGAATAATGGGTTGGCCTAGATCACAAAGCTTAGGTGGAAGCTTCTTTATTAGCACAATAGAATTTTATTCAGTGAGCTGGACAATTTCTGTCTACTCCAAGGACTGTCTATTTGCAAGTATGGCCCTAAGGAACTTGGCATAAATGGGCATCTGCTTTAATGCATCTGAAAAGGGGATCTTAATGGTCAGTTTCTTAAAAATACTCAAAAACTTATTGAATTTCTCATAATAATTCTTTTTCTTTAAACGGTTAAGGAATGGCACTAAAGGGACAACAATAGCTAGTGATGGAGGAGACTGGGAAGCTTCACGTGACCGTTCTTTCTCTCATTCCGGCCTCTCCGTGATCTTACCTCAGGTTCAGTAACCTTGTTCTTTCCACTCCTCACTGTCATTGCCTTCACTGCTAGCTCTAACTAGATCTTCAGTTTCTCCTTCTCATAATCAGAAAGTTGCTTTTAGAGGTGCTTTCTTTCAAACTCTACATCCATTTCATGACGAGGAACTCGAGCCTCAGCTCGGGCTACAGCTTTCCTAGCATACAAAATTGGCATTGCTTAAGCAATGGGAGAGGGATGATAGTCATCAAAATTCTCTTCCTTAACCTCAACCAAAGAAATTAGAGTAGTCGTTGGAGTGACATCCTTTATCGCAACACAACTTTAGCTTGCTCCTACGAGTTTTCTCGGTTTGACTATACAAAGTTCATATAGGTCACCGAGAAAGTTGTGATATCTACGCAATCTAAAGCTCCATGATTTTATTGAGTGACATCTTATTTGTAGTGAACGTCTCCAGTTTCTAATTGAACATCCCTGTTCTGAGAAATTATTCGTGGTTTGCACAATAAAATCCACAAACAAGGCCTTCAGGTTCAAAGAAGTACCAGGTCTAGTATTCTGTGGGGGTTGGTGATACAAAAATTATTGTGTTACTGCCTGTAACTATTATTGTTAGGCTGATATTGTAACACCCCAACCATAACTCCACACTTAGTCAATAATCGCAGTGGAAACCATAACTTAACCATATACCAAAAAGGGGCGGTGTTACACGCCGTTAGCCACCCACGTGGCTAACAAGGCAGTTACATACAATGTATCGGTCTGATTACAAGAATCCCGAGCATAATTACAACCTTCCAAAGTTACTTACCCAAAAGAATCACAATATACCGAGTGTTTACTGTACAAAACACAACTAGACCCAACCACCAAAAAAATATACGACCTCGAGTGTACAGACACTACTCGGGTTCAACATCCAAAATAACAAAAGTATCAAACAACCTTGGATCTAAAGCCATTCTGCTTCCTCGATCCTCATCCTGCAAATAAACAGAGCCCCCAAAGGGGGTCAGCAACCTTTTGCTGACATGGTTAACGGGCAGCCCGCTGACTACCGGGATACACGCAACTATTTGTCATGATAACATGGCATTAGTTTAGCATACAACATACATATTACATAGCCAGAATTATTGCATAATGGTAACAAGACATACATAGTGAGAACAATCCACATTAGGAAACAACCAACATGGTTAGTCAACTTGTGAGCCTAGAGAACGACTTCATCCTCATGTTAAGCTTATCACATAACGTATTACTGTTATGTTAGTCGAATGAGTAACTTACTTAAAAGATGAGACGGGTATAGTGACCCGAACACATCAAACACATAATTTCCCCCTAGCCTGAGTGGAAGTCAGGTAGGTAAGCTTTGGCTAAGCTAGTGGGAGGTTGAAATCCAAAAAGGAAAACAACCCTAACATAAGGAGAGAGCCGAATCTGATTCAGATATCGACCCCGTACATACACGCGTGACCGGAACGACCGGATTCCTCACTCCCGGTTAGCGCTTGTTAGAAGTCCCGCAGTGGGAACTTAACATAATCTCTCACAAGTAAGTGTTTAAGTCCAGTTAGACATACCAGGGAAGCGAGACATAATTCAGCAAAACACCAAACCACAACTAACACACATAGCCGTGGTTAGAACGTTCCTTAGGTTGGAAACGTTATTACCGTTTACCGTTCTCTTACGTTTCCTAGCTTTGGTTAATTAATAGTTAGCACGCATTCGAGGTTACCGGTATCAGTACGCACTCATCACATTAATAATAATGACTGTAAACTCGTTTCATGATTTAATCTTACAAAGTCATAAACACACAGAAAAACAAACAACACACAAGCCGGTGTAAACCGGTAGGCAACAGACTGCAAGAAAACCATACCTTGGTCCTTGCTGTGATTGTTTTCCACTGTTGGAGAACCCTATACACATTTAGTAACGTCGGTTAATTAACGTACTAGACTTTTATAAATTTTGTTACTTCACATTCCTAGTTTTATTTTTCTTTACACTTGTTATGACTTTCCATCTTCTTAATTGCCATTATAACCCACCTAACATGTCCTAACAAACCCCCCCCCCCCCCCCCCCGCGCAAACGGAAGTCAAAACGGGGCCCAAACGAGCAAATTATGACCAAAACAGTGACATGTCCGAACTTGTGTCCGGACATCAATGTTCGGACACAAGTCGAGACTCAAAGGTGAAAACATACGAATGTCCGAACTTGTGTCCGAGCTTCAAAGTTCGGACACAAGTCGAAGCAAAATCAGAGGGAAAGATCCAAATGTCCGAACTTGTGTCCGAGCTTCAAAGTTCGGACACAAGTCGAAGTGCAAAATCTGGGAAAAATCTTTTCAAAGTGTCGTGCCGAACTTGTGTTCCGTCTGTACATCTAGTTCGGACACGAGTCGAAGCAAAATCAAAGGAAAAGAGAATAGGGGTGTCCGAACTATCTGTCCGGACTTACAGTGTCGGACACCCATTCGAAAACTTGTAAGTACAGACTATGCGTCCTCCAGCAGCCTCCCCGAACATCAAAGAATCTTCCTACGCGTTCGGACGTCGGACTACTGGCTTTAAACCTGGAAAATTTCAAAACGCCACGAGGCATGTCCGAACTTCCAAGTTCGGACGGACGTTCGTGCCGAAAAAACTCATTTAACAGAGGCATTTCCACCCAAAATGCATTCAAACCATACCCAACTTTTGACATGATCTCCCCATATTTATAGCATGTTCCCCCACATCATTTAGCCCCCAAAACACTATGACCATCAACTCATCCAAGGCACCAATTTGCACACAACTTCCATCATTTTAACCACAATTACTACCATGTACATAACCTTTAGAAGCTTAGCTCTTAGGCCCTTAAACAACATCAACTAAACACTGAATTTCCTCATATTATTAGCAACACCTACATTACACTCAACATTTATATTGCTCAAACATAAACACCTTCATAGATCACACACTAGTTTAAGGTAGGTTAATTACCTTTGGTTTTCTTTTCAAACTTTCCCCTTCTCTTTACTTCTTGTTCCACAACCGGTTATCAACGGGATTTATTGCTACACTAATGACCATGCCAAGATAAACACAATGAGTATGGAGGGGTTTATGAATACCATGTCATTAACCCTAGAACTTAGCAATTAGTTGGAACACATTGGAGGAAATTACCTTCTACTTCAAAGTGAAGTGTTTGGTAATGGAATTAGGGCTAGCTCCAACACCTCTAGAAGATTGAACAAGCTAAAATGGAGAGAGGCAATGGTGCTTAGCAACAACAAAAATCGGCCACCATAGAAAATGAGGGAATGAATGGATTTTGAGTTATTTCTTACCTTAGACCATCAAGGAGATGATTGGCTTCAATAATATGAAGTTTTCTCTTCAAAATGTGGTACACCCATGGAAATGAAGTATGGAGTTTTGAGATTCTAAAAGATGCAAACTAATCCCCAAGATGAGAGGAGTATTTTAGTGTAAAAATTTCTTGATTTGGAGCTAGGATGATGAAGTAACAAGGAAGGAGAAGTGTGGGATTGAGAGGGCTCACAAAATCGCCATTGAAGAGAACAAGGAGCAGAGAGAGAGCTGGGAAGTGGGGAAAAATCGGTAAATGAGGAGAAATGAGGGGGAGAGAGAGTGTGAGAAAGAGAGGTAATTTGTTGTTTTGTATTTTAGTGAATAAAGTAAAATAAATGAGAGAAGGAGGGGCTCTATCTCACGTGAGACACAAAGGAGAGGGGGAAAATCTGATTTTATTTTACAATGTGAGAGAGTGGCACTTGGTCATTAGCAGATAACACCCGTTAATTTCTGAACTGTCAGTTTTAACAGTTCGGGTCCGGTTCCCGGAATATATATTCTTTTTTTTAATTAGTATATAATTATAGTTATAAAATCAACTATAATTTATACAAGTCCGATTTCACTGTTTAAGGTCACGTTTTTCGGTTTTCTCGAAAAACGTGCTTTAAAGCCTTGTTTGTGTTTTTAATCCATTATTTGGATCCGTTTCCTTCGGGAATTTATCCCACATATTCTTAGTGACTAAATGAGTCCTAGGAATCCATTTAGGACCCTATATAAGTTATATACTTACTATAATTATTTAACACGCGTTTTTACGTTTAATGACTTTTACGTGTTTTCTTTTTCGTTTGGGTTTTTATTTCTTCACCAATGCTCTTGAGGACTTAATTAGCCTTAAAATATCATAATTATATAATTAACTAACATATTAAGGTTTGGGGTATTTCAGATATCTATGCTGCTAGTAACCCGAGTAACTATTACTTTGCATATTCCCAAAATAGTTGACTTTTTCTCCCTGTTGTACATACATTGACACATACTAGAATTTTACCTACAAAACTCAAAGGAAGAGATAGGTCTGATCTACTCCACAAAAACTAGATGGCTGAAGTTAAAAACCAACTGAAGAAGTCCTTGCACCTGATAAGTGTCCAAATGAGCATGTTTTATAGGTGTATTTCATATTTATATTAGCACTTTTCTTGCTCATTTCTCACTTATCGTATGTTTTTCCTCTAGTTTATGTTTTATTGATTATCTCACAAATTTGTTGGTTAAACATGAGGAAAACCAAGCTAGGAGCAAAGTAGACGAAAAGACGAACGCATAGGCGCAAACGGATCTTAAAACGGAGCTAAAACGAACATTTTAGAAGAAAACCAATTTTCGTCCGGACCAATGTGGTCCGGACAATGTGGTTCGGACAATGTAAATCTCCGTCCGTGGCATGGCCGGTTAAATAAGGCTGGACAACAATGTGTCTGTGGTACGTCCGTAGAGAAATGGGCGGACACAATAGCAGTGTCCGAACCTTGTTGATCCGGACGGTGGTCCGGACGCGACCATTTGTGCAACCGTGTTACATCCGCTCAAATAAACACGGACAGAAGACAAGTCCATAGACACGTCCGGTGATAAAGGGGCGGATAAGGGGCGGACAAGACACATGTGTCCGTGGAAAAATGGACGGACACAAACGCGGACACCTCTAAAAATGCAACCAGATCCAGATTTTAACGCGACAGAATTGGGTGCTATTTATCTTCTTCGTTGCGGCGCCTGCAACTTATCCATCTACCCGAGCAGCAATATCAGGCGCCTGCCGACAATTCCTCACGCGTTGTGCCGCCCCAATCCACTCCTTAATTCCCTCACGCGGTGTTCCCTCTGTCTTCTTCCTCTCCTTCCTTCTATATAAACCCACGAGCCTTCTGCTCAATAATCAATCACTCCCTTCCTCAAAATCCAAAAACCACGACAGACCACAGTTCACCACAATCGTTCATCCAAAGTTCATTAGCCTCACACTGTTACTTTCCAGACAACCAACGAAGAAGACGATCTGCACAAAACCAGTCCATATCCTGATCTGTGTCCGCGTACCATCGTTCTTCTTCGTTCTGTCTGACTATCTTATTTATTATGTTTGTTTTTATAATTATGTGTGATTAATAAACCTAGCCTCCCGGGTTAGGAAGCGAGCCTATTTTATATAATTATGTTATGTAAGCTTTCTAGTATAATTTATCTAAGCAGTATTTTGATTCCTCTCCTTAATGCGCTTTAATTCTCTTGTACAATTATTAAAGTGATATTTGTAGCTCTTTGTCAAAATGCAGTGCTGAGACAAGGTTCTAGACATAGGAAGTCAAATGGGTTAACGACTAGAAGCGAGAGTTTCTCGCCGTATAGGTTAATCTATCTCCAATAGGGATTATTAATAATGCGATTAATTTATTTATGACTTGAGCAAGGTTTGCGCTTGTTGTTTAAATTAATTAGGGTTTATTAGACAGGAAACGGTCAATAAACTAATTAAGATTCTTGAGTTTATTGCTAAAATGGGAAAGTTATATTAATATGATTAAATAAAATAGGTAAGCAGAGTAACCCTGGATGCTTCTTAAAAACACAAAAAGATTTACAATTTCTATTTCTTTTCTGTTTTGATTAATTGTTTTTATTATTGTCTTATGAGTTAGCTGTTAATCATATTCTCCCTAAAAAAGATAAAATCTGTTTAATAGAAATCTCAGTCAATTTACTACACTATCAGTTATCCACAGCGAGGTCCCCAAGAGTACGACAACCCACATATCCACTATTCCGCAAAACGATTAGGTACACTGCCTAAGTGGTAGAAGTTGTAACACACTTTTACTCCAACAAGTTTTTGGCGCCGCTGCCGGGGACCTCCGGCACGGTTAATTGATGGTTATTAATTTTATTGAGATTTGTGTTTAATTTTGTTTATATCTGTTTTATTTTATTTTGTTTTCGCTTTATTTAATTTTATTTCATTTTACTTACTTTTTATTTTAGCAATTTTATTTTATCTCTGTTTTGTATCATATTTGTTTTTCTATTTAGTTAATTTTCACTTTTGTGTTTATTTTCTATTTTTAGTTCTATTCTACTTGGTATTTTTTATTTTGTTTTTTAGGATAGTTACTGATTATGGAGAGCGGCGACGATGAGGTGAAGAGATTGTTGATCAATTTGGAATGGACTCACATGCAAGAGGAGATGTCCTCATATCAAAGGTTGGTCAAGGATTATCAACCACCTCAACAGTCATATCGAGAGCCGTATTGGTGGGGAGTCGACCAGGCTAATACACAGTACCAAGAAGCTCAGTTGGGATACTGCTACTTCAATCAGAATGAACAACAATCTACACAAGGGCCAGACGAATTTCTCCTGAGTCAGACCAAGCCGCTAGAAGAAATTCCAGTGGTGACTCTAAGGAGTGAAGATCGATTCGAGCCAGATATTATTGAAGCTATAAGTTCTGATGAGGAGATAAAGAAACTTATTAGGAAATTTTTCTCCGACGCCGAGTTGGAGCAAATGTCTGAAAGTTACAATTCTCCTCCATCTCCATCCCCAACACAAGAGGAGCAATTAAAATCTGAAGATATTTTGTATGAGCCTCATCAACCGGAAGAGGATATATATATTCTCAAATCTGAGGAGAAAGCGCTACCACCAGTCTCTCATAAACTCTCACCCTGCCTCCATAAGCCTCAACAACAAGAGGAGGATGTTTGCATCCTCCAATTTGAGGAAGAAAAGTCATCACCACCTGGTCTCCTGTTAGAACTACGTTACCAACAGTACCTCCTCAAACACCAGGTTTTGTGGAGTATACATTTTCCTATTTTATTTGCCGAGTTAACGTTCTGTTTTGATCCAGGTGGTTTACTCTTAATTACTGCTAACTTCGTTTTCCTGGCGAAGCTGTTGTCTACTTTTATTTTTGATCCAGGATAACGAAGTGGGAGTCTAGCCAAAGACTATAAATACGGGCAGCTTACTGGGAGGCAACCCAGTGGTTACATATTATTTCCCTAATATTTTTGTTTTATGTTTTGTTTTCCATATTATTCCTATATATGCTTTTATAAATAAAATAAAAAAGGAGAGGAGAGAAAACGAGGAGAATTAACTTGAGTTCTTCTGGCTGTTTAGGATATTTATTACAGGAACATCTTGCACATTCTACAGCTGAACTCAAGTGTGGGGAAGCTCTGCCTAAACACTCTACGAACTCTGGGGAGTACATTCTCTTTGCTTTGCACTTCAAATTTTTACATACTCCCTACTGCTTTGCATTGTGTGAGGTACTCTGGTAGATTGCTTGGCCTCATTAATTTAATTCTTCCTACGCAATGAGGACATTGCTCCAATCTAAGTGTGGGGGAGGACTCACTTCTCTATCGCTCGTCTTAAGTCTCTCTTAAATTGACACATTGCTTAAAATGCTTAATCTCTCTGCTTATCTTGCGTTTTCCCAAATTCAATATCGTGGACCCTTTATATGTGGGTTGTTCTCTTTAAAAACAAATATTGTTATGAATTGTGGGATAAATGGTATAAATTTAAAAAAAAATTGATTACTTTGAGGAGCATTTTTATGCGGTGTGACCAAATGATCTGCAATGTTTGGATTTTTATCACTCAGGGGTTCTTTCTGTCTTCTCTCTTAGGAATTGCTAAGGGGTGCTTCTCTGTCAAAAAAAATATAATATAAAACAAGGGACTTGCGCGACACCATTGGTAACCAACAAATGAGAGTTGAGTGTTCTTAAAAACAAAAGCTTGATGCTTACATATTATCTTCTCATCTCTTATGCAAAAGTGAAACAAATGCATAAATCTATTTTCCTTTTGTTTTCTCCTCAATGCCCATTCTTGAGAGAAGTTGGCCATGGTAAAAGTTCTCAAAGTCACCTTAACTAAGAAGCATTGAAGTACTCCGGATCATACCCCGAAACTCTAAATTTTATTTTTACCCTGAGTACACCTATGCCACCAGCAGTTGATGGATCACACTCCTCGAAAAGTTTAAAGATCATGTACTGTTCACCTCCTTATCCTACCCTTCATAATAATATTTGTTAGTATTGAGCATTCCCTACTTGCTTGGGTACATGGTTTTGCTTGAGGACAAGCAAAAGGTAAGTGTGGGGGTGTGATAAGTGTCCAAATGAGCATGTTTTATAGGTGTATTTCAGCACCACCCCACTGGTTGGTAGAATTAGTTATTGTATCTAGTAAGATGCGGCTCTACGGATCTAAATCTTTGTAAAATGACTGTAGCAAACCTATTCTACCAGGCCATGGTGAAGCACTCTACTGACAATTCCTTTGAAACACTCCCAAATTCAGATAAGGATTCTCCAGTGAACTGCTTGAAATTAGTAGTCTCACCCCTCATAGACAATATTTGAGAGGGAGGAAATACTTAGCTAGAAATTTGTTGGCGAGCTTGGCCCAACTGGTGATGCTATTGGGGGCTAAAGAATTCAGCCACTCTATAGCTCCATCCCTCAACAAAAAAGGAAATAAAGTGAGTCTTGCAACCCTTTGAGAACAAGCTTGGACTAACTGATAAGTTTGGAATTTATCCATATTTCTATGCTTAATTTGAATAATATGTTATTGGATTATGTGATAAATTCCCTTACTTATATGTTAATTTATATTATATGTGAAGAACTCCCCTTAGTTGTGGTTTTTATGCATAAACAGGTCAAAATACTGAAGAAAAGGATCTAGAAATGTGTGTCAAGAGCTTAACAATCAAGATGGGGCTGAACGGAAGTGAAAACAAAGTTTTTAAAGCATTTAGAAGTCAGTCCGGGTCTTTGTCCAGACATGTATAAACCAGGACCATCCTTGAAAGAAACATTATGCCTAATTTACAGCCTGGTCCAGGTTTCTGTTTGGAAAAAACCCTGGACCAGATTATGTTTCTCACACGGTCAACTTTTATGAGTGGTCCGGGTATTAGAGCCAGACGAGAAACCCGGATCACATTTGTTCTGTCACGTTGAGTGATATTTCTGAGACGCCCAGGTATATAAACCTGGATACAAACCCAGAACGCCCCTGGAGCAGCGTATGCAGTGTTTCATTAAAGCATAAGAGAGCATATATATCATTTTTAATCAGAAACACGGGGGATCTTGTAATCTTCTATTCTTCAACTTTCCAAACCCTAGTCGTCAAGGAGAGAGAGGAAGACAGGGAAAAGAGAGAAACTTGGAAACAGGAGTAGAAGACGGAGACTGGGTTTGTCATCGTTCTACAACAATTGATGATGTTTTCAAATCTATTTATCATTGTTATTATTTATGTATGTCATATGTCTGAATAGTTGTGCACAATCTGGTTATTATGGATTCATAGTTTGAGATTTCTTCTTTCTTTTTAGTTTACAAATAAATCTATACAGATTTTAGTTTTATTCCTTACTTTGTTTATATTTCTCAGGTGATATGTACAATTGTTAGATAGATTTAGTTTGTCCGCTTACAAGTGAGATCTGTAGCTTGTAATAGACTACAGGAATATTACCAGTGAAACTTGAGACGACATTCCTCGGGATTAGCTTACTAGAAACCAGATGAATCTTGAACGCTATTATTTCATTAATAAACTCGTAACGAGAGTTAGGATTTAGGAATTGCTAGTACGAATCTATCTAGCGGGAGACCGGTTTTAGATTAGTTTAGATCTGAGGTTGTAATCTATAATTAAGAAAACATATAGGAAGATGAATTAAAGAACTAGGGAGAAGTAGTAAACCAGGATTCATCTGTTTAGCTTATCAAGAAGATCATCATTTATTTGTTTTATTTTTTTATTTTATCTATTTTCTGCAATTCGAACCTCTAATTTCATGTTATTTGATTTCTTTGTTTTATTAGTTTAATTATGATAGATGCTTAAACTAGACACTACCTCATTTGGTTCTATAACTTGAAGGGATACTTTAGGAAAACTGACTACAATAGACCAGTACACTTGCCGTTTTAGGTTTAACCCATACATCCTCCAGTATCTATCCTTATGATCCATGGTTACGTGCATCCGGTGTGCGTATTGGTTCAAGAATAGTCGTAGAAGATCGGAGACATGGAAAATAGCATGTGGTCTATTGGCCCTCCCGACTAACCCCTTAAAGCCTCTACCAAAAGGAAATGGCAAGTCAGGGGCTTCAACCTTGTCGGGACTCCCCTCGCTCAAAGATTCGGAAGAAGACCTTATTCCACCTATGATCAATGCTTCTATCTCGAAAGGGCTCGACACAAACGATAAACCTTCGTCCAGCCCCATCACAAAGGAAGGTTCAGAAAATATTCTATATGTGCTAGAAACTTCTATTGGTTTTTCGAATGTCTTCGAAAAAGGGAAAGACCCAGTGAGCCCTCTGGACCCCACTAACTTCAAGAAATGTAACTACGACAGAGTCCTTAGAAGTAGGAATGTTCATGGTTCGGTCATCTTCCTCTCTCCCCCCAGACTATCGGTAGTCAATAAGAAAGGCAAGACTTTAACTCCCAAAGATCAATACACCACCTCGATCTCACAACAAAAAGGTATCAATAAGGAGGCAGTCTCTGGCCAGCCCAGGGACTGCCCAAGCCAATGATCTCAGGAGCCCACAGTAATCAGATGTAGTAGGAAGATCTGAAGACTATGTGGGCTATTGGAGTACTCACTGCCCTACTAGCAATAAAAATACCTTTTCAAAGTTTCAATTCTATTAATCCTTGTAGTTTTTCCCCTTTTCGGACTACATGGATACTGACCTAAATAGCTCAAGTAAAGATAATAGAGGAGATCTATTATGCAAACTCTCGTCTTTCCAAGTAGTCTTCTACCCGGCACCATTATCCCTTTTATGCAATCCTCAAGAATGGATGCTTCACCGCGCTTCTGGATAGGAAGTCGTCCCACAGGATAGATCTGACCTTAGTTGCCGATATTAGGATTAGCCACAGGTTACCTGGTGGTGGCTATGGAGCAGAAGGCTCACTAGATTCCCTTCACCTATCGCTACACTATATCAAACTAGCCTTAAACTTCCGAGCTATATTAGTAAACAAGTGTTTATGCCTTGTTGCTTTATGTTTAGCTACCATAACAAGGTTCTTTAGGACTGTAAACTTCCTACATTAATCTATTGTCTTTTTCTGGAAAAAAACTTTTAAAATAAATAAATACATTTATATGTTAGTTTTTTATGGCTAATCAGTTAGTTTTTTATGGCTAATCGGTTATATTAAATCAAAGTATTTAAAATATTATAATCTTATATATTGCGAAGAAAATAATATCATTTTTTCTTTTTTGGATTTATATATTAAGAAACATAGTTGATTGCAATCGAAAGAAATAGTTAAATGCAAAAAATGAATAGCTTATGAAATACCCCGTACTTAATTAGGGTGATTAAATTACTCTAATACGATATTGAGGGCCTATTAGTGCCTAATGAATTTTGGTAGAAAGAATAAATCCAAAAGAAACAAGAAAAACGCTTAAAAAGTGAAAAAAACGCTAAAACGAGTGTTAAGTGACCCTAGGAGAAATACAACCTCAAAGAGGGTATTAAATGAATTTAAAAGGCTTAATAATGCCTAAATAATATATGAGAATAATTCCCGAAGAAAACGGATCCAAATAAGGTATTAAAACGCTAATAAAGCTTTAGCGCACGTTTTTCGAGAAAATCCGAAAACGAGACTTTAAGTGGTCAAACGAACCCGTAAAATTATAGTTCATCAAATAACTATAAATAAATATTAATGGAAGCTCGAGAGCCATTAAAATTAAAGAAACGAGAAAATTCCGGAAAACGGGCCGGTTAGTGAATAGAGCTAAAACCGGGTAAACTAACGAGCATTTTCTGTAAAAGACAAAAAAAACGCTCCAGCATGTACAACAAGGGGGCCGGTTTTAATTGCTGACTCACCCCTCTCTTCTACTAGTAATAAGCTAGAAAGAAAGAAAGGAAAAGTAAAGGAAGAAAGAAAAGTAGAAAAAGGTAACCTCTCTTCTCTCTCCTCCCATTCTCTCTTTTTCTTTTCTCTTTCCTCTCTTTCTCCTTCTTCTACCGTTTTCTCCTCCCCTCTGGTCTGAGCGATTTTGAGCTCCCCTCCCATGGCTTCCTCACTTTAATGCCATGCCCAAGCTTCCTCCAAGCTCCAATCACAAAAATAATTACATATTTGAACTCCCCTCATCCTCCCCTATCATTCCCTCTTTTCAAAATTCGAAAAGGATGAGTCTCATCTCCATGGGTTTTCCCCATTTGAAGAGAAAATGGCACCATCTTGTAGCTTGGAGTCTCCTCTTTCTTCTAAGGTAAATTTCATTGAAAAACTCATGTTTGCTCTTCCTCCCTTGGTAGCCGATTTTGGCTCTCTCTCACACCTTGTTTTTCTTCTTGATTTTGAGCTTCATTTCAACCCTCTAATGGTGGAGTAATTCCCTTCTTGATTCAAGGGTGAGAACCCCTCTTAAAAGGCTCCAAAAGGGTGGTTTATGGATTGATTAGGGGCTGAAAAATAATGTATGTTGCAGATTTAGCAGGGTCCGGGACTTGGTCCTTGGACAAAGTCCCGGACCACCCATTAAAAATAGGCCGAGACTTTTCCCAGCACTTGGTCCGGGACTTGAGAGATGGACAAAGTCCCGGACTACCCATGAATTTGTAGCCGAGAGTTAGAACCAGTGTTTGGTCCGGGACTTGACCTAGGTACAAGGTCCCAGACCACATGTTATTTTCACCCGAGAGTTTCACAATGCATTGGTCCAGGACTATAGGTAGGGACCAAGTCCCGGACCACCCCCAGAATTCAACAGAATGTGTTTTTAAGGGTTTAAATGATGGGGGTTTGAGTGGTATTGGTTTTAGATGATGTTTAGGAGTTGTTTGGTGACTTATAAAGGTCCTAAGGAGTATAAACAAGTGTTGGAAGTGAGTGAGCAAGTTAAGGAGTTAAGTACACTAAGTTAAACCGGATTAACGGGATAACAGGGTAGGTACGGAAGTAGCAATAATGTGCATACCGTGACACCTTAATAATAATTGAACCATTTGACATGTAATTAGTGGTTCGAGAATATGATTCGAGAAACAAGGGTGAGCCAAAGAACACGAGAACCCCCGGTAAAGATAAATTCCCGGTGAAAGGTATGATTTCCTCATGCTCTGTATCCTAACTTGGTTACCCCGATTTGTGTGCTTGTTTGATTGTGTGATCACCTAACAAGATAAATGCACAAATCGGATTGTGTGTACTCTCTTGTGTTTGTATTGGATCGTTTGTGGTTGGATTGTATTCCTTAATTAAAGTTTGTATAATTCATGAAATGTGGTTTGGGAATGGATTGCTTGATTGTGATTGTGTTTGGTAGTGCGACTCATAGTTGAGTCTTGTGTGAGTAGAGACTCGTAGAAGGAGCCAAATGCGGACTAATAAAATGGTGGAAACACACTACAACTATTGAACCCTTACGCGGTAACCTAAACCTACGAACGCACTAGAACGTGAGAAAACATACGGGAGTAGCAACCTCCCGATAACGGTTAGAGAACCGAAATGACTAAATCCACACGATAAATATTAGTGGAAGTATATGAGTAACCTCTAACTAGAGGATTGGGAAGTTGTTTGAAGTATGAACCTTGAGTAAAGTAACGAATGGTAAGGGATCACCAAACCCCTTAGAAATATGGTCGAACCCCAATGAGAGGAACCGACTAACATGAGCAACGTCCCGAACATGAGAGTATTCAATAAGTTGGTTGAAACCTTAAATCTTAGAATACTAGACATTGAGGAATTCCCTAAGCCATTAGATGCTATCGAGAGAGATACTTCTAGGCTAATCCTTGAGATCGTGAATTGACTCCGAGAGTGGAGTTTTGGGAATTTGAGTAGTCCGGTAGTGAACCGGACATTTGAGTATTTGAGGAGCTAACAGTATAGCCCTATTTGTATTTGAGCCCGGTGGTGGGTCTTGTGTATGACCCTGCCCGGAGGTCGTGAGATTGACTTAACATATACCTTGAGCATTGAGTATTGACTTGGGAACTTGAGTATTGAGTATTGAATCGAGTAGGTGTGTATTGAGAATTGAGTTGTGACTTGTGGGACTTGAGAATTTGAGTTGAGTGGAGAATTGAGTTGAGTGTCGTAGACCTTGTAGAGATTGTGAGTAAGAGTACCCAAGGGAGTGGGTAGTACATGAGTAGTTGAGTAAGGCATGGTGAGGTAGAAACCCTCAAGCCTAATTAAAGAATATATTGAATCAACCCTTGATGTGTGTTAGTGCTTGTGTTCTATGTTGAACTTGATTGTGAATGTACATATATAATGTATGTTGTATGCATGCTGTTGTGATAAAATGAACCGCATGCTCTCGACCAATTAGTCGGCGTACCCTCGCTAGTACGCGGGGTATGCGGAAGTCATATTCAGCGTAAGCTGACCCCCTAGGGGGAACGTTTTTAGTGTGCAGGTACCCGAAGTGAATATGATCACTGTAAGAGACCGACAGCTAAGCCGGACACCGTTCGAGAGTAGGACGGGGTTGTTATTGATATGGGTAGTTGTTAAAGCAATTGTAATTGTTGTATTGCAGAATTGTAAGACCAAAAGGTAGTTGTTAAACTTGGGAACTGTAGATACTCGGTATAGAATAGATTTGAGATTGTACTATATGTAATGGATTTGAAGTTGTATTTAGGTTGGGTATTGGTTAAGTAAAGGAAGTATCTTATGTATAGTGTACTCGGTAAAAGACCCATCAGACCGATATTGTATTTGTTGTAGTATTTGTGTTTGGATTGGCCTTGCTAGTCACGTGGGTGACTAGCGGCATTGTATCACCCCCGGTTGTAGTTATTATTCCGCTGCATTATGGTTGATAATTGAGACGGGGTAGGAGATAATGGTGTGATTACCGGTAGGGGTGTTATAGCTTAGGGTATCAATTTTTGATCAGTTCCAAACCGTTTCCTAACCAATCCCTATTTGGTCTGTGAGCAGGCATAAACAAACCCTAACATATGCGTGGACTATTAGAGAGTGAAACTAGCTTATGGTTTGATCCCAAGTCGGCCTGAATCAATGGCCAGTTGTAGTTGGATGCTACTCTTTAAAGGATTGGACAAATTTTCCTTTATAAAATGGGAAATCTATATCATGTACTACAATTTTCAAAATTAAAATTACAAAAAATAGTAACCAATCTTATTAAACTATACAATTACTATAACATGAGTTGACTACATCAATGTGCAGATTAATAAACAATGTTAAAAATGCTCTTAGACCTATTCTGACTAGTTATAAGTTAATTGGAGTCAAGAAGATTATCACTTAGTTTGACCATGATGAACTCATAACTTTACCCAATTTTTTTTAGAAACATTCACCTTCTCATTTAATGTGAAAATAAAGATCATGACCACCAACACTAACTGAGCCTCTGAAGGATCCCATAACTTTCAAGGAAACTAGCCAACAAAACATAAAATAATAATACCATCTTCCACCTGAAAATAGGAGTAAGCAAACGTAATAAGCCAGGTTAAGTCCAGCTGCATCATGCATCATCTGACTAGCATAAACCCACTTACAAGGATGCTTAGTAGTAGACCCTGCTACACATGAAAGTAAGATACACTCTTACGATACTCAAGGACAAGAAGTTTCAGCTCCACACATCCACTCACTTGCTGAGCAATCCAGACTAGAAATTATTGAAGATAGACCCACTACATATCCAAAATTCCCTGATTAACCATCATAACATCCCGCAATCCCTGTAACACCCCTACCGCTAATACTGTCATTACCGTCCAATCTCCTTATACATTCGTTCTCACGCAGCGGATACATTCATACTCAACGGCGGGTGGCACAATGCCGTTAGTCACCCACGTGACTAACAAGGCTACTAATACATATCCGAGTACTACTCAATACAATACATACTCTCATTACATACTGGATACTACAATACTCCATTCGATACAATGCTCCATTCAATACAATACTCCACAATTCAGTACAAGATAATACGCTACACATACCGAGTTTACTAGGTTCCAAAGTCAATACCGTACTTCTCCCAAATTCACACATACTCACTAGGAGTCAATCTGCTACCCCTTCTTCACAAACTAGATACTTCAAATTACAAGGCGCGCCACCGGTCTCTTACCTTGACCGTATTCGCTCCGGGTACCTGCACACTAAAAACGTTCCCCCGAGGGGGTCAGCTTTCGCTGAATATGATAACCGCATACCCCGCGTACTAGCGAGGGTACGCCGACCATTTGGTCGAATACATGCAATTCATTTTGCAATACATACATTCATACATACATACATACATACATGCTTTCATTCACGATACTACAATACTACACAAGTATACATACATACGCACAGTACAATACATGCTTGGAAGACAATACAAGTCGACCAATGCTTACCTACCATCTTTCGGGTTACACATACGCATTACATACCCATTATATATCCAATACGCAATACGGAGATACAATTCTCCAATACATACAAGGGTCCAGTTAGCTTCATTACACACCCGGGTTAATCGGGTGTTCGATACTCTTTTACTTCCGGTCAATGACTTACCATGGTCAAGACCAATACACATACAATACTTACTTCTTACATACTTTACTTCCAGTTAAGTCGGTATGACCTCCGGGCAGGGATTACTACATCCCACCACCGGGCTTTAGGGTGGCCCACTAATCCAGGATGCTACCCATTCAAGGGAATTGGTCCATGGAAAAGATTACAGCCAGGATTCGGATCCAACCTCTTGTGTTTCCTTATCCTCACGCGTGGCCGAAACTATATCGGACTTCTACTCATTCCATTTACTCATTACTCAAGTTAGGAGTTAGAATGTTAGGAATTAGTAGAAGTCAATACTTCATTTCCATACATACGTACAATACTCAAGTACACAATACTTACACATACTTCTCAATTCCATTCATTCATTTCATGAATTATACAAACTAATTGTTCAAAGAAATACAACAAGAACAAAATAGTTCAAGCACAGTTAAGTACAGTATAAGTCTGATTCGTGCCTTTATCTTGTTGGTGATCACATAAGCACACAAATCGGGGTAACCAGGTTAGGATACAGAGCATGAAGAAATCATACCGTACACCGTCGTTTTCGCACTACCGGTTTCCTTTGGTGATCAACTATTTGATCCCTACACATACACGAAGTAGTATGATCAATGATCTATTATTGATCTAACTTACTCCTTCATTGATACTTTCAATGTATACTTACTACTTCGTTATTTTCATACGTGGTTATCAAACCATTCTTTTCCTTATTACTTCTTAAGCTTGCTTCCTTACCCATTTACTTACTTTCTTACCATTATTACTTCATTAATGGTGTATTACTACATATATATGCATATATGTATATAGGCATATATATATATATATATATATATATATATAATATGTATATATGATTACTATAATCATATAATTAAAACATTTTTTTTACTCGACCGGACTTGCGACCGACCTTGCAAGTCCGGTCCATTCCAGTAGCTATCAGTACGGGAAATTTCTGGCTCGACCGAACTTGCAAGTCCGGTCGCAAGTTCGGTCCATCCCAGTAGCTTGCGTTACGGAAATTTTTCTGGCCGACCGAACTTGCAAGTCCGGTCGCAAGTTCGGTCCATTCTAGAAGGTTTCAGACGGGAGAATTTTCTGGTCCGACCGAACTTGCATGTCCGGTCGCAAGTCCGGTCGATTCCAGAAGGTTTCCCGTCTTTGTAAATCTGGGCTCGACCGAACTTGCAAGTCCGGTCGCAAGTCCGGTCCGGCCCAGTACTTCAGTTTTAAAATCTGTTTTCAACTGATTTATTTACCCATTACTTCCCCAATCTTTACCAATACTTCCCCACATGTTTACCACTCATTTAGATGCTCTAAATCACCTTAATTCATTCTCCAAACTTGCTACTCCATTCTTACACAACTTACTCAATATTTTCTCATTTCATCTCAACACTTATACTAGTTCCCATTTCACCAATGTTACAGATCTTGCTCTTTCCTCAAATGCTACAGATTTTCAACCTAACCTTTATCATTCAATACTCTTACTACCAATACCACTACTAATATCCTCATTACATTACCTTCCACTCAATCCTTCCCATTATCTAGCTCCTTTCAAAATCTGTTACAAAGTGGTTTACTTCACACTTTAGGCTCCCCAAGCGCACCTAGTTTCTCCTAGTTCCTCCAATGCATTATACTACTTCTTGCTACAGATTTTACACTTTCACATACTCATACCACAAGTACCAATCCATAGTTACTAAATATCTCCACTAACTTCAATACACACCTTGGTTCTCCCATTCACCAAGTCATCCATAATTGTACATATTCCTACCAAAATTTTGCCATAGCATCTACTTTTCTTACTTAGCCACACATACACCTTCTCACCAAATTCATGCCTATTCTAGCCACACCCATACAAGGGTCCTACCAGCAATCATTACAATACCAATTCATCAATACTTCCTCAATCCACAATATTAATACTCATATACAATACTCTTGGCTCTATGGCCTATAATTTACATACTAGTTCACAAATACCCAAGATTCCAATACCACAATACCAACAGAATATTTTGGGTTCCTTAAATTGGTTTACCCATACCCATTACTCTAATGCATTAAATTTACCATTCAAGAAAGAGCTCTTACCTTGAGCTTACAATCCCTTCATTCCTTTTCCACTTCTCTTCCTTGTTCAATTCGATTTTGTGGGGAATGGAGTTGCCAAACTCCATTCCCATCACCCAAAGCATACAAAACAAGTATAATTAATATACTAACCCTTAGATTTATACTAACTCATTGAGATGTTTTAAACAAATTTCTAGGGTTTACCTTTTGAAGCTTTTAGGAGGGGTTTTAGCCTTTGGTTCAAGAAGGTGTTCTCACCACCATTGGAGGGTTGAAACAAAGCTCCAAAACAAGAGGGAAAACAAGGTGAGAGAGAGGGGAAAAATTGGTTATTCCCAAGAGATGGAGAAAAGTGAGGTCTTTCATGGAGATTCTTACCTTGTTGGAAAGAGGAGACTCCAAGCTCCATAATGGTGTGCTTTTCTCTTCAAATGGGGAAAACCCATGGAGATGAAACTCATCCTTTTCGAATTTTGAAAAGAGGGAATGATAGAGGATGACGAGGGGAGTTCAAATATGTATTTTATTTTACATTTGGGGCTCAAATGGAGCTAGAGCTTGAGGTAGAAGGTGGAGTTGCCATGGGAGCTATTTGGAGAGCTCAAAAATCGGTTCCCACCAGAGGAGGAAGAAGAGAGGTTCAGGAGGGGGAGTCCACCGTGAGAGAGAGGGAAAGGAATTGGAGAGAGAATAGAAAAGTGAGGTGAGAGAGTATCTTTTCTACTTTTTGTACTTTTGCTTTTGTTTTTTTGATTTACTTATTTGTTACTTGTGTGTTGTGTGAGAGAGAGAGGCTGTTTATACCCCTTAAAACCGGCCCCCACTGTTACACTAGCTGGAGCGTTTTTTGTCTTTTACAGAAAACGCTCGTTATTTTACCCGGTTTAGGTACTATTCACTAACCGGGTCCGTTTTCCGGAATTTTCTCGTTCTTTATTTTTATTGGTTATTAAGCTTCCATAAATGCTTAATAATATTTATTTAATGATTTATAATTTTTACGGGTCCGTTTGACCACTTAAAATCACGTTTTCGGGTTTTCTCGAAAAAACGTGCGTTAAAGCTCTATTAGCGTTTTAATACCTTATTTGGATCCGTTTTCTTCGGGAGTTGTTCCCATATATTATTTAGCTCTTATTAAACCTTTGGAATCCACATAATACACTAACCGAGGTCTCATACCTCCTATGGTCATTTAACGCTTATTTCGCGTTTTTCGCCTTTTAAGCGTTTCTTTATTTCTTTTGGATTTATTTTTTTCCTTACCAATATTAATTAGGTACCCTTAGGCCCTTAAATACGTATTAGATAAATTTTAATCCTTATATTTAAGTTCGGGGTATTTCAATCTACCCCCCTTAAGAAACTTTGTCCTCAAAGTTACTCAAGGTTATAGGGTTACAATACTTCCTCAGTTATACTTGCCTAATACCAAAGCCATACATTCCTCCTCCTTACAATTCCCAAATTCGTTACTCAAGGTTTCTCCATACCATACCATACCAATATACAATAGTTATTCCAATCCGTACTACTACCAACTATCCGGTTCCTTATTACAAGGTTTACACGTACATACAGTGCAAAGCTATCCCCAAAGCAATGCAATACACAACCCAATCCCGCAGGCACTCAGGTCATCTAGACACAGGACTCCTCTATGTCCCGCTTCCCTTGGAATAATACAACATACTACCTTACTATCTCCTTCAGTACACACTTCTAGCAGATCCTCATTCTCCATACTAAAGGAAATTCTTTCACTACTACCAATTAAAATTTTTCTAAAACACACAACTTCAAATTCCAATTTATATTCATTACTTCTATCCTATGTGATTCTTGTGACCACTTAAGGGGAGCTTCAAGAATCGTTCAACCCTGATGTGATCAGCATCAGTGTTGAACTATCTTTCCACTCCAATTTGTGTTCGGTTTCCCTCGATCTGATCAAGATCAAGTTCGACTTCCCACATCAGTTCCAAACAAACAGATAGTTGATTATTTCAATTTTCTATCTTTTTACCTTGCCTAGTCGTGATTACAATTTCACACATCTCCAAAGGATGGAATTCAGTCCATCAATCATCCTCACTCTACTTCCAAATACTTGCTTCAAGATTCAATACCTAAATACTCACTTCATTGTCTGTTACTACTTCCATTCACTACTCTCCTTCATCTCAAATACTCTAGCTAACGACTACAGTACTTAGGAAATTCGGTTGTCCTCGATTTACTTCCAATAACATACTTACGAATACACTACTCATGGTTACATTCCTCTACTACTCTTAATCCATTCGTACTACTTCTTTAAGGGTTTCAATACTTGTGGAGCTCCGTCCACTACCCATTACTCTTCTTTACTAATACTCTTACACTGGGTTACAAGGTGGGTATATTCGCCCTATGGTATTTGCATGTCTAATGCTTAGTTACCACAATTTCACTATGAATGAATATGTATGTTTATATAACGTAAGTACCACTCATCGAATAAATTCTCGTTTGTGCTATGCACATTATAGTTTTATGTGTTTTATTTATAAAACTTGCAGTAAGCGGTTTTCGCTCTACCCCCCTTAAAAGGGATTACGCCCACGTAATCTACCATATGTTACTATTAAACATTGGTTTACTCGATTTGGGCAATCTGAAGCGTTTAGCTTCATTACGATATACTATACCATATGCTCTGGTCAAAGGGTCTTAACCATACCAATGGTTTAGTCTTTGCACCGAGGATTCGTACATGAGTTTATTTAACTCATAATTAATTCAGTTCTAGCCTATTAGGCTTCAAGGCATTAATAGCCATTCTTTCATACTTACTAGGTGTTGTCAATAGCTTCGGGATTACACTAGTTCTTCTGGTTCAGTACAAGTGTTCTATACTTGTATGACCTTGCATTCTCAATGCGTCGGTCCAAGTGACTTTCTTCAGTCTTCTTTCACCTTTTTATTCCAATGGAATTCACATCTTGTGATTGTTAATGTGTTTTACTCTCTTCGTGCTTCTTTGGCCTTAGGCCGCACGGTTTGTTGCTAAGCTGGGTAACTAGCTTATGCCATGTTTGTGTGTGAAAGAAGGGCTTACTACGGTTTACATTTTCCATATTGCTAGCTATCCCACTAGGTCATTAACTGTACAATTGCAATACCAAAACACTCAGTCATACAGAGCGCAGAGGCGTAAACGCTTGACAGTAATTCACTTATGTGATAGGGATGGATATTTCTTCCTGTCTTCTCATACTTATACTCCGTGTCATCGTCTTACTACTTCCTCCTAGCGGTCGCTTATTGCGCACCATACTCTTACTCATTACATGACATCGTTTTTACTATCTTCGTTACTGTGGTAGTTTCTCTTTACTCATTGCCATTGTCATTGGCACCATTCCCTTATGGTATGAATACCCTGGGGTTTCCAATGTTCGTGTGTATGGCGGTTGTCGTAGAATACCACAATATTAGTATCTTCCCAGTGTGGAGATGTTCTTCCATTTTAGGTTTTGTGTGTAGGTTAGCTTACCTCCCATTCCATCATCATTTATGATACAACTCACCAAGTATCTTGGTTGACCGAGGATGAAGTGGTTTATCGGGTTACAAGCTCTCTTGAGCGTTGGTCATTCATGGTGTGCAATGTGCACATACATTGATTGCTCTTGACAACTATTATCTTCCCAGTGCCGAGCATCGGTTATAGGCTCCCGCTGTGTAGTTTTACTTTTGCATGTACATCACCGGGACATCCCAAGAAACTTCAAGGGTTTTCTGGTCCCGTTCTCCAATTGAGAGTATTCTATCATTGATAAACGAAAGTTCTCGTTGAGGGGTTTGTCTCCACTCATAGGTCTAATGACAAGGTTTGCTATGTTGGTGTTTACACAATGGTCCGCTATATGTTTGGGTGCATATGGAGTATGCTTACTCCTTTAAGTCGTAATGGTTTGGAAATCTCATTTCCTTATTCCATCACCCCTTGGCAATATCTATTGCGTGGTTTTATTGTTATAGTAGGTGGAAGCCTTTTCTAAGGGTTCACATCATCACCGCATTGGTGGTCTTCGATTAACGAGGGGTACTTTTCCTCGAGTTTCTGTAGTGTCCAGACGTGGACTAGGCCAATGTTGGCATTTATCCCTATTTCTATGCCCCTGTGTTATCATTGCTACAGAAGGCATGAAGGTAGTTAAAGCTTGTCAACTGCATACTAGACTGATGCTCTAGTGACAGTGACGCTGAGTTGACCACTACTCCAAGCCACTCAAGAGGTTGGGTTTGAATTGATGGTCCAGTTGTTGATTTCTTGTCATATGAGACAATACCTCTTGCAAGTCTTATTATCCACTGGTGTGGTTTTGCAACCATTTCAGTTTACACAACGTATTTGGTTTGTGGCCATTAAGCCTTATTGCTGCAAGCTATGCTCTTTGCAAGCTGCTTACACATGTTTCCACTCCATGTATATCCCGTAGGTTGGAGGTATTACTAGGCTCCATGGTAAGTCGTGACATCACGCTTCCGTTCATAGGAGACCCTTTTGGCAAGCTGATGCTGATCAGTGTCTTTTGTAGTCTAGGGTATTTCCTGTTAAGTGAAATCCCTTCGGTGTCTTAACCGAGTGTCCGTTCTAGCTTTTGTGCTTTCGTCATGTCGTTGATGTTCGACTGTTGCTAACTCAGACATCCTTCAAGGATTGCTCCTGGGTGTTGTTAGGTTATGCTGTTACGTCTGGCTAATGTTTATGATATGTTGTCCACTGTACCGTCTCATGGTACCGTACTTGAGTTGTCCCTTTTAGGGTTATAACGTCTCCGGCTCTTGGGTAGACTGTCTATACTTGCTCCCAGTGCTTGAGGCTAGGTTTAAATGTCCTCTTTGGTGATGGATCATATTTGTGGTAATCTTGTAATTGCTCTTGGGAGTTCTATCCCATTTGTCGAGCATTATAGTGTTCACGTTTAGGCAGTGGCCTTACTATGTTAGGTTGGGTATACTTTCCAGCTGTCATTTATTTGCTTGATGTCTTTGAGACCTATCCATTGTCCATACCGACTAGTCTGTGCTCTCTGCACTTCCTAGTCCTTACTCCTTATCTTCAGATGGATTCTCTGAGTTCCTTTATGCTTAATTGTCTGAGGTGTCCAGTTGTTCTGGTTTGAACTTACTGATGGTCCGTAGAACGGAGTCGACTACTTCCCGTGTTTCGTACACTACATGTATACATACGTGGGGTACCATGTTGATACGTTACCACTTACCCAACTATATGTCAGGCCCGCAAGCTCCTTCGGAGTGCAGTTGTCCCACATCCCGTAATTGGGTACACTCGTAGTGTTCGTCACACGCCTAGGTGAAGTATTCTATTGTCAACTCCTCTTGTATCATTCCATGATACTCACCGTGATTCTGTTGATTTGGTTTTAAAATCCAAGGTTTTTAAAAGAAGTTGTGGTTTTGAAAGAAGGATTCGGGTTTTAAAAATTATGGTTCGGTGTTAAAAAAGTCTCTCATGGCATAGCCATGTTTGAGGTCTTGACCAAGTCGAGCTTCTCGTGACCGGTATGTTCTAAATACAGTGATCCGGCCGTTAGGCCTTTCTAAGGCTCCATACTTCTAGTGTTAGGATGTGTGATCCTGTAGTTGTTTCATTACGGTCACCGTACATTACTATGTACTTGTGACATGTTAGTGTTCCTTTACATATTCATGTTCTTACGCACTTGCCGTGACAAGTGCGTGGTACTGGTGGTTTTTGAGTAATCCTATACCGATCACGGTATGGTTCCCACTCGCATTTGATAGTCTCGTGACTCTTCCCTTGATCCTATCGATCTACATTGGTATACTCGATCCTTTAGGTAGCTTCTTGGTGTCTAGACATGGCTGTCGTAGATCTGGGTATTACCCAATCCTTGGAGATTCCCTTGATTTGGTTTAGTGTATTCCTGTTGCTCGTTCCCACATTTATTGTGGTTATTGAGCTTTAGCTTGTTTAGGCACTACTCTTGTAGTCCTACCGGTTCATATCCCGTGGATATCCTTATAGATGTACAAGCTATATCAGCCAGATATTATAAACCTTTTGGCGTGTAGTTCCGGAGTTAACCACTCTGACTATGTCCTCAGTCAACTGGTATACCCTTGGTGGTATTCTTTAGCTACTGCTGCTCCACAGACTTGGTCGCGGGTTCCATACTACTCCTTTTCCCATTTTGTTGCACGGTTAGTGCTTCTTTTCCTGTTGCGGTTGTTGAGCTAGGTTCTGCGACTGCTAAGCATGTCGCCCCATGCTGTTGTAAGTTGTAGCTTCCTAGTGTTGGAGTGCTTATTCCACCGCTTTAAGGGGTATTGTTGTTCAACCGGGATCCATATCCGGGTCTTCCATTTCTTGGAATCTACCATACGTCGGTTCTTGTTTACTGTGTGATTGCTCCACAACTGCCAGATCAGATTTTCCCCGAGAGAAGGCTTTTCTCTCTGGCGTCCTTTTCCAAGTTACCATGGGGTTTGCGGTGGGCGGGACTGATGTTGTAGGTATCCGGTACTCACCGGAGTTCCTAACTAGCATCTCTCTAATGCTATCACTCAGCCCTAGCCCTAAGCTTCTAATTCCTAACTCGGTATTTCCTAAACTCGGTATTTCCAGTCATCAGAGCGATACTTCGCTCTGATACCACTTTTTGTAACACCCCTACCACTAATACCGTCATTACCGTCCAATCTCCTTATACATTCGTTCTCACGCAGCGGATACATTCATACTCACGGCGGGTGGCACAATGCCGTTAGTACCCATGTGACTAACAAGGCTACTAATACATACAGCATCGGTCTGATGGACCGGAATATCCGAGTACTACTCAATACAATGCATACTCTCATTACATACTGGATACTACAATACACCATTCGATACAATGCTCCATTCAATACAATACTCCACAATTCAGTACAAGATAATACGCTACACATACCGAGTTTACTAGGTTCCAAAGTCAATACCGTACTTCTCCCAAATTCACACATACTCACTAGAGTCAATCTGCTACCCCTTCCTCACAAACTAGATACTTCTAATTACAAGGCGCGCCACCGGTCTCTTACCTGACCGTATTCGCTCCGGGTACCTACACACTAAAAACGTTCCCCCGAGGGGGTCAGCTTTTCGCTGAATATGATAACCGCATACCCGCGTACTAGCGAGGGTACGCCGACCATTGTTGTCGAATACATGCAATTCATTTTGCAATACATACATTCATACATACAATCATAACATACATGCTTTCATTCACGATACTACAATACTACACAAGTATACATACATACGCACAGTACAATACATGCTTGGAAGACAATACAAGTCGACCAATGCTTACCTACCATCTTTCGGGTTACACATACGCATTACATACCCATTACATATCCAATACGCAATATGGAGATACAATTCTCCAATACATACGAGGGTCCAGTAGCTTCATTACACCCGGGTTAATCGGGGTTCGATACTCTTTTACTTCGGTCAATGACTTACCATGGTCAAGACCATACACATACAATACTTACTTCTTACATACTTTACTTCCAGTTAAGTCGGTATGACCTCCGGGCAGGGATTACTACATCCCACCACCGGGCTTTAGGGGGCCCACAATCCAGGATGCTACCCATTCAAGGGAATTGTCCATGGAAAGATTACAGCCAGGATTCGGATCCAACCTCTTGGTTTCCTTTCCTCACGCGTGGCCGCGAAACTATATCGGACTTCTACTCATTCCATTTACTCATTACTCAGTTAGGAGTTAGAATGTTAGGAATTAGTAGAAGTCAATACTTCATTTCCATACATACATACAATACTCAAGTACACAATACTTACACATACTTCTCAATTCCATTCATTCATTTCAGGAATTATACAAACTAATTGTTCAAAGAAATACAACAAGAACAAAATAGTTCAAGCACAGTTAAGTGCAGTATAAGTCCGATTCGTGCCTTTATCTTGTTGGTGACATAAGACACAAATCGGGGTAACCAGGTTAGGATACAGAGCATGAAGAATCATACCGTACACCGTCGTTTTCGCACTACCGGTTTCCTTTGGTGATCAACTATTTGATCCCTACACATACACGAAGTAGTATGATCAACGATCTATTATTGATCTAACTTACTCCTTCATTGATACTTTCAATGTATACCTACTACTTCGTTATTTTCATACGTGGTTATCAAACCATTCTTTTCCTTATTACTTCTTAAGCTTGCTTCCTTACCCATTTACTTACTTTCTTACCATTATTACTTTCATTAATGGTGTATTACTACATATATATGCATATGTATATAGGCATATATATATGTAATATGATTACTATAATCATATAATTAAACATTTTTTTACTCGACCGGACTTGCGACCAACCTTGCAAGTCCGGTCCATTCCAGTAGCTATCAGTACGGGAAATTTCTGGCTCGACCGAACTTGCAAGTCCGGTCGCAAGTTCGGTCCATCCCAGTAGCTTGCGTTACAGAAATTTTTCTGGCCGACCGAACTTGCAAGTCCGGTCGCAAGTTCGGTCCATTCCAGAAGGTTTCAGACGGGAGAATTTTCTGGTCCGACCGAACTTGCATGTCCGGTCGCAAGTCCGGTCGATTCCAGAAGGTTTCCCGTCTTTGTAAATCTGGGCCGACCGAACTTGCAAGTCCGGTCGCAAGTCCGGTCCGGCCCAGTACTTCAGTTTTAAAATCTGTTTTCAACTGATTTATTACCCATTACTTCCCCAATCTTTACCAATACTTCCCCACATGTTTACCACTCATTTAGATGCTCTAAATCACCTTAATTCATTCTCCAAACTTGCTACTCCATTCTTACACAACTTACTCAATATTTTCTCATTTCATCTCAACACTTATACTAGTTCCCATTTCACCAATGTTACAGATCTTGCTCTTTCCTCAAATGCTACAGATTTTCAACCTAACCTTTATCATTCAATACTCTTACTACCAATACCACTACTAATATCCTCATTACATTACCTTCCACTCAATCCTTCCCATTATCTAGCTCCTTTCAAAATCTGTTACAAAGTGGTTTACTTCACACTTTAGGCTCCCCAAGCGCACCTAGTTTCTCCTAGTTCCTCCAATGCATTATACTACTTCTGCTACAGATTTTACACTTTCACATACTCATACCACAAGTACCAATCCATAGTTACTAAATATCTCCACTAACTTCAATACACACCTTGGTTCTCCCATTCACCAAGTCATCCATAATTGTACATATTCCTACCAAAATTTTGCCATAGCTCATCTAATTTTCTTACTTAGCCACACATACACCTTCTCACCAAATTCATGCCTATTCTAGCCACACCCATACAAGGGTCCTACCAGCAATCATTACAATACCAATTCATCAATACTTCCTCAATCCACAATATTAATACTCATATACAATACTCTTGGCTCTATGGCCTATAATTTACATACTAGTTCACAAATACCCAAGATTCCAATACCACAATACCAACAGAATATTTTGGGTTCCTTAAATTGGTTTACCCATACCCATTACTCTAATGCATTAAATTTACCATTCAAGAAAGAGCTCTTACCTTGAGCTTACAATCCCTTCATTCTTTTTCCACTTCTCCTCTTCTCTTCCTTGTTCAATTCGATTTTGTGGGGAATGGAGTTGCCAAACTCCATTCCCATCACCCAAAGCATACAAAACAAGTATAATTAATATACTAACCCTTAGATTTATACTAACTCATTGAGATGTTTTAAACAAATTTCTAGGGTTTACCTTTTGAAGCTTTTAGGAGGGGTTTTAGCCCTTGGTTCAAGAAGGTGTTCTCACCACCATTGGAGGGTTGAAACAAAGCTCCAAAACAAGAGGGAAAACAAGGTGAGAGAGAGGGGAAAAATCGGTTATACCCAAGAGATGGAGAAAAGTGATGTCTTTCATGGAGATTCTTACCTTGTTGGAAAGAGGAGACTCCAAGCTCCATAATGGTGTGCTTTTCTCTTCAAATGGGGAAAACCCATTGAGATGAAACTCATCCTTTTCGAATTTTGAAAAGAGGGAATGATAGAGGATGACGAGGGGAGTTCAAATATGTGTTTTATTTTACATTTGGGGCTCAAATGGAGCTAGAGCTTGAGGTAGAAGGTGGAGTTGCATGGAGCTATTTGGAGAGCTCAAAATCGGTTCCCACCAGAGGAGGAATAAGAGATGTTCAGGAGTGGGGAGTCCCCGTTAGAGAGAGGGAAAGGAATTGGAGGAGAATAGAAAGTTAGGATGAGATAGAGAGTATCTTTCTACTTTTTGTACTTTGCTTTTGTTTTTTTGAATTACTTATTTGTTACTTGTGTGTGTTGTGAGAGAGAGGCTGTTTATACCCCTTAAAACCGGCCCCCACTGTTTCACTAGCTGAGCGTTTTTCGTCTTTTACAGAAAACGCTCGTTATTTTTACCCTGGTTTAGGTACTATTCACTAACCGGGTCCGTTTTCTGGACTTTATTTTCTCTTTATTATTTTTATTGGTTATTAAGCTTCCATAAATGCTTAATAATATTTATTAATGATTTATAATTTTTACGGGTCCGTTTGACCACTTAAAATCATGTTTTTCAGGTTTTCTCGAAAAAACGTGCGTTAAAGCTCTATTAGCGTTTTAATACCTTATTTGGATCCGTTTTCTTCGGAGTTGTTCCCATATATTATTTATGTCTTATTAAACCTTTGGAATCCACTATACGCTAACCGAGGTCTCATACCTCCTATGGTCATTTAACGCTTATTTCACGTTTTTCGCCTTTTAAGCGTTTCTTTATTTCTTTTGGATTTTTTTTTTCCTTACCAATATTAATTAGGTCCCCTTAGGCCCTTAAATACGTATTAGATAAATTTTAATCCTTATATTTAAGTTCGGGGTATTTCAATCCCTACACAAAATCATATGTTATATTGGAAAGGATCTAGTTTCTTAAAACCCTACCTAGAACTTGAAATATACAACCCTTACTATCATAATCATCTCCAACTTCCATCATATTCCTTAGGAGCACTAAGAGCACTCCATCAATTTTCAAAACAACATCCTCAGCACTACCCCCAAAACCCGTGTACCACAAAAGACACGGTGACATTCAACAAAACATCTACTGACAAAACCGACCACACGGGGAGCACTCCATCCTCGACTGTCACAAAACCAATAGTTCATTCTTCCTAGGAACCCACAGACTCCCAAAGGTTGACTCTACCTTATAATCACTCACAACTTTCTCACCCAAATCCACCATTGAGCAGCCGCATGTATAGTTAGTGCCATAAACACATCTACTATTGGGATAAACAGCAAGGCATCATCAATCATTATATTCATCTTGGGAATTCATCGCTTAGAGATGAGGATTGTACCACAATAAACAAAGACATCAATTGCTTGTTGAGGAAAATGGTATACGGTGAAGTTTATTTCTAAAACCAGCTGCTGGAATTCTTCTGAAAGTAGAAGACTAGCATACCAGTCACAAGGCTCATCCCCATCTTCCTTTGGATTTCCATAATCGCAACGTATCTAATCCCACCAGACCTCGGTAACTAGATACAATACATATTGAAAATTGCAAAGAAACTAGCCAATAGAAGTGGTGGAGATGCTGGTGAAAACCTAGACATGCAAATAGATGGACTGCAGATGGAGATCGAGCAACATGTAGACCATAGAGGAAGATGAAGCGGGGAAAAAAGTGAAGCGGCATACTAAGGGAAAAGAGAGGGAATGATCCCCTCGCTAGATAGGGAACCATAACTTTACACAATTATTCACAGGCAACTCATGTGATGAACAAAGATTTTAAATATCACCTGGTGCAAGCCTTTATCATAAAACTCCATCTATATTAGCATGTTAAATTAGAAAACAGAAAAAATATTACTACTAATTTTTCAAATTTTGTTTTTTTTGTAGAAACATTGGATCTTCATAAATTACTAAAAAAAGTAATTACATCAAAACTTCAATATAGATAGAGACAAAACCATAATAAGCATCTGATGAAGCTTTGTAGTATTCCAATTACTATGATCAGGATTAAATAAATTTGAAACCATTAATCTATTAAGAATATCACTAGGTTTATGAGAAATCATAGAGAATGATCCCAACCTAGGCACTCAAGGCGAGCCCCATGAAGGAGTTGAGTCCTCTCTCCCCACCTGGTGCCTAATACCCATCTTGATAAGAGTAATGTTAGGGACCATCGATTTCCAAATTGGAATATTCTTGTAAGAGGGAATGACTTGAGTCATACATCTATTGGGAAAATACAGACTTTTCAAGGTGGCAGCCAATAAAAAACTAGGTTACGTTAGAATCCTCCATAACTGCTTTGAGAGAAGTGCTTTGTTGAACTTCCAAGACTCTAAACCCTAAACCTCCCATATCATTCTTTTTGCACACCTTTTTTCATTCACTAGTAGAAAAACACTCTATTTTTGGCGGTTCAAAACCACTGTCTATTTCAGAAGTTCTGAATCACCTAAATGGGTACCGTTGAGATAGGGGTAAGACCCTATTTTGGTTGTTGAACAACTGCATATTTAAGTGATTCTAGATAACAATCATTGAAATAGATGTCTATTGAAACCAAAATAAAACAAACCTATTTCGGCGATTGTTATTTTTCAACTTTTTTCAACCCCGACTTCAATCTGTTGTGTAAGAAGCATTAGTTGCAGAGGTGTATACACAAGAAGAGAATGAAGAGAGGTGCAGATCATGTGTGTTCCTTGTTCGCCACAGAAAAGAAGATAAGTTAGAGTATATTACCAGTTTTAGAATGAATTATCTTTAATCTAGTGAGCGAGATGCAGCAGTTCCAGTGATATATCACTATAGAGGCGTAGACACAATAAGAGAATGAAGAAAGGAGTTGAGAGCATGTATGTTCCTTGTTCGCCAATTAGGGCTGCAAAATTAGCGTGGGTGAAAAGAATGAAGTGATTTGTTCAAGTATAATACAGGTTCCCAAACGAGATGCAGCTGTTCCATTGATTTATCACTGTGGAGACATAGACACACGAAGAGAATGAAAAGAGGAGCAGAGCACGTATGTTCCTAGTTTGCTAGTTAGGGTTGCAAAACTATTGTGATTGAAGTGAATGAAGATATAAAATTGAGCATGTTACCGGCTTTAGAATGAACTATTTCCAGCCCCGTCTTCAATCTAGTGAGCGAGGTGCAGCAGCTTCAATGATTTATCACTGCATCAGCGCAAAAACTAGAAGAGAATGAAGAGAGCGCAAAGTATGTATGTTTCTTGTTTGCCAATTAGGGTTGAAAATTTAGCATGAGTGAAGAGAAGCAGACAACGATCTGTATATATTTTACAATTTATTTTGATAGTTCCTAGTTGTAAACGCTGAAAGAGAGCCCGAATAATTTTTTTAAAAAAAAGAGCCTATTTTGGCGGTTCCTAGTAACAATCATTGAAACTAAGCTAAAATTTTATAAAAAAGGAGAAAATTCCTAACTACAGAGATAGGTGCCAACATTTTTTTAGAACATTTATCTAAGTGCATAGGTTCGGAACTCTTATTTCCTCCCCACCAAAATCCAAAAATGATTGAGTTTAACTTATTAACAGTGTTGGGGAGAAGAAAAAGAGACACTGTATAACAAGGGATATCTTGTAAAACACTCATCACCATAATGAATCGAGCTACTTGAGACATAGGCTTGACCCATAGGAGATTCCCTTCTGGACTGTTATAATTATGTACTCATCAATCTGGGATTTTTCCTCCCAATCTTCAGGGAAGGCCAAGATATTTAGAGAAACATAAAACTTTAGTAACACCCAGAGCATTATAAAGTTGCATTTTGAGAGAAGTTGTCATCTTCTTACTATACACAATCTCAGTTTATCAAGGTTCACTTGATGAGTGGAAGCTAGAAGAAACTTGTTCACACCGCCACTTAAAAAATTAACATTATCAATTGAGGCCAACCCAAAGAAAATGGTAGCATCTGTAATGACCAAATAAGATATAGAAGGAACCTCAAGCTTCATTTTGATTCCTTTGTTACCTTCTATCCTATCTGAATGATTAAGGAAGCTAGTCAAGGCTTTTTAAACCAAAATAAAAAAAGGGAGACAAATGGTCTCTCTACCTAATACCCCTAGTTTGGCGGAAGAATTGACCAGGAGACCAATTTAAAAGGATAGCACATCTGACTGAAGAGATACAATGCATGACAGGTATGAGCCAATTTGGAGGAAAACCCACCACAATAAGAATTTTATAGATGAAGCTCCATTCTAATCTATCACAAGCTTTGCTCAAGTCAGTTTGCAAGGTGAAGAACCCTTTTTTTTGCTTGGCTCCTTCCCAAGAAATGAAGTAATTCCTCAGCTAGAATAATATTGTCTGTAGTCGGAGGAATCATTATTTGAATTCTTCTAGCCAGCACTTTGGAAACAATTTTGTAGGTGAAGCTACACAAAATAATCAATATGAAATTACCTACTCTGGCAGCCGCTGGTGGACCGGAATTTTGTTTAGGGGAGAGGGGACAAAAATGTTTTTAACACTACTATCAAGAAATGAATATATATATATATTTATTATGTGACATTTTGTTTTTTTTTGAGCAAAAATAATTTAATAGCTATAAATATAGAATTATAAATTAATAGTTTTTTATATTTAAAATTGAACCAATAACTATATATATAAATAAAAATTTTTTTTAGTAAGATATATATACTATAGTAAATCAATAAATACGTACAATTAAAGGGGTTGCTATTTACAGTACAAAATTACTAATCACTACAGTACAAAATTATTTTAAATCACATTCGTTATGTAAACATGTAATGAAGTATGGGTGTAACTGTTTTTTCATTGATTAATATCCTATTGTGATTTAAAAAAGAAGTTTATACATGATGAATAATGATTTTTACTAATTTTTAACTGCATTACAAAAATATTTTCCCGCCAAACTATCTGGAATACATTGCAATATGACGGGACACCTTTTGCTTGAAAAAAACATCGACATATGAAACAACTTTAATAGTCATTTATTTGTACTACTTACAATACAATTTTTTCACCGAACTATTCAGAATACGTTGGAATATGTTGGGATGATCTTTTTTCCTAAAAAAATGCAGTCGACATTTCAGACAGCTTAACAGTCATTTATTGAACATCTTGAATCACAACTAAGTTACATAACATATTACAAGATGACTTCGAGTTCAAATTATTACAGCAGTTTTGTGGCCCACCTATCTAACCTAGATTATAGTGGGTAAATCCAAGTTGCAACTGTGTTTAAATTTTTGTAGTAAAACAATTGTGGGTTGACAGGGGGTGGTGGTGAATCTTGAACCATACAGAACCTAACAAAATGTTCGTGTCTACACACTCATATGTGAATCTCTCCTCTTGGACGATCATGGTTATTATGATCTTCGATAGGAAGGAATGTACTACTTTTGGCATTCCCATATATAGTAGAGTAGAACACCACTACAAAAGTGTAGTGTGTAACAATCACGCTCCCTATTTCTGTGCTCATCCATTTATCCGGAGATGCTAGGCCATCTCAACTGAAACGTATTTCCCTCAGCATCTCGTGTATCACGTAATGTGGAACATGTTCTGATGCAAATATTTTACTGACTTGGTGTGTTTCATTTTAGTGAACAATGCCTTACAGACTTGTTTCCAGCGATCCTGATTCATGTACAGGTAATGCACCACAATTCTATCTAGCAGAACATCAATATATCCAGTGATATACTGATATAGGTTTGCCTGAAAGTCTTAAGCGTAGTGAAATATATCCATAGACATCAAGCATTGAAATGTATCCATATACATGAAGCATTTAGGAGCTGATGATCATGTATTAAAGGATCTTCTAGTAGATGGTGCTTCTTGGAATTGGCTTACCCGTGGTCGGTTACGCTCCCAAGCTGAAGGTTCCCGCCGGTTTGGTCTGGATGGCTCTGTAGGTATGTCAATCCCTTGCTGCTCTAGTGGTTCTCCTAAGTAACATGAGAGATCTGGATGAATGAAAGTCTGGATGTGACCTTAACATCTTGTCATCAGTGTTGGATCGTCTGACTGTACCACCTCAGCAGCAATTATTTGCCATCTCATTTGCTACTTTTCTTTGTAGTCTATCATTTGTGTTGCTGATTCATTATTCTTCGAGCTCAAAGTGTACCAGAAACGGTGTACATCTCTCATGGAACACGGGATACCATTATCCAACATGTTGTTTAGCCTACATGTACATGGTAGTCCGTGGGATGTCACCTTATCACACCCACAGAGTGAGCTATCTATTCCAATGTAACCCCCTACCAAGCTCCTTGACTATTTCATCCAAGCATAAGACACTAACCTTCCTGATTAGGTCAGCAATAGGAACCCTCCTATGCTCCTTTCTGCTTTTCATTTGTGCACCTTTGAAGTCCTTCTTCAGCTCTCTCTCACCTGAGTGTTGACATGGTCGTTAATTTTTGGGAAGATGACATCCAAAGTGAGTCTAGCGCTCCTTAGTCCAGCCTTCATAGTAGAGTCAGCGCTCTCAACTCTATCACATGTTTAAGTAAACATGTTAGTTCTATTTCATGGGATGCATAAGTTAAAATTTAGTAGATCATTAATCATAGTTGTTTATTGTTGTCTTCCTGAAGTGCAACAAGTTCTTAAACCATGCCTCTACCACTACTACAAAAAACACTTATTACAACTGTTAAAAACACAAAAGACAACTGTTATTAACAGTTGTATCAGATTCAGTTGTCTATTGTGTGTTTTACTTTAGACAACTGTTACTGAACAATTGTATAATCTGTCATAACTACTACTATTATTATCACTAAATACAACTATGTTTAACAGTTGTATTAGGATCATATTAGAGAACTAACATTGACAGTTGTATATGACTGTAATAAAAACACATTTTAGAATCTTATGACAACCGCTTTTTAGTAGTTGTCTTTTCCCATATTGAAAAATGCTTTACATACTCTTCAACAACTGTTCTAGTTGTCTTTCATCATTACTTAAATATGATCCAACTGCGTACAAATTATCACCACTCAATTTGGTAGCTACTTTCAAAAATCCAAATCCATTACATTCAATGGATAAAGCGAAAGAGTACACTTAAAGATTAACAAAAACAAAACTTGCATATATATATATATATATATATATAATATATATATTTGACATTCATAAATCTAAAGATCCCATTCCCAATACGTTATGGACCAACACAAAAGGCTATACCAGAAAAAGGAAACAAAACTACCCTTATTTAGGTAATCTACCTTACTAGTACAACCCACATCAAAATTTAAGTTAAAAAAACTTCTCAAGCCAGACATACATAAATCTTCCAGTCATATATACAGAGGGATTAAAAACTCAATACTCCTCTGATGGCTCTAGCTGCATGTCCTCCGTGCATCCATCTATCTGCGTCTAATCACAAGAAAACGACAACATTGATTTCTCAGCAAAATCTCAGTAATGCAATGTAAAAAGAGGACATATGCCATATTAAACGCTGAAAACAAGCAAAAATAAAATACGCTAGCTGAAAACATAGGACAAAATAAAGGCAAGTATTTCATAACTTGACTTAAAAAGCTATAGCTCCTCCTTCCTCTTTGAGCTATCAGGGAGAATAGACCAAAGTTCAAAAATTAAACCTTTGCATGTGCCAAAACTGTATAGAAAGATTGGCATTATTTATGAGATACACAAGGGGAAGTTGTCTGAATCCCAAGCATTTTCACCTGTACATTGAGAATAAGAAGCTTCAAAGGTGTTTTACTTCTTCACTTGTCAATAAATTTGACCAGGCACGCAATGCTGAAAAATTTGAATCCAAAACATATGCAATGAATCAAGATAGAGACTTCATAGTACAAGAGAAAACCTTTACCATTGTTCCCAGATTGAAGATGTTTGCGAATGTTTTTTCCATATATTGCAAGAGTAGTCTGCTAAGAGATGAAAAGTGACGGTCAAGTGTTAAATAGAGGTAAACCACATTTGTTCATGAAATTTATAACTCGTAAGCAAGGTATAAGCACCAAAACCTTGTAAGACTTGTCTAAATGGAGCATTTAGTACAATAAACAAATAAATTAAAAATGACAGCAGACAAAAAGCTTAGTACATATATCAATATCACTAATAAAATTTGTTATTGTGGCTCCTCTCAACTGAATATGAAAATCAAGGATGCAAACAACATCTAAGTGACTCTTAAGTGCATTGAAAATATAATATTGTACATCATGACCAATTTAACCTACATACCTTCTTTTTTCTTAAACCAAAACCAGCCAGACTTGCACCTTCCTGTCATCACCTCCATGGGACACCACCGCCATCACTGAACACTTATGTCTCAGTTAGAATAAATTAACAATCAACATTCAGTTACAAAAAAAAACAATTCAAAGAATAATATGACTCTCTTGATCCACAAGGCACGCTCTTCCTTAAATAGGACAACCCACTTCGCATTTGTCACAACTCACCAGTTCAGGTCTTCTTTCGTTGCCAAAGTTTTGGGGACAGCAGTATTTTCACGCAACTCAGCAAGCAACCATGACTAAAATTTAGCTAACAAGCGACTTAAAAATATATTGGGATACACATAAATACCTTAAAGTCAAGGAACAAATGCATTCATAGGCAGCAAGGTCCTAAGCTCGTATACTTTGCAGCTTGCTGAATAATTTTTTATGAGTGTAATTGTCAGTGGTTTTGCGAACGAGGGGCCTCAATTTTCTGTGGTGAGGTCCATACCCCAAAAGCTTTTGAGTACCTTCAACAAAGTTATCCTCATCATTGTTAAGTTTAGCCAGTGAGATCTCCAAAACTCTGTGCTTGAGCCCCTCAGAAGTCAGAAGCAATCTTGGTTCGCTAGATACAAGTGAAGTGACCAGAGTTTTCCCAGCGCTTCTGACATTGAAGATCGATAGGGCCTTGATGTCGTACCAATTGCTCTTGGCGAAAGGGATCGGTCGCCTTCTTTTTGCCTCCCTTCTTACCCTTAGAAATTCTTTTCTTCAAACTGACAACCATTGTTGAGGGTTGAGCTCGTTGCGGCTAACAGAGAAGCACCAGAGCGAAATTTTGCTACAGCACGATAACATCCTTGTCGATGACGAGGTACAAAATTAGTTCACAACCATCAATAGAGATTTCTCCCATGAGCACCTAAAACGGAGGTTAGGGTTGTGAAATGTCGAAGAAGAACAACAATTGAGATCGATAAATTCAATTTCATAAGAAAACCTTTCTTCACCGTTCGCTTGAGCTAGTAACAAAACGAAAATTACTCTCACCAGTTACAAAAACATGGACAGGTGGTTAATTCGTAGCTGTTAGCAGAGGGGAGGACCCGAGAACATAGCTTAGGGTTGTGAAGGTAGAAGGAGAGGTAAAGAGTGGTTTGATTTGCGATGCAATGGAGTGAAGTGGGTGGAATACTTTCTCTTTTGTTTGTTTTAGATAGAGTTCGTGGTAGGACATTGGACAGAAACTATAAAGATCATGGGGCTATTTAGGTCATTTTGTTAAAAAGTCACTTAGTAATCCGTCGACATCCGCGCTTGCATAAGTCCCTTCAATAACAGTTGTCTGTGTATATTTAAACAACAAAAATCAAATAGTTGTCTTACCATACCTTTTATTCGTTTAATTCATCTATTTTATATCATAGACTACTTTAAAATATAACAGTTGTCTTTTAACAGTAGTAAAAAATTAAATTTGTAGTAGTGTACAAACCTTTCCTTTTACCTCTCCCAAACTGCTGCCACGTATGTGATAAGTCATGAATACTTCTGTATGTATCTTTGAATACTTGTAGTTGGTCGTTGTACTCATCTTTTGTGTTTGGGTACACAAATGAACTCCACATTCTGACCACAGCTGTCGCTCTGCCTCTATGCCCTATGTACTTCTCTGACTTTCCCTAGATGTTTCTGCTAATGTGCCATCGACATAGAAGATGGTGTGAATCTGGAAGTACCTCTTGCAAAGCATTCATCAACGCCAAACATCTATCGGTAAATAATGTCGTGGTATTACTGGGACCAAGAAGCAGCCTTAAGTTTTAAAGAGCCACACGTACGTGTCACTCTATTCGGTAACAAAGAAAGGTGAAGGAAATGCTAAAATTCTTCCCAACACTTGTTATGCCGATGAATTGAACCAGAGGCATCTTGGCGATGTTTGTCTTATAAGTTGCATCTATGCCTTTGACATACGAAAATGCATGCAGAAGTTCTCGTGAGGTCAAGTGTGCAAAAAAGATAGAACCAAGCCTTGAAGTATCACCTAACATGTGGAAGATGACCAAAATCATGTTATATTAAGTTGACATTACACCAAATAAATATATCTATTAAATGTATGGAATACAACATAAGGTATCTTACTTGGCTCGGTCGTCTAATCATAGTAATACTTGTTTTCAACTAGATCGGTCAGCAGAGTTTGCACCATCGAACAAGCATTTCTCTTATCGAGCTTTTCTTTGTATCCTATTGTAGATATCCTTCCTAGTTGCGGATGTACCAGGGTTAATTGTCGTAAGCTTTGAATAAATAATGGAAGGTGGCACACCAACTTGGGTTCTCTGATCAATGACCAACTCCTCCTTGGTCAGACGCTTACCTACAAAATGCCCCTTTGCCTACTTTGCAAGGTTGTGATTATGCCACCCATTATGCCCAACTAATATGCACCCATATTGTGTGTAATATCCCATGATTATGAAAGGGAAACCACATCTTTTCGATCTATATGCCCTGCATCGAACAATGTTACCTGACAGGGCTTGTATACGTGGTTTCCCATATCTCTCGCACGTGAAATAGAAGTCTACACATGTTTGAGAACTTTGAATTATGGCGTAGACGTGGTTGGGTTGGCCAACACTGTCTACCCAATCCTTAGTAGCTTTTTTATTAGCAAATGTATGATCTGCATAGAACAAATACCCTGTGTCAGCCACAAGTGGTCTGTTAAAGTCCCATTGTAGGAACTCATCTATTTGTGCATGTCTACCCTGAACTTCTTCATCAAAATTTTCTTAGCTATCATCTGTGGTTTCTTTACTTTCCTATAAGAAACATTCATAGAAGGTTAAACCACACAATATTAACAATAGTACAATAGTGTTTTACCGGAGAAATACATACCATGCTGGGTGCTGGACTATACTCATAATTGGAACTGGAATCCATGCTGCACTAGTTGGTGATTTCTTTGAAGATTGATAAGTACAGAATTTATCTATGTTTCTATGCTTAATTTGCTTGATATTTTATTGGTTTATATGATAAATTCCTTACTTATATGTTATTTTATGTTATATTGGAAGAACTCCCCTTGTTGTTTTGTGCTAAAACAAATGAAAATAATGAAGAAAGGGGTATAGATACATGTGCCAAGAACATTACGATCAAACCGGGGCCAAACAAGAGCAAAAACAAACATTTTGCAACATTTTAAGGGTGGTCCAGGTTTACAAACCCATACCAACCCTGTAGCTGACTTACTGCCTAAATTGGGTAGTGGTCCAGGTTTGTGTACCGGATTACACTCCCGGACCAAGGAACTGAATATAAAAAATAAAACCCGCACATTCACTTTTGGGCAGAGCACTTGATTATTGCTCTCATTGGTGGGCCGCGACCAACTCTGGACGAGTCAGAGGCGTAGAAAATATTATAGCTGCAGACATAATGAATTCAGAGGCACGGGCTGCTTATGTTGAGAGAAGCACAGCTGATGGGCCTAGCGCAGACTCTTCAGAGGCGCAGTACTCCTGGGCCGACAAACTTCTCCAGGGTGCAGACACGATGACGTGGAGTGGGCTCCTGTTGATTTATCCTTGGGCTAAATTACTCACGACAGAGGCACAGATAATGGACGTCATCAATACGCTTACGTGCATTCATGCAGAGGATATGGGCTTCAATTGTCAAACCCGAGCTGCAATCTTTTTTTTTTTGTCAAAACGACATCTTATTTATTTATTAATCACCAGGATAGGAAGAATCCTGGTCTAACCACAAATTACAACAAACAGGAGGCAAGCTGTACTGTAAATACCCCCTGTCACAATTTAAGCCAAACTTTGCTAAGCTATCCGCAGCTTTGTTACTTAACCTACTTATCTTCCTAATACTACACGTATCAAACCAAGCAAATAAGGATCTGCAGCCTCTGGATACCCCTTCAAATGGGGATATCCCATCACCTTGTTGCAGTACAAGGTCAATAGCTGACTGAGAATCAGATTCCACAATAACTTTCTTGAAGTTGAGCTCCTTTGCTGATTTTAAACCGTCAAAGATTGCCCAAACTTCAGCCTCCAAGACTCCAGTCTTACCCATGAAGTGGGTAAAACCGCCCTTCCATGTGCCTCTGTGATCCCTGATGCACCCACCAGCTGCAGCGGCCCCTTCGAGGCTTACTGCCGCATCTACATTGACTTTGATGACGCCATCAGCGGGGGGGATCCATCCAGTCCGGTTGACTTCCATACTCTGCCTCTCCAGGCAACTGCTTCGAGCTTTATCTACTAGGTACCGCTGCAAATTATCATGAAGCAAATTCAGAGGCATATCCGAAATAGTAAGATTATTGTGGAACTTTAGATTTCTCCACTTCCACAGAGTAAAACAAGTCACAGCAAAGATATTAGCCCAGTTTGATTTAAATTCACTCATCAGATCAGCACACTTAAGATTAGTAAATAACCAATCCTGAAAGTTCAAATCGAAAAAGTTTTTAGCAACAGAGTTCCCATTCAGTAAAGTGTTCCAAACCCTTGTGCTAACTCTACAATTTCTAAGCACATGGCAAGTGTCTTCAATACCTCCACAAGCATCACACAGATTATTCTGGATTATTCCCCGGCTGGAAAGGAGGTCTTTTGTTTTCAGACCCTGTTGGATCCCCAGCCAGATAAAGGTTTTAACTTTTTCAGCAACTTGAAGTCTCCACACATACTTCCAAATGGGATTTTTCCTACCCTTGTTTCTAATCATCTCATATGCTGAGGAAACAGAAAATTGACCGGTTTTAGTATCAGGCCAAACAACAGAATCTTCAAGATTAGGATCAAAAATTCCTTTGCTCTCAAGCCTATCCAGAATCTCCTCAGGAAGGTAATTTCTGATTAAGTCCCATTTCCATCCCTCATTATCACACCAGAAACTAGCCACCACCTTGTCTTTATCAATACTCTCGGGTTCACTAGCCAAATTTATAAGGGGTTCTTCCAACAGCCAGCTATCCAACCAAAAATTAATAATTTTTCCATTGCCCAGATTCCATCTAGCACCCTTATCAATAATCTTACTGGAGTCTAATATGTTTTTCCATGTGCAAGACACATTCCTAGAATTCAGATTCCTATATTTGCTTTTGAGAACTCTTTGCCAGAGGCCCTCCTGGTTTTGGATAAGCTTCCAAGACAGTTTAGCAAGGCATGCTTGATTCATAGCTTTTAATTCTCTAATTCCCAAGCCCCCCTCCTGTTTGTCTTTTGTTATTACATTCCAGGCAACAGTATGGAGCTTTCTTTCATTACTGCCATGGCCCCATAAAAAGTCTCTGGTCAGTTTCTCCAACTTACTACAAACAGAATCCGGGATTTTTTGGGATAACATGTTATAAACAGGAATGGAATTCAGGACAGACTTAGCCAAAACAAGTCTACCCGCGAAAGATAGAGATTTAGCCTTCCAACCACTGATTCTAGACTGAACTTTCTCAACCAGGTCATTGAAGTTCTTCACTTTAGATCTACCCTCCATAAGATTAATGCCTAAATATTTACCAAAGTTATCAGCAAGAGGGATTCCCACTTGCCTACTTATTTCAATTTTCCTAGTAGCACTGACATTTTTAGAAAACAAAATCCTAGATTTTCCTAGGTTAAATTGTTCCCCAGACACCTTACAAAAGTCCTGCACAATACCCATCATGCTCAAAACATTAGACACATCAGCACTACCAAGTAATACCAAATCGTCAGCAAAGAATAAATGGGATAGAGATGGACCCCCTTTACTCAGCTTAATGGGACACCACACCTTACTAAGCACAGCATTATTAATCAGGTGAGATAATCTCTCCATGCAGATAACAAAGATATAAGGCGACAGAGGATCACCCTGTCTTATTCCTTTACTAGGGCAAAAGCTTTCAGATTGGGAACCCTCCCAAAGAACCCTCATGCTAACAGAACTCACACAGCTCATAACCAAGTTAACAAAATCAGGAGGGAGACTAAGGCATTCCAGCGATTCCCTAATAAAACTCCAAGAGAGTTTATCATATGCTTTTTCAAGATCAATTTTCATAATTACCCACCCATCTCTACACTTAGTTCTTTTCATAGAAAAGAGAATCTCTTGCATAAGGATATGGTTATCTTGTATATTTCTACCTGGGACAAAACTGCATTGGCAAGGCGAGCTGCAATCTTTGACCGAGGGCACACCTGCACATGAAAGGAAGAAGCCGCAATGGATATAAGATAGATATATTTTTCTTGTGATGGAAATTATCGGGGGGATTATTCATCATTGAATAATACAGGACGGTAGTCACACGACACAATACGGATGAGACGAAAGACAATTCTTCCAAACCCTAGCTGTCAACGGTAGACAAAAGTTAGACTGAGGGAAACAACAGTCAGTTTTGATAGACCAGAGTAGAAGATAGAGATCGAATTCGTCGTCGTCCCACAATTAGATGATGTTTTCTAATCTCTTAATTATTGTTATTATTTCTTGAGTAAATTACTCAGAACCCCCTTGAGGATTGGGCAAATTACAGTTAACCCTCTTGTGGTTTTCATAATTATTGGTAACCACCTTGAGGTTACGGTATCTTTGACTATGAGCCCCCGAACTATAACTCTGTTATCAAAACGTTAACTACATGTTGACCCATCAGCTTAATCACACTATTAATGACATCTTGGACAATAAAACTGCTAATCAACATCGTCTAACTCTCTCTCATCCCAATTCAGATGCATTTTTGAGGTTGGGTTGACGTTTTTCGGACAAGAAAAATGTTGACTAAGGTGTGTTTTTTGTCCAACATGTCATTAATAATGTGATTAAGCTGATGGGTCAACATGTAGCTAACGTTTTGATAACAGAGTTATAGTTCGGGGGCTCATAGTCAAAGATAACATAACCTCAAGGTGGTTACCAATAATTATGATAAACACAAGGGGGTTAACTGTAATTTGCCCAATCCTCAAGGGGGTTCTGAGTAATTTACTCTTATTTCTTTGTCTCCGATGTCTGAGTAGTTGTTAAAATTCTGGTTTACTATTGTAACACCCCAACTAACAACGTCACACTTAACAACAAACTGCAGCGAAAAACATAACTCATCACATTACTTAACTCATTGGTGTTACACGCCGTTAACCACCCACGTGGCTAACAAGGCTAATACATATACATTGTATCGGTCTGATGGACCAGATTCCCGAGCAACTACACATTACAATCTTTTCACATATCCAACATTCAATATACATTTACATTCGAACTATACCGAGTATTTACAAACTAATGCCGGCAACAATTTCGGTCTTACTACACCTACAATACATATGTAATAAGATAGCTACTCATGTACGAACTACTACCCCGTCCTACTCTCGTACGGCTTCCAGCTCCTTGTACCTGAAAATAGGAAAGAAAGGGTGGCCCCCCAGGGGGCTCGGCACCTTTGCTGGTATGGTAATCGTGCAGCTTGCATGCTACCGGGCCACGCACAACTAATTGTCGTCTAAACATGCGGTTGGTTATATTTAAGTCATGCATGAAAAACTACAAACACACAACACATTACATACCCACGACAATGGGGCTCAACAAACAGTCAACACACCTATACTCGTTGGTTTCTCCTCCAACGGAGCTATTTCCTTAATAGATGACATTTACCCACTAGTCGGTTATACTTAAATTTCTCTTATCACAACCTGGGGCTGATACCCATGATCCACATACTTCACATAACAACTCATTTCACATTTTAACATACTTACAACATAACTTGGAGTGGGTCACGTGAGGACACGTACCCCGATTGTGAGTTAGTAATCTCATTAGAGCCTAGAGAATCTTTTTAATTCCCATGATAAGCTCGCTATACAATAACTTATTGTTCTACATAGAGAACACACACACATTTACTTAAGATGCGTCGGATATCATATAGTTCCGAACACACCGTACACATTAACTTTACTGAGATGTGTCGGTCTCAATATAGTACCGAACACACCGTACATATTTCCCCCTAGCCCGAACAATAATCAAGGTAGGTAAGCTTTGGTTAAGCTTGTGGGTGATTGTAATCCAAGAAGGAAAAACAACCATAACATAACAGAGAGGGAGTTAGAGCAACTGTAGACATCAACTCCCAAACAACACGCGCGACCGGAACGACCGGATTCCTCACCCCCCCATAATATATATAGTTAAGAGCTCCATTATGGAACCTATCACATCCACACACCCTAAGGTATTACAACCGGGTTAAACACACGAGGGAGGCAAACATACTTACACGCACAAACAACACACAACTAACTCACGCATAGCCGTGGTTAGAACGTTCCCATGGTTTGGGTCGTTAAATCTGAATACCGATCTCTCATGTGATCCTAAATTTGATTAGCTACGGTTTAACACTTTCGAGGTTAAACGGTATCGGAATCAAACACGCCACATAAATGAATTACTATAAATTCATTTCATGCTTATTCTTGCAAGGTGGCAAACACACAGAAAAACAAGTTGGCATACAAGCCGGTGTAATCCGGTAGAACACAGGTTGCAAGAAAACCATACCTGTCACCTTTGAGGATGGCTAGCCTTACATGGCGACCTCTTAGTCCCGGCTGCCATCTCTACTAGTTCTCGTTCCTATAATTCATTCAATTGAATGGTTAATTACCGTTCTTACTTCCCGGTTAACTGATTACTTCACATTGCAAACTTGTTTTACCTTCACATTTAATTACAATTTTCCACTCTCTTAATTGTCTTTATAACTCACCAAACATGTCTTTCCATTTAAACTTACACTTGTTCATCCCCTTTATACTCACTAGGGTGCACTACTTAAACCACATTTTCTTTTCTGTTTTTTTATTAGTTTTAGGTCGATCGACCTTACCGACCGACCTTACCCAAGGTCGGTCCATTCCAGTGACATCCGGGTTTGAAAATTTACACTTCGACTGACCCTGCTAAGTCCGGTCCCAAGGTCGGTCCATTCCAGAACACTTTACCATTTGAAAATTCTACCCCGACCGACCTTGACAGGTTCGGTCCCAAGGTCGGTCCATTCCAGAACGTTTTTCCTTTGTAAAATTTAGGTCCGACCGACCTTGCAAGCCCTGTCCCCAAGGTCGGTCTGCTCCAGACCCTTGTTTCCAAATGTTCATTTGACTCCTAACTTCACCTTACATATCCTAGTATGTTCTAACCTCATTTTGGCACTTTTTAAGGCCTTTACATGTCACCAAACAAGGCCTAAACATCATCTAAAACCATTCCCATTCAATCCCCCATCATTAGAAGCCTTAAACAAATTTTTTTCTTTCTCCTCTAGTCTGGACCGCCCCTTAGGGGAGGTCCCAGGGGCGGTCCACAACAGAAGCCACAGTCGAACTGCAGAATTCGACTGGACCTCCCCACAGGGGCGGTCCCTATGGGCGGTCCAGAACAGACCCCATTTTCCAAAGTGTTTTTCTCCTCATTTTGAACTCCAAATTCACCCCAATCTTTTCCCACTTATTCCACAATCTTTCCACATGTTTCCTACATGTTTAAACACCTTAAAACATGCACTAAACCTTCCTCAATCACCACCAAACTTGTCACTCAATTTCTTACAAAAATTCCTAGCACTTATAACATTCTTCCTTAGGATTTCTAAGTGGTGAATCATGCCTACAATATCACTAACCAAAGTGTTGCCTCACAAACATTACCACTACTCCAAAAGCATTATTTCTCACCAACAGCTCCTTTACACAACTCATTAAGATTTTTCCACAAGTTCTTACTTAGTCCTTCACAAGGCATTCTACCTCTTGTTACCAAATTTTGCACAAGTCTTAACACTTCACATAACATAGCCTTGATGTGTCTAAAACACCCATTTGATCTCTAAACCCTCCAAGACCATTCCTAGGACTCAAGAACACCTTAATCCATTTTCTTTCACCAATTTAACACTTAACAATTCCTAGTACAACCTAGGTCACAATACTTCACCAAAGCACTTAAAACTCTTTGTATATTAGCCAAATTTTGGCATGGTTTCACTAGCACATTGCTACACCAAAACACATAGATTTTCACCTTTAAATCATCAAGAACACTCTTACACACTAAACTTCACCAAAATTACACTACTTCATAATATAGTGCATAACTTAAATTGCTTGGCACTTAGGCCCTTAAATAACATGGCTCTTAGGCCCTTAAATTGCATTAAGCTTAAACACTAAATTTCCCACATATTAATTGCCTTTAACCTGCAATTACACACAACATCACATATGTCCTTAATAACCTCCTTATGGATAGTTTGCTATCTCATTTCCCATTGGCTCTTTAGGTAGGTTTAATAAGCAATTCAAGCTCATTTTCTTAAGGCATAAAACTACATTAGGTTAGGTTATTTACCTCTTCTCTTTCAAGACTTTCCACTTGTTTTTCTTTGTTCTTTCTTAATTAAAAACCGGCAAGGAAGCTTGATCACTTGTCAACATTCTAACCAACACATAAATAAGGGCAATGAGCATTAAGCATTATACCTAAGCTCATAAATAAACCCTAAATTAACATAAGTGTTTTAAACACTAAAATGGATAATTACCTTGGATCTGAATGAGAATTTGTTTAAGTAGCAAGAGAGGACTCCACCTAGTCCTTTGAAGTTTGGAATGAAGCTAAACAAAAGCAAGAGAAGACACCATTACAAGGTGATTCTCGGCCATGAATAAAAAAAGGAAATGCTAGTTTTCTTTGACTTTCATTACCTTAGAATCCAAGAAGAACAACAAGGTGCAAGAAATGGAGCTTTTCCTCCATTAATGGAGATTCTCCATGGAATCAAACTTGAGCTTTTGAAGATTTAGAAAGATAGAAGTGTAGAGCTTGGTCTAACTAAGACAAATATGGTCTTAGAATTTGATTCGGAGCATGGAGTTGCATTTGACAAGGAATTGAAGTTGGAGAAGAGAGGTGTGCTGAGCAAGGACGGTTTGGAGCAGAAGGAAGAAGAGGAATACGGTGGAGGAGGAAGAGAAATGAAGAAAGTGAGGTGAGAGAGTGAAATGGTAAGCTATTTATGTTTATAAAGTAAATAGTCTTTTTTACTTTATCATTTCTTCTTTAATTGACTTTGCTGGCCAAGTGTGATGAATCACACTTCAAAAACCCTCCCCCCTCCTTTAGTTAGGATACATATGGCCTTTGTTGACCAATTAAACAACTTATGTTGACTTATGACTTAAACTAGCACTATTTGAGCACTATTCACAAATTAGTGCACATAATTGTGAAATTTTTTATTTCCCATTGATTTAGACTTCCTAATGTGGTAATAAGTAGTACACATGTTGATTAAAGAGTAATGATGGGCATTTAGCCACTCAAAACCCATTTCCAAGACAATTTTTCAAAAATGTGCTTTAAGACTCCTTAAAGCACATTTTGTGTTTTAACTTGTTTTCAAGATTGGTTTTATTTGGTAATTGGTTTAACATGTCCATTATCATGTTAATAAGGCCTTGGTAAGCTCTTTGGGTCCTAGTCAAGGTTATCCCAAGTTTAGAGCATGTTTTTGCTCAAATTGTCTTAATGGTACTTTATTGTGTTTACTATGGTTTAAATTGCTTACTAATGTTTCTAAGGCATATTTTAGCCTTTTTTACCATAGTTTAACATTTAAATAACATATCAAGGTTCATGATATTTCACACCAAGTCTAGAGCAAGTATTTGCTTAAATTGACTTTATGGTGTTTCCTTGTGTTTTCATCGGTTTAAACTGTCTACCAATGTTTCTTAAGGACTTAATTAGCCTTATAAGATCAAAATTACATATTTAATTAACACTTAAAGGTTTGGGGTTTTTCAACTATGGACAACTAGTTTATTATTTTGCTTCCTGAGTTGTTACATACAAGTTCTATACAGATTGTAGTTTTATTCCTAGTTTATTATTGATTTCTCTTATGATTAATTATTGCTTTAGTTATTTGGTATGAATTGCTTACAAGTGAGAACTGCGGCCTTCACTAGACCAAGTGAGAACTAGATGAATAGTTAATGCTACTAGTTGATTTGTAAGTTCGTAACGAGAGTTAGGATTTGGGAATGGCTAGTAAGGATTTATCTTGCGAGGGAACGGTTTTAGATTAGTTTAGATCTGAGGTTGCAATCTAGAATTTAGAAAACACTCAGGAAGGGAATTGATAAACTAGGGAGAAGTAGTAAACCAGGATTCGCCCTTTTAGAATTTTGTTTAGAAGATCATCTTTTTAATTATTTAATTTTTGCAATCAAACCCCCAATTTAGTATGGTTATTTTTCTTAAGTTCTTAGTTAGTTAGATTAAAGACTCAAACTAGACATAACCTCATTTGGTTCGATAACCTAGGGAATACTACCTAGGAAAACTTGCTACGACAGACCAGTATACTTGTTGCAATACGTTTTAACCCGTACAAGTTTTTGGCGCCATTGCCGGGGAGACACGGTTATTTAGTTTAGTCTTTATTCTATTTTTCTTTTTATTTATTTTGTTTTGTTTGTTTTTAGTTTATTTCTGTTTTTTATGTTGTTTAATTATTATTATTATTCCATTTGATAATTAACTTGGTTTGTTTGATTGTTTTTATTTTTATAGTTATTTTAGTTTCTAGGAATTTTATTTTTATTAGATTAGTTTATTTATTGTTTTGTTTAATTTTGTTCTTATTAATTTTACTTGTGTTTGTTTTCTTTAGTTCGCTTTTACTTTATTTTAGTTAAACCTTAATTTGTCTATTTTTGTTTTGGTTTTTCTTATTTTATTTTTATCGATAGGTTTTCGTTTAGTTTGATTTTGTTTTTGTTTATTTTATTTTTATGTACATACTTTTATTATTTTTTTATTTTTGTTTTTTATGTTTATAATTAATTTTTATTTTTCTTTCGAGGTACTTTGATTTGATGGCTGGATATTAGAATCCGCCAGGAGGTTGGCCTGGATATTACAACCAATGGGTTGTATATGAAAGGTGTGGAGGAAACCTCAAGCTTGCTTACTGTCCGGTCTCTTCTAGATTGGAGGATGCTATGAGAGAGTTTATATCGTCTTGCAATCTTCGAGGACGGTTATGCTAGACGTGTGGAGGGGATCATGAAAGTTCTCAATGTCAGATTCCTTTTGTCGAAAGCTGAAAACCAAAATTTGTTGAGCATGAGACCTACTTCATGTCGGAGATGAATGCAAGACTGGACTATATGTCAGCTAAAATGGCTCTCTTGATTGAAAGGTTAGAGGCTTGTGAGGTCAAACAACCAGCTGCAGAAGCTGAGTGGAATGGTACGCAACTTGATCCAATGATCCCTGAAGTTACTAACACACCTGAGGTGGAGATTATGGAGAGACCAGAGCTAGAGATTGAACAAGTTAGTGCAGCTACAGATTTAGAGGATGATTTAATTTGTGAAGCTGCCCAGTCTATTCCCTCTCCACCCGTACCCGAGCAAGAGAGTCTTCCAGTTGACTTCCTTCCTGCACCTCCTAATGAGCCAATAGAGCATAGTTACCTCATCGACTTCAAGGAGCCCCTGATTCCTGTTGAAGTTGATTTTCCTATTGGTTCTCCCTTTGAGCTTCCAGCAGATGACAAGGATGTTTTGCTAACAGAATTATTGTAGGGGTAAAACTATGCACAAAAGAATGAAATAATAAAAGAATGAAAAGAATAAAATAAACCCTACAACTCTATATGGGAAGCAAAAATCCCGGTCGGAGTACAGAGTGAGTAGATTACGACCGAGAGTATCGAACCCAAGGGACTTAATAGAAAATCAGTCCTAATCCTGGTAAAAACCTATTCTAAAACAGGGGGAATTGAAAATGACAATTAAACTAAAACTACTGACTAAATAAACTAACTTTGACTCGGGATGATATTCAATGTAAGGACAGGTAAAGTTATAAGCCAAACCACAATGTTTCAAAATTTATCTGGCAAAATGACTTGCCGGATGCCATGCCGGACAAAGAGATGCACTCGAACCCGCTCAACTTCTTTGAATGTGCGGACATAAACCCCGCATCACACTCGGCACCACCTTTCAAGTTGTGAATGGTACTTCCTATTTCTAGTCCTGACAACACGACTCACTACCCAAATTTTGCTCCGTGCATATCTCATGCCTAAAAAAACAGGATAATGAGAATAACAGATTAATTCCAATCTTCAGTCATGTTGCCCCCTTTTCAAAAACCACGTCGAAGACCACTAAGGCCCTCAACCCATTCTACTGTAACAATCACCACTCCTACTATTTTCATCATTAACCGTCCAATCTCCTCGTGCTTCCCGAGTCACGCAGCGGATACATACTTACATACATCGGGTATACAATGTCGTTAGTCACCCACTGACTAACAAGGCTACTACTTCTACATACAGCATCGGTCTGATGGACCGGAATCCGAGTACACTTAATACAATACATACTCTCATTACGTACTGATTACTACAATACTCCATTCGATACATTACTCCATTCAATACCGTACTCCATTCAATACAATACTTCACAACTCCGTACAAGATAATACACTACGCATACCGAGTTTACTAGGTTCCAAAATCAATACAGTACTTCTCCCAAATTCATAACACTTACTAGGATTCAATCTGCTACCCATCCCATTCCTCACAAACTAGATACTTCTAATTACAAGGCGCGCCACCGGTCTCTTACCTTGACCGTATTCGCTTCGGGTACCTGCACACTAAAAATGGTCCCCCGAGGGGGTCAGCTTACGCTGAATATGATAACCGCATACCCCGCGTACTAGCGAGGGTACGCCGACCATTTGGTCGAATACATGCAATTCATTTTGCAATACATACATCATACATACATACATACATACATACATACTACATACATACATATACATGCTTTCATTCACGATACTACAATACTGCACAAGATATACATACATACGTACAGTACCATACATGCTTGGAGGACAATACGAGTCAACCAATACTTACTTACCATCTTCCAGAATACACATACACAGTACATACTCAATACGCAATACGGAGATACAATTCTCCAATACATACAAAGGTCCAGTTAGCTTTACTGCACACCCGGGTTAATCGGGTGTTCGGTACTCTTTTACTTCCGGTCAATGACTTACAATAGTCAAGACCAATACACATACAATACTTACTTCTTACATACTTTACTTCCAGTTAAGTCGGTATGACCTCCGGGCAGGGATTACTACATCCCACCACCGGGCTTTAAGGTGGCCCACTAATCCAGGATGCTACCCATTCAAGGGAATTGGTCCATGGAAAAGATTACAGCCAGGATTCGGATCCAACCTCTTGTGTTTCCTTATCCTCACGCGTGGCCGAAACTATATCGGACTTCTACTCATTCCATTTACTCATTACCCAAGTTAGGAGTTAGAATGTTAGGAATTAGTAGAAGTCAATACTTCATTTCCATACATACGTACCTCAAGTACACAATACTTACACATACTTCTCAATTCCATTCATTCATTTCATGAATTATACAAACTAATTGTTCAAGAAGATACAACAAGAACAAATAGTTCAGACACAGTTAAGTGCAATATAAATCCGATTCGTGCATTTATCTTATTGGTGATCACATAAGCACACAAATCGGGGTAACCAGGTTAGGATACAGAGCATGAAGAAATCATACCGTTCACCGTTGTACTTGTATCCAACTTTCCTCCGGTGTACACAATCCAAGTCCTATAACAACATGTGATCGAGTGGTTAATTCCCTATGGGTAACCCAACACGTTTCATCCTTTATGTTTCCCAATGTACCATTACTAGTTCCTTAGATTTCATACTTAATTCCAAAATCATTTACTTTACATCATTTCCTAAGCTCATTTTCTTAGGTTCTTATGTGTATATTATTTTCTCCTTACCATCATTATTCTCCCTATGGTTTACTGCTTAAGCCCAAAAAAAAAAATTTTTTTTTTTTTTGACCGGACCTCCCCTGTGGGGCGGTCCCTAGGGGCGGTCCGAGACAGAAGCCATTTACGCTGCGAGATTCCAGTACTGGACCTCCCCACAGGGGCGGTCCGTAGGGGCGGTCCGAGACAGAAACCAATTTTTTTTTTTTTTTTAATCTTCTCTGCACTGGACCTCCCCTGTGGGGCGGTCCCTAGGGGCGGTCCGTGACAGAAACGAATCCGTCCAGCTGAATTCGACTATGGACCTCCCCACAGGGGCGGTCCATAGGGGCGGTCCACAACAGACCCTGTTTTTAAAAGTGTTTTTCTACACATTCTGAACTCCAAATTCACCCCAATTTTTTTCCACTTATTCCACAATCTTTCCACATGTTTCCTACATGTTTAAACACCTTAAAACATGCATTAAACCTCTCCAAATCATTGGTTAAACTCTTACTCCAATTCTTTGCTCAAATTCACAAACATCAATTCTTATTTTGCACTTTGCACACTAAAGCACTTCTAACTTTCTCTTGCTAGTTTCCTACCTCCTACCAACTCACTTAATAACCATTCCAATCCTTTATAACCATTTGCAATAACTATACACAAGTTCTTCATTCATTTCCAAGGTTATGCACACCAACTTTCTTCCTAAAATTCAAGGTACTCATACACTGTTTTGCTACAGATTTTTGTTCCCACTTCTACCATTCAATACTCCCTCTATCAATACCATTCCTAGCATTCTAATTGCATTACCTCCCCTCAAGTTCTCCCCATTATCTAGCTCCATTCAAAATCTGTTACAACATGATTAATCACTCACAACTTCTACCAAAACACACCTAGTTATTGTCTAGGTTGTTCCCTCTCCTTACACATCTAAGTCCTCTAATTCCCATACAAATTTGGGCAGAGGTTCCCCTAAAATTCTCACTTTGCCCACATACCATTTCAGCTAAATATTCATTCCCAATCTCCATATCGATTCACACATCATTAATCACACTACAACACACAATTTTCCTGCACATATACATACATTACCCATGGTTTTCCCAAGCTTTAAAACATCATTTACAAGCTTCAAAACTGTTACATTATCATCCCTCATTATACTACAACATACTTACTACTCATTACTCAAATACATTACTCATTCTACTTCTCGAAAACTGTTACATTACACAATGCAAAACAAGTTCAAGGTAAGAGACTTTACCTTGTTCTTTCTAGTTTTCTTTCTTTCCTTTCCTTCTCTTCCTTTATCCTTTCTTTCCCTCTTGTTCTCGGTCTCAAATGGAGTTCACACACCCATGCTACAGCCCATACATTCCACCATTCAATACAAAAACTAACCCTTAACCATTCTTCAAAGTTTAAGGCGCATTTTAGGGTTTAGGAATATATATTACCTTGCAAGGGTGTAAGTGAGACTTGGAACAGCACTAGAGCAATATTTCTCACCCTCCAAGAATGCCAAAATCGGCTGGAATACAAGGCACCAAACAAGGGTTTAGTTTGAATTTTCGTTTTGCCCACAAGGGCTTGAAAAAGGTAAGTTTTCAAGAATATTTTTACCTCAAAATGACAAGGAGAAGAAGGTGGTTCTAGTGGTAGTCTTGAAGCTCCAAATGCTCCATACCCATGGAGATGAAAGTGCTCCTTTTCGAATTTTGAAAAGAGAGGAATGCTCTCCTTGATGAGAGGAAGACAATGGTGTAGTTTTTATAATTTTTGGAAGAGATTCAAGGGAGTAACAAGAGGAGAGAATGTAGAGTTTGTGTGGGTTCTCTCAAACTTCCATTGCTGTCGCTGGGAAGAAGGAGAAGAAAGAAATAAGAGGAGAAGGGGAGTTCTACGTGAGTGAAGAGAATGTGAGGGGAATAGGAGAGAGAATAGGTGAGTGGGGTAGTAAAGTAGTATAGTTACTTTTTGCTTTTTATTTATTTTGTTGTTTTGTAAATAAGAAGAGTGTGTGAGAGTGTGAGAGGGGGGGAGCCCAAATCGGACACACACAGCACACACATACCACCTTTACTTTTTATTTTCAAAGTGGACACATAAGTTTTGGTTATTTATGTTTCTACCCCACAACTTCCCGTTTTTGACAGTTTTTACTATTTTCGTTTTATTGATTTTTATTGGTTCTAAAGCTTCACTAATATTTATTAATGACTATTTAGTTGACCAAAATTGTTACGAGTCTATTTGACCTGCTTAAAGACGCGTTTTCCCGGTTACCTCGAAAAAAAGCGCTTTAATGTTCATTAGTGTTTTTAATCCATTTTAAGGATCCGTTTTCTTCGGGATTTGCTCCCTACTATTTATTTAGACTTAATTAAGCCTTTAGAATCCTTATAATACGCTAACCGAGGTTTCATACCTCCTATGGTCATTTAACGCTTATTTAGCGTTTTTCGCTTTTTAAGCGTTTCTTTATTTTTTTTGGATTTATTTTTCCTCACCAATATTTCTTAATCATTACTAGGCTCTTAAATACCTATTAGGATAATTAAATCGCCATATTTAAGGTCGGGGTATTTCAATCTACCCCCCTTAAGAACTTTGTCCTCAAAGTTGTTCGAGGTTATAGGTTTACAATGCTTACTCATCCTTACATGTCTAATACCAAAAGTAACACATTCTTCCTCCTTACAGTTCCCAAATCCACTACTCGCAGTCTCTACATTCCATACCCTACAAATGTACTATAATTACTCCAATCCACACTACTACTAACCATCCGGTCATTACCAATTTATACATACGTACAGTGCAAAGCTATCCCCAAAGCAATGCAATACACATTACAATCCCGCAGGCACTCAGGTCATCTCGACACAGGACTCCTCTATGTCCTGCTGCCCTTGGAATAATACCATATGCTACACTACTATCTTCTCCGGTACTCACTTCTAACACCTCATCCCATACTAAAAGAAATTCTTCCACCACTATCAATTAAAAATTTCTAAACATACAACTCCATATTCCAATTTATGCTCATTACTTCTATCCTATGTGTGATTCTTGTGACCACTTGAGGGGAGCTTCAAGAATCATTCGACCCTGATGTGATCAGCATCAGTGTTGAACTATCTTTCCACCCCAATTTGTGTTCGGTTTCCCTTGATCTGATCAGGATCAAGTTCGACTTCCCACGTCAGTTTCAACAAACAAATAGTTAGTTGTTTTCATTTTCTATCTTTTTACTCTTCTAGTCGTGATACAATTCGTACATCTCCAAAGGATGGAATCAATCCATCAATTGTCCTCGCTCTACTTCCCAAATGCTTTACTCCGTGGTTCAATACTTAAATGCTCATTTCATCAACCTTCATTACTTCCATCCATTACTCTCCATCATTTCAATTATTCTGACTAGGGAATACAATACTTATGAAGTTTAGCTATCCTCAATTACTACCAATAACATACTTACGAATATACCACTCATGGGCTACGTTCCTCTGCTACTCACAATCAGTCCTACTATTCTTTTTTTCAAGGTTACAATACTTGTGGAGCTCCGTCCACTACTCATTCTCAATTGTATTAAAACGATCACCTAGGGAGTTCAATTTCCTCTAGGTTCTACATCAGTTTTATATCGACTCTTGCATTGTAGTGCCATGTCGAACTTCAAATAGACACCCACTACAGGGATTATCATTTCCCCAAGAGTTACTCTACTCCACTTTACTAATACTTTTACACTGGGGTTACCAGATGGGTATATTCATCCTATGGTATTCGCATCTCTCGTGCCTAATTACCACAGTTACAATATGAATGAATACGTATGTTTATTTAACATAAGTACCAATCATTAAATCCATTCTCATTTGTGCTATGCACATTATAGTTTTATGTGTTTTATTTATAAAACTTGCATTAAGCGATTTCCGCTCTACCCCCCTTAAAAGGGATTACGCCCACGTAATCTACCATATGTTACTATTAAACATTGGTTTACTCGATTTGGGCAATCTGAAGCGTTTAGCTTCATTACAATATACTATACAATATGCTCTGGTCAAAGGGTCTTAACCGTGCCAATGGTTTAGTCTTTGCACCGAGGATTCGTACACGAGTTTATTTAACTCCTAATTAATTCAGTTCTAGCCTATTAGGCTTCAAGGCATTAATAGCCATTCTTTCGTACTTACTAGGTGTATTACATTTCTTAGTTAGGGCCCACTAGCTTCTGCTGCGCGACCCTGATAACTTGGGTTACTCACCCTTCATGTTATCCTTAATGTGCTATACATCACCTTTTATCCGTCTATTATGGGAATAAGGTTTACTAAACAATTGCGGTATTCTTTCCCCGTGTTTGAACTATAATTAGTTTTAGATTGTAACCAGCTCTCTGGTAATCTACTGCACATGCTATTCGTGCTTCCACGATTATTCACTAGGTTCCTCCGACTTATTGTCGGGCGAGGTTAAGTCACTACTTAGTTGTAGTGCTTCCTCTGGTGTCCATAGTTTCTGAATCACACCAGTTCTTCTGGTTCAGTACAAGTGTTCTTTACTTGTATGACCTTGCATTTCTATGCGTCGGTCCAAGTGACTTTGTTACGTCTCCTTTCACCTTTTATTCCAATGGAATTCACATCTTGTGATTGTTAGTGGGTTTACACTCTTCGTGCTTCTTTGGCCTTAGGCCGCACGGTTTGTTGCTAAGCTTGCTTAACTGGCTTATGCCATGTTCATTGGTGAAAAGAAGGGTCTACTACGATTTACATTTTCCATATCCCTATCCATCCCATTAGATCATTAGCTGCACAAGTGCAATACCAAAACACTCAGTCATACAGAGTGCAGAGGCGTAAACGCTTGACAGTAAGTCACTTATGTGATAGGAAAGAATATTTCTGCTTGTCATCTTACTACTCCTCATCATTGTCCAACTACTTCCTCATAGCGGTCGCTTGTTGCGCACCTTATTCTTACTCATTATACAACATTGTTTTTACTGTTTCTGTTACTGTGGTAGTTCCTCTTCACTTATTGCCATTGTCGTTGGCACCATTTCCTTATGGTGTAATACACTAGGAGGTTCCTAGTTCATATGTATGGTGATTGTCGTACCATACCGCAATGGTATCATCTTCCCCATGCGGAGATGTTTCATTCCAATCTAGGTTTCATGTGTAGGTTAGTTTACCTCACATTCTATCATCATTTAAGATACAATTTACCAAGTATCTTGGTTGATAATGGATGAAGTAATTTATCAGGTTACAAGCTCTCTTGGGCGTTGGTCATTCATGGTGTGCAATGTGCACTCACATTGATTGTTTTTGACAATTACTGTCCTCCCAAAGCTGAGCATTGGTTATAGGCTCTAGCTGTGCAGTATTACTTTGGTATGTACATCACCGGGACGTCCCAAGAAACTTCAAGGGTTTTCTGTCCCGTTCTATCATTGGTAAATGAAGTTCTGGTTGAGAGGCTTGTTGCCACTCATAGGTCTCATGACAAGATTTACTAAGTTGGTGTTTACACAATGGTTGATCACGTATGCGGGTGCATATGGAGTATACTTACTCCTTCGAGCTTCGATGCTCTTAAGCGATGTGCTTCTTCAGTCCATAGCCTCTTGTAGGCGTGGTGGTTTGGAAGTCTCACTTTCTTGTTTGATTGTCTCTTGGCAAATACTATATGTGCAAGATCGTTGTTGTTGTAGATGGAAGCCTTTCCTAAGGGTTCACACCATTACCACATTGGTGGTCTTTGGTTAATGAGAGGTATCTTCCCCAAGTTTCCCGTAGTGTCCAAGTGTGGACTAGGCCATTGTTGGCATTATTGCGATTCTTGTGCCTCTGTGCTACCGCTGCTACAGAAGGTATGAAGGTAATTAAAAGCTTGTCAACTGTATACTAGACTGATGCTCTAGTGACAGTGACACTGAGTTGACCATTACTACAAGCCACTCAGGATGTTGGGTTTGAATTGATAGTCCAGTTGTTGATTTCTTTGTCGTATGAGACGATATCTCTTGCGAGTCTTGTTATCAATTGGTGTGGGTTATGCAACCGTTAAGGTTTGTACAACCTAGTTGGTTGTGGCCTTTGAGCCCTATTGCTGCAAGCTATGGTCTTTGCAAGCTGCTCATACACATTTCCACCCCTCCTATACCCCATAGTTTGGAGGTATTACTGGCCCCATGGCAAGTCGTGACATCACGCTTCCGTTCATAGGAGACCCTTTTGGCAATCTGGTGCTAATCAGTGCCTTCTTGTAGTTTAGGGTATTTCCTGTTAAGTGAAATCCCTTCGGTGTCTTAACCGAATATTTGTTCTAGCTTCCGTGCTCTTATCAAGACACTTGTTCAACTGCTGTTATCTCAGACACCCTTCAAGGATTGCTCCTGGGTGCCATTGGATCACGCCGTTACATCCGGCTGATGTTTATGACATGTGTTGTCCTATATACCGTCTTATGGTGTTGTATTAAGCTATTCCCTTTAGATTTATAACGTCTCCCGTCGTTGGGTAGACCGTTTATACTTGCTCCTAGCGCTTGAGACTAGGTTTAATATTCCCTTCAATGATGGATTTTACTTCATGGTAATCTCGTGATTGCTCTTGGGAGTTCTATCCCATTTGTCGAGCATTATAGTGTTCATGTTTAGGCAGTGGCCTTACTGTGTTAGGCGGGGTATACTTTCCAGCGGTCATATATTTGCTTGATGTCTTTGAGACATATCCATTGTCCATACCGACTAGTCTGTGCTCTTGCACTTCCTAGTCCTTACTCCTTATCTTCAGATGGATTCTCTGAGTTCCTTTATGCTTAATTGTCTGAGGTGTCCAGTTGTTCTGGTTTGAACTTACTGATGGTCCGTAGAACGGAGTCGACTACTTCCCGTGTTTCGTACACTACCTGTATACATATGTGGGGTACCATGTTGATACGTTGCCACTTACCCAACTATATGTCAGGCCCGCAAGCTCCTTCGGAGTGCAGTTGTCCCACATCCCGTAATTGGGTACACTCGTAGTGTTCGTCACACGCCTAGGTGAAGTATTCTATTGTCAACTCCTCTTGTATCATTCCATGATACTCACCGTAATTCTGTTGATTTGGTTTTAAAATCCAAGGTTTTTAAAAGAAGTTGTGGTTTTGGAAGTAGGATTCGGGTTTGAAAACAATGGTTCAGTGTCAAGAGAAATCTCCCATGGCACAGCCATGCTTAAGGTCTTGACCAAGTCTAGCTTCATGCTGACTGGTATGAGGTTAAAGTAATGGTCAGGCCGTCGGGCCTTTCCAAGGTTCCATACTTCTAGTTGTTAGGATGTGTGATCCTGTAGTTGTTTCATTACGGTCACCGTACATTACTATGTACTTGTGACATGTTAGTATTCCTTTACATATTCATATTCTTGCTGCACTTGCCGTGGCAAGTGCGTGGTACTGGTGGTTTTTGTGTAATCCTATACCGATCACGGTATGGTTCCCACTCGCATTTGATAGTCTCATAGACTCTTCCCTTGATCTTGTTGATCATTTACTTAGGTTAACTACTCTGCTGAGTAACTTCTCAGTGAGTTCGACATGGCTGTCATTGATCAGGGTACTTCTCCAATCCTTGGAGATTCCCCTTTGACTTGGTTATGTTGTTCCTCGTTGCTTGTTCCCACACGCTTGTTGTGGTTGCTGAGCCTGATTTGGTTTAGGCACTACGGTTGCAGTTACATCAGATTATACCTTGTGAATTTTTCTTGTAGCTGTCTGAGCGATGTTGGCCAGGTTTGTAACCCTTTTGGTGTTGTAGTTTTGGAGTCAGTCACTCCCGACTATGTCCTTAGCCAGCTAGCTCACCGTTGGTGGTGTTGCTTGGCTACTACTGTTGTCCCGTAGACTTGTGTCTCGGGTTTCATTACTGTTCATGTTTCCATTTCTTGCACGGTTAGTGCTTCTTTTCCTGTTGCTGGTTGTTTAGCTAGGTTCTGCGACTGCTAAGCATGTCGCCCCATGCTGTTGCAAGTTATAGCCTCCTTGTAGTTGGAGTGTTTATACTACCGCTATTGAGTGCGGCTATTGTTGTTCAACCGGGATCCACTTCCGGGTCTTCCATTACTTGGAATCTACCGTACGTCGGTTCTTGTTTACTGTGTGATTGCTTCACAACTGCCAGATCGGGTTTTCCCCGAGTATGAGAAGGCTTTTCTTCTCTCTGGCGTCCTTTCCCAAGTTATACAGTGGGGTTTGCGGCGGGCGGGACTGGTATTGTAGGTATCCGGTACTCACCGGTAGTTCCTAACTAGCATATCTCTAATGCTAACACTCAGCCCTTAGCCCTAAGCTTCTAATTCCTAACTCGGTATTTCCTAAACTCGGTATCTCCAGTCATCAGAGCGATACTTCGCTCTGATACCACTTTTTGTAACACCCCTACTATTAATTCAATCATTACCGTCCAATCTCCTCGTGCTTCCCGAGTCACGCAGCGGATACATACTTACATACATCGGGTGATACAATGCCGTTAGTCACCCACGTGACTAACAAGGCTACTACTTCTACATACAGCATCGGTCTGATGGACCGGAATATCCGAGTACTACTTAATACAATACATACTCTCATTACGTACTGATTACTACAATACTCCATTCGATACATTACTCCATTCAATACCGTACTCCATTCAATACAATACTTCACAACTCCGTACAAGATAATACACTACGCATACCGAGTTTACTAGGTTCCAAAATCAATACAGTACTTCTCCCAAATTCATACACACTTACTAGGATTCAATCTGCTACCCATTCCTCACAAACTAGATACTTCTAATTACAAGGCGCGCCACCGGTCTCTTACCTTGACCGTATTCGCTCGGGTACCTGCACACTAAAAATGGTCCCCCGAGGGGGTCAGCTTACGCTGAATATGATAACCGCATACCCCGCGTACTAGCGAGGGTACGCCGACCATTTGGTCGAATACATGCAATTCATTTTGCAATACATACATTCATACATACATACATACATACATACATACATACTACATACATACATACATACATGCTTTCATTCACGATACTACAATACTGCACAAGATATACATACATACGTACAGTACCATACATGCTTGGAGGACAATACGAGTCAACCAATACTTACTTACCATCTTCCAGAATACACATACACAGTACATACTCAATACGCAATACGGAGATACAATTCTCCAATACATACAAAGGTCCAGTTAGCTTTACTGCACACCCGGGTTAATCGGGTGTTCGGTACTCTTTTACTTCCGGTCAATGACTTACAATAGTCAAGACCAATACACATACAATACTTACTTCTTACATACTTTACTTCCAATTAAGTCGGTATGACCTCCGGGCAGGGATTACTACATCCCACCACCGGGCTTTAAGGTGGCCCACTAATCCAGGATGCTACCCATTCAAGGGAATTGGTCCATGGAAAAGATTACAGCCAGGATTCGGATCCAACCTCTTGTGTTTCCTTATCCTCACGCGTGGCCGAAACTATATCGGACTTCTACTCATTCCATTTACTCATTACCCAAGTTAGGAGTTAGAATGTTAGGAATTAGTAGAAGTCAATACTTCATTTCCATACATACGTACAATACTCAAGTACACAATACTTACACATACTTCTCAATTCCATTCATTCATTTCATGAATTATACAAACTAATTGTTCAAGAAGATACAACAAGAACAAATAGTTCAGACACAGTTAAGTGCAATATAAATCCGATTCGTGCATTTATCTTATTGGTGATCACATAAGCACACAAATCGGGGTAACCAGGTTAGGATACAGAGCATGAAGAAATCATACCGTTCACCGTTGTACTTGTATCCAACTTTCCTCCGGTGTACACAATCCAAGTCCTATAACAACATGTGATCGAGTGGTTAATTCCCTATGGGTAACCCAACACGTTTCATCATTTATGTTTCCCAATGTACCATTACTAGTTCCTTAGATTTCATACTTAATTCCAAAATCATTTACTTTACATCATTTCCTAAGCTCATTTTCTTAGGTTCTTATGTGTATATTATTTTCTCCTTACCATCATTATTCTCCCTATGGTTTACTGCTTAAGCCCAAAAAAAAAATTTTTTTTTTTTGACCGGACCTCCCCTGTGGGGCGGTCCCTAGGGGCGGTCCGAGACAGAAGCCATTTACGCTGCGAGATTCCAGTACTGGACCTCCCCACAGGGGCGGTCCGTAGGGGCGGTCCGAGACAGAAACCAATTTTTTTTTTTTTTAATCTTCTCTGCACTGGACCTCCCCTGTGGGGCGGTCCCTAGGGGCGGTCCGTGACAGAAACGAATCCGTCCAGCTGAATTCGACTATGGACCTCCCCACAGGGGCGGTCCACAACAGACCCTGTTTTTAAAAGTGTTTTTCTACACATTCTGAACTCCAAATTCACCCCAATTTTTTTCCACTTATTCCACAATCTTTCCACATGTTTCCTACATGTTTAAACACCTTAAAACATGCATTAAACCTCTCCAAATCATTGGTTAAACTCTTACTCCAATTCTTGCTCAAATTCACAAACATCAATTCTTATTTTGCACTTTGCACACTAAAGCACTTCTAACTTTCTCTTGCTAGTTTCCTACCTCCTACCAACTCACTTAATAACCATTCCAAATCCTTTATAACCATTTGCAATAACTATACACAAGTTCTTCATTCATTTCCAAGGTTATGCACACCAACTTTCTTCCTAAAATTCAAGGTACTCATACACTGTTTTGCTACAGATTTTTGTTCCCACTTCTACCATTCAATACTCCCTCTATCAATACCATTCCTAGCATTCTAATTGCATTACCTCCCACTCAAGTTCTCCCCATTATCTAGCTCCATTCAAAATCTGTTACAACATGATTAATCACTCACAACTTCTACCAAAACACACCTAGTTATTGTCTAGGTTGTTCCCTCTCCTTACACATCTAAGTCCTCTAATTCCCATACAAATTTGGGCAGAGGTTCCCCTAAAATTCTCACTTTGCCCACATACCATTTCAGCTAAATATTCATTCCCAATCTCCATATCGATTCACACATCATTAATCACACTACAACACACAATTTTTCCTGCACATATACATACATTACCCATGGTTTTCCCAAGCTTTAAAACATCATTTACAAGCTTCAAAACTGTTACATTATCATCCCTCATTATACTACAACATACTTACTACTCATTACTCAAATACATTACTCATTCTACTTCTCGAAAACTGTTACATTACACAATGCAAAACAAGTTCAAGGTAAGAGACTTTACCTTGTTCTTTCTAGTTTTCTTTCTTTCCTTTCCTTCTCTTCCTTTATCCTTTCTTTCCCTCTTGTTATCGGTCTCAATGGAGTTCACACACCCATGCTACAGCCCATACATTCCACCATTCAATACAAAAAACTAACCCTTAACCATTCTTCAAAGTTTAAGGCGCATTTTAGGGTTTAGGAATATATATTACCTTGCAAGGGTGTAAGTGAGACTTGGAACAGCTAGAGCAATATTTCTCACCCTCCAAGAATGCCAAAATCGGCTGGAATACAAGGCACCAAACAAGGGTTTAGTTTGAATTTTCGTTTTGCCCACAAGGGCTTGAAAAAGGTAAGTTTTCAAGAATATTTTACCTCAAAATGACAAGGAGAAGAAGGTGGTTCTAGTGGTAGTCTTGAAGCTCCAAATGCTCCATACCCATGGAGATGAAAGTGCTCCTTTTCGAATTTTGAAAAGAGAGGAATGCTCTCCTTGATGAGAGGAAGACAATGGTGTAGTTTTTATAATTTTTGGAAGAGATTCAAGGGAGTAACAAGAGGAGAGAATGTAGAGTTTGTGTGGGTTCTCTCAAACTTCCATTGCTGTCGCTGGGAAGAAGGAGAAGAAAGAAATAAAGAGGAGAAGGGGAGTTCTACGTGAGTGAAGAGAATGTGAGGGGAATAGGAGAGAGAATAGGTGAGTGGGGTAGTAAAGTAGTATAGTTACTTTTTTGCTTTTTATTTATTTTGTTGTTTTGTAAATAAGAAGAGAGTGTGTGAGAGTGTGAGAGGGGGGGAGCCCAAATCGGACACACACAGCACACACATACCACCTTTATTTTATTTTCAAAGTGGACACATAAGTTTTGGTTATTTATGTTTCTACCCCACAACTTCCCGTTTTTGACAGTTTTTACTATTTTCTCGTTTTATTGATTTTATTGGTTCTAAAGCTTCACTAATATTTATTAATGACTATTTAGTTGACCAAAATTGTTACGAGTCTATTTGACCTGCTTAAAGACGAGTTTTCCCGGTTACCTCGAAAAACGCGCTTTAATGTTCATTAGTGTTTTTAATCCATTTTAAGGATCCGTTTTCTTCGGGATTTGCTCCCTACTATTTATTTAGACTTAATTAAGCCTTTAGAATCCTTATAATACGCTAACCGAGGTTTCATACCTCCTATGGTCATTTAACGCTTATTTAGCGTTTTTCGCTTTTTAAGCGTTTCTTTATTTTTTTTGGATTTATTTTTCCTCACCAATATTTCTTAATCATTACTAGGCTCTTAAATACCTATTAGGATAATTAAATCGCCATATTTAAGGTCGGGGTATTTCACTACTTTTGTCTTGTGAACCTCAAATAGAATTTAGAAGAAAGAAGAATAATTAGCGATCTCATTCTGCTTGGATGAAGACCAAAACCTTCGTTGATGAAACTTGCACTTTTATTAATAACTGTAAGAATGATTACAAGGAAGATCATCCCTAATCAAAGAACTAACAAGGAATTCTACTTCACCATCCACCCTGATACAAGAAGAGAATACAAGAGGAGAAGGAAATGGTCATAGCCTTAACCCAACAAGATCTTCTTCTTCTCTTCGCGTGGATGGATCTGCAGAATTTCCTCGGACACCAACAATGGAGTGGGGCGGAAATGGACTTGTGAATGGAGTGTGTAAGTGTGTTGGAATGTAACATTTGAGGCAGCCCTTTGGCCTCTTTATAGGCAAAAAAACTCCATGTGTCGGGTGGCATGCCGGGTGAAAGTCATCAGGCACCACGTGTTAAATATGCGTAACCGTTAATGGTCAAAACTGTCAGGTGAAACGTTGCTTGTGCCGGACAGGATACGTCCGGCACCATACCCGACAATGGTCAAACCGTCAACCGTAAATAACTGCCACAGGTTAGTCAACCGTGGCTACTTTTCACATATGTGCCGGAAAGGATGTACCCGACAACATACCCGGCAGGGCTCCTTTTCTGCTCCAGGCCTATGCCGTGCAGGATACATCCGGCTTCATGTCCGACATCACCTGTATTTTTGCCTAGGAATTCCTTCCTTGCATAAAAAGCTCACAAAACAGAAGTTTGTACAAATAACATACTTTAATGCATAATATAACATAAATAACATCTATTTGACCTTATTTAGATTAATATACTCCTAAATCTAATGCATAAAATATGATAAGTCTGCGGCTTATCATGTTTACATTCTTGAATTTGAGAAAATGGACCAGCCACAGTGTGATCTTCACATCAAGGATCACCCATCTCAACACAACCACCTGACGCATGATCGGTGGAGTTTACACTGTTATATTTGGAGTGTTGAGGTTTTATTTTCATTTGATCGGGGACATTCTATGAAGATATATGATACCCGCCCTGCCCACCCTTTGGCACCCACGTCAACATTTATTTTCGATCCTGGTTGACCTTAAGGAGGTATGGTCTAGCCAAAGACATTAAAGTAGGGCAACTGGCTGAGAGGCAACCCAGTATTTTATTTTGTCAGTTTTTATTATAGTTTTAATTTCTTTTTTGTAGTTATTTTCCTTGTTTTGTTGTTTATTAATTTTAACCCCGTTTGTAGTTTGGCTGCTTCTGGTGTTTTCTTATCAGATGAATTCTTTATGGTGATACTGCAACTAGGCTGCAACTCTAGAGCTTTGCTCAAGTGTGGGGTGGGGTCGTTCTACATATGGCAACAACAAAATCCAGGGGAGTTCTAGTTTTAGTTTATTTTCTTTTAATTTTAAGTTTTTAAATTTTTTGTTAATGACTGCTCTGTTGTGTTTCCTTCGGACATAATTGTTTTTCTGTGAGCTTGACGTTTTGCACTCCTGCCTTGTCACACAATGAGGACATTGTTTAATTTTAACTGTGGAGTAGGGAGTGACCTTCAGTTATCACTTCAGACCACTAGTTTTTGTTTGTTTTCAGGTGATAAATAATATGCTTCTCTTTGTCGTTAAATGTTGAATTTTGGGTGAAAATATCTGTGGAATTTTGAAATTGAGCCTGATGGCAACCTTAAAAATCTTTCTGCGTGAAAGTTGTCTTTCCGGAATTGTTTTTCTTACATTTACTCTATTTTCACTGAAATTTGATGGATTGACTAATTGTGGAGACTAAATGCGTTTAGCATTGGACCTTGGGAATGATATGAATGTTTGGAATGAAAGGATAAGGCAAGGTACTCCTCTGATCAAAGATTTCCTAAACTGAATCAGGCCTCTTTTATCTGGTTATCAAGTCATCGGGGTGCTTTATCTCCTATCTACCTAAGGTCTTGTGATCTGGGATAGTTGGCCCAAAGCCGTTACATGGATAAAGAGAAAAGTCTGGGTGAAGGAACAACTATGCAATTAATTAAATAAATCGTTTGTTTTTATTTCTTGACGAAGAAAGTTTTTGCACACGAAATATTTAACTACAGTTTTTTTTTTAGTTTTTGATCATGAGTGCGTGGTGTTGAAAGGTATTACAGAATAAGGCATTGCTTCACAACCCTAGTCATCCAAAGGGTAATGGAATGAAATTGGTGGAAGGTCCTGAGCTAATCTGAAATACCCCAAACCTTAATGTGTTAATTAATTGTGTAATTATAATTTTCTAGGGCTAATAAAGTCCTTAAGATCATTGGTGAAGAAATGAAAACCAAAAAGAAAAAGGAAATGCGTAAAAGTCACAAAACGTGAAAATACGTATTTAACTATTTTAGGAGGTACATAACCTTCGTTAGGGTTATAAATATATTTTTATACCTTAATTACACACTAAGAACGTGTGGGAAAAATTCCAGAAGAAAACGGATCCAAACAATGCATTTAAACGCTAACAGAGTCTTGGAGCGCGTTTTTCGAGGAAATCCGAAAACGTGACTTTAAACAGTTAAATGGCCCCGTAAAAATAATAGTTGATTATGTAACTATAATTAAACATTAATGGTAGTTTAATAACCATTAAAATTAAAGGAATGAGAGAATTCCGTAAAACGGTCCCGGTTAGTGAATAGTGCTAAACCGGGTAAATAAACGAGCGTTTTCTGATAAAAGACGAAAAACGCTCCAGCGTGTTTACAGTAGTGGGCCGGTTTTATTAATGTAGACAGCCCCCTCACACAAGACTAGTTAACTAATTAATTTAGTCAAAAGCAAAAAAAAAGTGAGGGACCACTTATACCCCTCTCTCCCTCTCTCTCCTCTCATTTCTCTCCTTCCTTTTCTCTTTCCTCTCTCTCTTTCTCTCCCAGCCGGCTCCTCCCTCCTCCTTGCTGCCGATTTGAGTCCTCCAACCCAGCCAACAATGGCTTCCTCATTTCAATGCCATGCCCAAGCTCCATTTAAGCTCCAAATCAAAAATAAATCACATATATTCTTCCTCTCATCTTCCTCATCATCCTCTCTTTTCGAAATTCCAAAAGGATGAAGTTGACCTCCATGGGTTTTCCCCATTTGAAGAGAAAATGGCATATTATTGAAGCTTGGAGCCTCCTCTATCTCCTAAGGTAAAAATCTCCAAGAAAAACGTCATTTTTCTCCGTCTTGTAATGGTAGCCGATTTTGCCTCTCTCTCTTACCTTGTTTTCTCTTCTTGGTTTTGAGCTCCATTTCAACCCTCCAATGGTGGAGTAATTCCCTTCTTGATTCAAGGGTGAGAACCCCTCTCAAAAATCTCCAAAGGTAAAATCCTAACTTGCACTCTAAGCCCTTTTGTTGAATTTAGAATTCCTAAGGGTTTAGAGAATTAATGGAATGTATTTTGTGTTTCTTGAATGTTGGGATGGAGTTTTGAAACTCCATTCCCTCTTGACCGATTTTGAGGAGATCAGGAGCAAGAGGAGAATTAATGTGAGACTTGTGAATTAAGGTAAGGAATCTACATTAAAGCTTGTTTAATTGTTTTAAAGCTTGGGGATGAGTTAAATTAAATAATGAACCCAAAATATGGAAATAATGTTTTAGTTGATTTTGGGAGATCTTGTGAATTATGGGTTTGAAGTGGAGGCCTTGGAGCCAAAGGATTTGTGTTTGAAGTTATATTGTGGTGTATTGAGATTTTAGAGCTATAAATGTTGTTTGGTGGATTTTTGGATTGACATTATGTGCTGGTAGGACCCTTGTAAGGGTGTGGCTAGATTAGGAATGTAATTTGATGTGAATTGATGGTTTGGGAGATGTTAAGTTTATGGGGAGGTCATGGCGAAATTTTGGTAGAAAATGAGTGTTTTTGAGGGTGTTTAAGGTTTAGGAATGTTAATGTACAAGGAGGAAATGATGTTTAGGTAAGATGTTTGGGAGATGATGTTATGATGGTGAGGAAACACTTTTGGCATGGTGGTTATCAAAATTATGAAACACCACTTAGAGGAACTAAAGAGAGAACATTGTAAGTGTTTATGGAGTTATAAAATGAGTTTTATGGTTATGGTATCAAGGGTATATGTGCCAAATGATGTTAGAACACATTAGGAGGCTTGTGGAGAAGTTTGGAAAAGATTTGACAATTTTGGGCAGATTCTGGAGGCGTCCGACCCAGGAGTCCGACCCATAGTTGGGTCGGACGGCCTCTGTTGGTCACTCGTAATTGCTTCTGGAATGGTCCGACCCAGAGGACTTGGGTTGGACATGGGTCGGACGGGTGCGTTAGGAAAGACGGAAAGTTTCTGGAATGGTCCGACCCAGTTGGTTGGGTCGGACGTGGGAGAAGTTTCGAAACTGAAGTTACTGGAATGGTCCGACCCAGATGGTTGGGTCGGACATGGGTCGGACAGACCCAAAATTGATAAAAAAAAAACTAAAAACTAAGTGTGGTTTAAGTGGTCAACCCTAGTGGGTATAATGATGACGACCAAGTGTAAGTTAAGTATAAAAACATGTTACACAATCATGTAAAATGTTTAGTGAACCGGAATTTAATAAGTAATTAACCGACATTATCAATCATGTCTAGGAACGACGTTTGGCGGGACTCGTATGCAGCAAGGACCAAGGTATGGTTTTCTTGCAACCTGTGTCCTACCGGATTACACCGGCTTGTATGCCAACGTGCTTTATCTGTGTGTTTGCCACCTTGCAAGATAAAGCATGAAATGAGTTTATAGTAATTCATTATTGTGGCGTAATTAATTTCGATACCGTTTAACCTTAATTATGTTTAAACCATAGCTAACCGACTCTAGGGTCACATAAAAGATCGGTATTCGGAATAAACGTCCCAACCCACAGGAACGTCCTAACTACGGCTATCCGTGCGTTAGTGTATGTGGTGACTTGTGTGATGTATGTGACTTGTTCAGTATGTTGTTGTTATTGGATACTGTTATCCGTGTTGTTGAAATGGAATGTGATTTTCCCTGATGTGTCTAACCGAGTTAGTAACACAATGTGATGTATGTATGTGATAAGTTCCATAAAGGAACCTCTGACTAATAAGTATATGTTATGTATGGTGAGGAATCCGGTCGTTCCGGTTGCGCGTGTTGTTTGGGAGTTGACGTATATATGTGAATTAACTCCCACTCTGTTATGTTAGGGTTGTTTATCCTTCTTGGATGTTCGACCTCCCACTAGCTTAGCCAAAGCTTACCTACCCGACCTCCACATCGGGATAGGAGGGAAATTATGTGTAATGTTGGTAGGGTGTTTGTTGCCTAAGTTCGCTTCGACTTCCTCTTGTTATGTTACGGTTGTTTCTTCCTCCTTGAATTACAACCACCCACAAGCTTAACCAAGGCTTACCTAACTCATCATTATTGGAGCTAGGGGGAAATTGTAAGGTGTGATCGGTCCTGTATGAGGCCGCCATACCCAAGTAAAGAAAATGTATGTATGTCGTGCTCGGGCCTAGACTACCCCGGCACATCCTAAGTAATGTATGTTCACTAAGAAAATGGAATTAAACTTCGTGTATGTTATTAAGTGAAGTGTGTTGTTATGTTGTGTGTGCTAATCTGGTGTTTGTGTTCTATTAATGGAAGTGTGATTTTAAACATGATGTATGTGTGTAGTTTGTGTATGTTTAAAAAAATCAACCGCATGCTAAGACGACAATTAGTTGTGCGTGGCCCGGTAGCATGCGGGCTGCGAGATTACCATACCAGCAAAGGTACTGAGCCCCCTAGGGGGGGCCACCCTTTCTTCTTTTCCTGTTTCAGGTACAAGGAACTGGAAGCCGTTCGAGAGTAGGACGGGGTAGTTGTTTGTATGTGGTAGTCATGAGAATTGTGGATGTATTGTAGGTGTAGTAAGACCGAAATTGTAACGGCGTTAGTTGGAAGACACTCGGTACAGTTGTAATGTAAGTGTATAATGATCGTTGGACATGGAACGGGGTATTGTGTAGTTGCTCGGGAGTTTAGTCCATCAGACCGGTACGATGTATGTATGTTAGCCTTGTTAGCCACGTGGGTGGCTAACGGCGTGTAACACCAAAGAGTTGAGTTTTGTTGTGAGTTGTGATTTCTGCTGCAAAGAGTTGTTAAGTGTGTTATTTGTAGTTGGGGTGTTACAAAAAAGTGGTATCAGAGCGAAGTATCACTCTGATGATTGAATTACCGAGCTTAGGAAGTACCGAGTTAGGATTTTAGTACTGTGGGTTAAGGGTTGAGTGATAGCGTGAGGAATACGCTAGTTAGGAGTACCAGTGAATACTGGAAACCTACAATATCCATCCCGCCCTCCACAAACCCTATGTTATAACTTGGGAAGAACGCCAGAGAGATGGAAGTCATCTCTTACTCGGGAAAACCCGATCTGGCATGTTGATATTTACCTCTGTAAGTACGGGGAACCTGTCATACAGTAGATTCCGAAAGGTGGGAATCCCGAAGACGGTTTTCCGTCTGAACAATGTTTGCCGCATTTAAGCGAAAAGTGAAGAATCTTATGCTTAGAGGAATAGAATTTCCTGCGACCTGGGTCGACATGCGGAGCAGTCGAGAACAACCAGCTTGCAACGCACCAATCGTGCAACGATGGAGGAGTGAAGTAATGAAACCCGAGGCGAGTGTCTACGGGACTACAAAAGTTAACTAATACGCCAACGGTATATCAACCGATTAAGGAACTACAACGTAGTACGAGGAGGATATAATACTAAAAAAAGGGGTCTCCCGGAAAGGGAAACACCCTAGTTAATGGTTATCATGTGAAGACAGTGAGAGATACCCAGAAAATTTATTGTTAAGGCTGCAAGATCAAGTAAGGGCCAGCATGGCCACTGATGTTAGAGCGGGTGAAAGCAGTACCGCAACCAATGTGTATTGAACCAGTAGCCAGTTAGCATGGCGCACTTGCCATGGCAAGTGCTGCTACAACAAGGCTGTGCGTGAGATTTCTAACAACTACAAGTACCTAAAGTTAAGTGGGATCATCATAGCCGTGGAAGGGCTTAATAGCCTAACCTCTGTAATTGGAAATACAACAGTCAACAAGAAGCTAGACTTGGAAAAGGAAAGAAAACGTTGTAAAACCACGAGAATTTTTCTTTCTTTCAAACTTAGATTTATTTTCAAACTCTTTTTCAAACCAAATTTTCTTTCAAACCCATTTTATTTCTAACCTTCTTTTAAACCAAACTAAAGGACCTACACTGGCCTCAGTGCCATACGGTAGGTAAGTTAGACCCAGTTACTTCTGAATAACTGGACGGAAACCGGTAGATCCAAGGGTAGCAACCCGAGGAATGGACTGAGTTCATAACAATACAACAGTGGATAAACTTTCCCTTGATTAAGTTCGGGAAGCACGGAATGCATATTATCACAGGATAATATAAGGGAGTTGACAACAGAATACTTCACCTAGGCGTGTGACGGACACTACGAGTGCACCAACTGTAAGGTGGGACGACCGCACTCCGATAGGAGCTTGTGGGCCTGACAGACCTTCTTATGGGTTAGTCGGTAAGTAGCAATGTATCAGTAGGATACCCCATATATGTATACGAGTGGAGTCTGGAACACGGGAAGTAGTCGACTCCATACTACGGTCCGCAGTAAAAGTCAAACAAGAGCAATGGATTACCATCGAATGGTTGAAGTAAAGGAACCCAGTTAAGTTAAGGAGACTAAAGGAATTAACGAGTTTATTTCAAGGAGATGTTTAAGAGTCGGGAAGTGCAAGGGGCATTGATTGGTAAGTAAAGACATCGCATATGTCTTAAGAATCCTAAAGGATGAATGTAGTAGCTGGAGCAAGTACCTAGCCTATATATGGCGAGGCAAATGCCTACTATGGACACGTGGATGTGCAATGATCGGGATGAGACTCCCGAGATGATCACTAGAGATATCAATCTCACTAAAGAGGATATTTAACCCAGCAAAGAACACAGGGCGAAGTAGTAAATTAAACATACCAATAGGTGCAAGCCAGATGTAATGGCATAACCTAGTAACACCCAGGAGCTGTCCTTAAAAGGGTGTTTGGATCAACAGTGGTTGAAAAAATAACATGACCGAAACGCAAGGGTGGAGACTAACACCCAGCTTAAGCATAAGTCGTCAGGAGGAAGTCTGGCATCTTTGAAGGGGCATCCCATGAAAGGAACCGTGATGCTACGGCCTTGTCATGGAGCCCAATACGACCTCTAAACCATGTAATATTGTTTGGAGAAGTAAATGTGTGTGGACAGCCTACAGTGAGTAGAGCTCGAAGCAATAGGGCTTATAAGCCATAAATGGAATGTGTTAAGTAAATTTTATTGATTACGGAAGTCTATGTTATATGAGTAAATAAAGCGGATAACGAACCACTGCTTTAAGTGTGGGGATACCTCTTGATATTATGAGACCGCAACAGCGGTAGTTATGTGAACTAAGTTCAGGGAATGTGTTAAGAGTTGACCATGTTGTTACTACGAAAAGAAGTGTTCATACCAGTTGTGGAGATCGAAAGGGTAATAAGCCAAATGGCGACCACCATAGGTGTGGGATGCTAAATGTGTAATGAACAACGCTCAAGGAGCATAAAGACTCGAAGAATAGCGTATTCAGCAATCAGCCAAGCAAGTGGCGAAACACAGTGTAATGGCGGAAGCTAATATAATAGCGGAGGCAGCATAAGTTGATGTTGTACTGTGAGTGAGAGCACGGTGCGAAGTAAGCAACCGTTGTATAAATATTGCCAAATAATAATATGGCAAATAAGACCAGTTATGAGTTAAACTAGTGGAGATACAAGATAAGGGATGATAAACAGACTGGGCAATAAGCCAGTAGTCGCTACTATGTGATAAGGAACTCAGTGTAAATTCCCATTGCAATCGCATAAGAGATTTACTGCCAAGAGTTTACGCCTCTGCACTCTGTATGACTGAGTGTTTTGGTAGGATAGCTAGGATCGAGTGGGATAGCTAGGATTCGGGAAATGTTAATTATGGTGGAAATAGGAAGCGGCTTATAACGCCATAGTGACCGATACATAGGAAATGCAAGGTCGTACCAATGAAAGAGTACTTGTACAGAACCAAATGTGGAGGCATGATTAGCAATAAGTGACTGCAGTAACACGGAATACTAAATATCCGTAGGGAATATACCTCAAGTGTGGAAAATAACCGAGAGAGCACTACACATTAGGTAGTAGCTCAACCCCAACCGACAGTAAGTCGGAAAGAATCAAGTCCACCATTATGGAATACATAGCAGTATACACAATATATTATCATGGAAGTGGATAGAAAGTTTTGAAACTCACCGAATTCACTCACGGTAAGAAATACCACGCGTCGGTTGAGAACCCATTATTACCAGATGAAGGTGATAATCGGAGATCTACAATACAGTGAGAATGACGTATGGGGCAACTAAACTCTAAAGGTATCAAGAGTTGCGCAGTAGAAACTAGTGAGCCAGCAATTCAAGTGTTGGACATGTATAGTGAATATGAGTGAATGGTTAATTATTAACGCCTAGAAGCCCCACAGGCCAGAACCGAAACCGGTTATGAGTTAAAATAAACTATAGTGAGAATTCTTGGTTTAGGGACTAAACCACTAATATGGTTAAGATCCTCTAACCAAACACATTGTATAACAGACCGCGTGGAGATAAAGCACTTCATGACGGTAGAACACTTCTAACCAATGTTCAATGATTGATTACGTGGGCGTAATCCCTTTTAAGGGGGGGTAGAGCGTAAAACCGCTTAGTGTGTTTTAACGTACAAGAGTACGTGAACTATGTTGTGCATAGCACAAAATAACTTGTTTTGATGATTGGTGCGTATGTAATATGAACATGCGCATTCATTCATGGTTTAATTGTGGTAATTGCGCACAGAAGATGCGAATACCATTATGATAAATGTATATACCTTGTTAACTGTTATGTGTGAGAGTACAAGTGTAAGGGAGTAAGAAGCTCTCGGGGAACTAAACCCTGACTATGTATGTTCATATGATACTAAATGTAAAACCGTTTGTATTTTTGATAAAAGTATAAATATATACAGTATTGTGATTTATGTAGAGGTATGAAACCGATATAGAACCTGGTAAGAATTAAATTCCCTAGGTAACTTGGACTAAGTAAGTTGAAGTTGAGTGATGATCGATAGACGGAGTTCTATCCCTTGGAGATGTAATGATTATGACTAGAAGGGTTAAAGATAGAAAATGGTATATGCTTGAATTAGTTGCTTTTGAAAATAAAATGGGAGGTGAAACTTGATTATCATGAGATCAAGGGAAGCCGAACACAAATTGGGGTGGAAAGATAGTTCAACACTGATGCTGATCACATCAGGGTTGGATGATTCTTGAAACTCCCTATAAGTGGTCACAAGTAATCACATCAAGAATAAGATGCAGTTAGCAAAATTGGACTTGGAGTTGTATTGTGTCTTCAAAAGAGTTTTAAATTGGTGGTTTCAGATTTTCAATTGGTATTTTCAAGACTTCAATTAGTATTTTTAAGATTCTTAAGTGGTATTTTCAAAGGAAGGGCTACCTTTATGTGACCTTGTAAAGGAATTTCAAGTAGTATCCTTCCAATAAAGGATTTCGCTATACTTAACCTCATATAGAGTATTTTTGTATTACTTGCTCACGAGCTGAGGACGTATGAGCCTTTGTCTTCGGACCGGTGACATGAGAAGTATATTTTAAAGGTGTATGCAATCGTTTTGATCTCCCAAAGGAACGGGGACCAGAGTGTCCATCGCGACCGGGTTCTGCGGGATCACAGTGCATATGTACTCAACAGGGGTCTCGAACCCATGAAGAGATGGAAAAGGAATTTCTGGTTGATATACATGCTATGACATGTTGTGTGGTATGTGTAATAATTATTATTTTGGACCTTGAGTCCTAATGTGGTTAAGTTCCGGAAGTGTTATGTTACCTAGACCATGCGTCTAAAAGTTGTTATGTTACCAGGACCTAAGTGTCTAAAGGTTGTTATGTTATCAAGACCTAAGTGTCTAAAAGTTGTTCTGTTACCCAGACCGAAGAGTCTAAGAGTTGTTATGTAAGTACAATGTTGATAAGGTACCCGGACCATTGAGTTCGAGGTTATCATGTAAGTATGCTATGTTATGTATGGAAGTGTATATGTACCCGGACCATTAAGACCGAGGTCATGATGTAAAATATGTTGTTATGGAAGTTTATGTTGCAAGTAATCCCCGTATTCTAACCAATGATGTGTGGGAAGTGTGAACTTCGAGGACGAAGTTCTTTTAAGGGGGGTAGATTGAAATAACCCAAACCTTAATGTGTTAATTAATTGTGTAATTATAATTTTCTAGGGCTAATTAAGTCCTTAAGATCATTGGTGAAGAAATGAAACCAAAAAGAAAAAGGAAATGCGTAAAAGTCACAAAACGTGAAAATACGTATTTAATTATTTTAGGAGGTACATAACCTTCGTTAGGGTTATAAATATATTTTTATACCTTAATTACACACTAAGAACGTGTGGGAAAAATTCCGGAAGAAAACGGATCCAAACAATGCATTTAAACGCTAACGGAGTCTTGGAGCGCGTTTTTCGAGGAAACCCAAAAACGTGACTTTAAACAGTTAAATGGCCCCGTAAAAATAATAGTTGATTATGTAACTATAATTAAACATTAATGGGAGTTTAATAACCATTAAAATTAAAGGAATGAGAGAATTCCGGAAAACGGTCCCGGTTAGTGAATAGTACTAAACCGGGTAAATAAACGAGCGTTTTCTGATAAAAGACGAAAAACGCTCCAGCGTGTTTACAGTAGTGGGCCGGTTTTATTAATGTAGACAGCCCACTCACACAAGACTAGTTAACTAATTAATTTAGTCAAAAGCAAAAAAAAAGTGAGGGACCACTTATACCCCTCTCTCCTCTCATTTCTCTCCTTCCTTTTCTCTTTCCTCTCTCTCTTTCTCTCCCAGCCGGCTCCTCCCTCCTCCTTGCTGCCGATTTGAGTCCTCCAACCCAGCCAACAATGGCTTCCTCATTTCAATGCCATGCCCAAGCTCCATTTAAGCTCCAAATCAAAAATAAATCACATATTCTTCTTCCTCTCATCTTCCTCTCTTTTCGAAATTCCAAAAGGATGAAGTTGACCTCCATGGGTTTTCCCCATTTGAAGAGAAAATGGCATATTATTGAAGCTTGGAGCCTCCTCTATCTCCTAAGGTAAAAATCTCCAAGAAAAACGTCATTTTTCTCCGTCTTGTAATGGTAGCCGATTTTGCCTCTCTCTCTTACCTTGTTTTCTCTTCTTGGTTTTGAGCTCCATTTCAACCCTCCAATGGTGGAGTAATTCCCTTCTTGATTCAAGGGTGAGAACCCCTCTCAAAAATCTCCAAAGGTAAAATCCTAACTTGCACTCTAAGCCCTTTTTGTTGAATTTAGAATTCCTAAGGGTTTAGAGAATTAATGGAATGTATTTTGTGTTTCTTGAATGTTGGGATGGAGTTTTGAAACTCCATTCCCTCTTGACCGATTTTGAGGAGATCAGGAGCAAGAGGAGAATTAATGTGAGACTTGTGAATTAAGGTAAGGAATCTACATTAAAGCTTGTTTAATTGTTTTAAAGCTTGGGGATGAGTTAAATTAAATAATGAACCCAAAATATGGAAATAATGTTTTAGTTGATTTTGGGAGATCTTGTGAATTATGGGTTTGAAGTGGAGGCCTTGGAGCCAAAGGATTTGAGTTTGAAGTTATATTGTGGTGTATTGAGATTTTAGAGCTATAAATGTTGTTTGGTGGATTTTTGGATTGACATTATGTGCTGGTAGGACCCTTGTAAGGGTGTGGCTAGATTAGGAATGTAAATTGATGTGAATTGATGGTTTGGGAGATGTTAAGTTTATGGGGAGGTCATGGCGAAATTTTGGTAGAAAATGAGTGTTTTTGAGGGTGTTTAAGGTTTAGGAATGTTGATGTACAAGGAGGAAATGATGTTTAGGTAAGATGTTTGGGAGATGATGTTATGATGGTGAGGAAACACTTTTGGCATGGTGGTTATCATAATTATGAAACACCACTTAGAGGAACTAAAGAGAGAACATTGTAAGTGTTTATGGAGTTATAAAATGAGTTTTATGGTTGTGGTATGAAGGGTAAATGTGCCAAATGATGTTAGAACACATTAGGAGGCTTGTGGAGAAGTTTGGAAAAGATTTGACAATTTTGGGCAGATTCTGGAGGCGTCCGACCCAGGGGTCCGACCCATAGTTGGGTCGGACGGCCTCTGTTGGTCACCCGTAATTGCTTCTGGAATGGTCCGACCCAGAGGACTTGGGTCGGACATGGGTCGGACGGGCGCGTTAGGAAAGACGGAAAGTTTCTGGAATGGTCCGACCCAGTTGGTTGGGTCGGACGTGGGTCGGACGTGGGAGAAGTTTCGAAACTGAAGTTACTGGAATGGTCCGACCCAGATGGTTGGGTCGAACATGGGTCGGACAGACCCAAAATTGATAAAAAAAAACTAAAAACTAAGTGTGGTTTAAGTGGTCAACCCTAGTGGGTATAATGATGACGACCAAGTGTAAGTTATGTATAAAAAAATGTTACACAATCATGTAAAATGTTTAGTGAACCGGAATTTAATAAGTAATTAACCGACATTATCAATCATGTCTAGGAACGACGTTTGGCGGGACTCGTATGCAGCAAGGACCAAGGTATGGTTTTCTTGTAACCTGTGTCCTACCGGATTACACCGGCTTGTATGCCAACGTGTTTTTCTGTGTGTTTGCCACCTTGCAAGATAAAGCATGAAATGAGTTTATAGTAATTCATTATTGTGGCGTAATTAATTTCAATACCGTTTAACCTTAATTATGTGTTAAACCATAGCTAACCGACTCTAGGGTCACATAAAAGATCAGTATTCGGAATAAACGTCCCAACCCACGGGAACGTCCTAACTACGGCTATCCGTGCGTTAGTGTATGTGGTGACTTGTGTGATGTATGTGACTTGTTCAGTATGTTGTTGTTATTGGATACTGTTATTCGTGCTGTTGAAATGGAATGTGATTTTCCCTGATGTGTCTAACCGAGTTAGTAACACAATGTGATGTATGTATGTGATAAGTTCCGTAAAGGAACCTCTGACTAATAAGTATACGTTATGTATGGTGAGGAATCCGGTCGTTCCGGTCGCGCGTGTTGTTTGGGAGTTGACGTATATATGTGAATTAACTCCCACTCTGTTATGTTAGGGTTGTTTATCCTTCTTGGATGTTCGACCTCCCACTAGCTTAGCCAAAGCTTACCTACCCGACCTCCACATCGGGATAGGAGGGAAATTATGTGAAATGTTGGTAGGGTGTTGTTGCCTAAGTTCGCGACGACTCCCTCTTTGTTATGTTACGGTTGTTCTTCCTCCTTGAATTACAACCACCCACAAGCTTAACCAAGGCTTACCTAACTCATCATTATTGGAGCTAGGGGAAATTGTGTAAGGTGTGATCGGTCCTATATGAGGCCGCCACACCCAAGTGAAGAAAATGTATGTATGTCGTGCTCGGGCCTAGACTACCCCGGCACATCCTAAGTAAGATGTATATTCACTAAGAAGAATGGAATTAAACTTCGTGTATGTTATTAAGTGAAGTGTGTTGTTATGTTGTGTGTGCTAATCTGGTGGTTGTGTTCTATTAATGGAAGTGTGCTTTTAAACATGATGTATGTGTGTAGTTTGTGTATGTTTAAAATAAAATCAACCGCATGCTAAGACGACAATTAGTTGTGCGTGGCCCGGTAGCATGCGGGCTGCGGGATTACCATACCAGCAAAGGTGCTGAGCCCCCTGGGGGGGCCACCCTTTCTTTTTTTCCTGTTTCAGGTACAAGGAACTGGAAGCCGTTCGAGAGTAGGACGGGGTAGTTGTTTGTATGTGGTAGTCATGAGAATTGTGGATGTATTGTAGGTGTAGTAAGACCGAAATTGTAACGGCGTTAGTTGGAAGACACTCGGTACAGTTGTAATGTAAGTGTATAATGATCGTTGGACATGGAACGGGGTATTGTGTAGTTGCTCGGGAGTTTAGTCATCAGACCGGTACGATGTATGTATGTTAGCCTTGTTAGCCACGTCGGTGGCTAACGGCGTGTAACACCAAAGAGTGAGTTTTGTTGTGAGTTGTGATTCCGCTGCAAAGAGTTGTTAAGTGTGTTATTTGTAGTTGGGGTGTTACATAACTGTGTTTCGGTTTCTACAATCAGTTTATTCATGCTTTTATTAAAATTGTTCTTATTCATGTTTGCGAAAACTTATAGCTTAGAGCAGATTGATTTTTATGATTGTCATTTAGCATGTTTTCCTCCCACTTATGTTTAATCCTGAAGTTAATGTTTCATTTTGGAGCAGTTATATTCTTTATTGCTTGAGGACAAGCTAAAGCTAAGTGTGAGGTAGTTGATAAGTGTGGAATTTATCTATGTTTCTATGCTTAATTTTATTAATATTTTATTGGTTTATATGAAAATTCCTTACTATGTTATTTTATGGTAATTGGAAGAACTCCCCTTTGAAATACCCCAAACCTTTATATGTTGTTTAAATACTAAAATATGGTATAAGAAGGCTAAAAAGTGCCTTAGAAACATAGTGAACAATTTAATCATATAGTAAAACACAATTAAAACCTTAAGGTCAATATGGGCGAAAATGTGCTCTAAGCTGGGATGATCTTGGTTAAGACTTGATAAGCTTACCAAGACCATATTTACATGTTAATGAACATATTAAACCAATTACTAATGAAACCAAGCTTGAAAACAAGTTAAAACACAAAATGTGCTTTAAGGAGTCTTAAAGCACATTTTTTGAAAAATTGTTGTATAATGGGTTTGAATGGCTAATGTCCATCATTACTCTTTAATTAACATGTGTACTACTAGTATCACATTAGGAAGTCTAAATCAAGGGAAATCAAATTTCACAATATGTGCCTTGGTTAGTGAATAGTAACTAAATGTGCTAGTTTATAACATAAGTCAATATGAGTGTATAAAATGGTCAACAAGCCATATAATCAGCCTAATATAAGGAGGGGGCCGATTTTTACAAGGTTGAGTCATCCCCCCCCCCCCTTGCTAGTTAAATAAGTAAGTAAAGTAATAAAGCAAGTTACTATTTACTTTTTACTTAAATATCTAAAACTAGCTAGCTACATTCATTCTCTTCATTCTCTTTTGCTTCCCACCGTCTCCAACCCTTCTTCTTCCTTTCTCCACCGGCTAGCACAGCTCACACACCATTTTCCATCTTTGAACCCTTGTAATTCCTAGCTCCATATACCAAATCAAATTCTAAGACCCCACTCTTCTAGTCTCATCAAGCTCTTCAACCTTGTCTTCTCAAAATTCCAAAACCACCATTTCGGTGCCATGGGGATCCACCATGGAAGGAGCTTGAGCTTATATTTGTATGCCTTGTTGATCATCTTTGCTTCAAGGTAAGGAAAAACCAAAGAAAACTCCATTTCCTTCATTTTTTTGTGTTGGCCGAAAATCACCATTGATGGTGTCCTTCTTTTGCCTTGTTTTAGCTTCATTCCAATCTTCTAAGGTCTAGATGGAGTCCTCTCTTGCTACTTATTCAAACTCTCTTTCATTTCCAAGGTAAAACAAGCATTTAAGTGTTTTAAGACAATACATAACTTAGGGTTTATAAATGTGTTTAAGCATAAAGCTTGAATACTCATTACCTTGCTTGTATATTGATTAGAAAGTTGACAAGTGATCAAACTTCTTGCTGATTTTAGGTTCAAGGAAACAAGGAAGAAGTTTGAAAGGAAAAGAGGTAAATGTGTTAACCTAATGTAGCTTAATATCTTAGGAAAAATGAGCTTATATTGCTTATTAAAACTACCTAAGGAGCCAATGACGAATGAGCTAGAAAACTGTTCTCAAGGAGATTATTAAAGGGCATATATGATGGGTGTATTTGTAGGTCAAAGGCAATATATATGTGGAAATTCAGTGTTTATGGTTTATGCAATTTAAGGGCCTAAGAGCCATGTTATTTAAGGGCCTAAGTGCCAAGCAATTTAAATTATGCACTATATTGTAATGTAGTGCAGTTTAAGGTTTAGTTTTGTGTGGAGAGTATTCTTGTGTGAATAAATGTTCTTGGATGTTTAAAGGTGAAAACTATGTGTTTGGGGTGTGTAACAATGTGCTAGTGAAACCCATGTCAAAATTTGGTTGATGTTCAAGAAGTTCAAGGTGTTTAGACTAGGTTTGATGAACTAGGAATGACTAAGTGTTCTATTAGTGAAAGAAAATGATTTAAGGAATTCTTGAGTGTTAAAAAATGACCTAGGCATTATCTTGGAGGAATTGTGTTTAGGACTTGTGCAAATATTAGAAAACAAGGAGAAAAATAATGTCTTGTAAGGAGGAGGTGTAAACTTGTGGAGGAATTTCAAGTAGATGTATAAAGGAACTTTGGATGGTGAAAGATGCTTGGAAGATGATGTTATTGGTGATGAGGAAACATTTTGGGATAGTTGTTATCATAGGTAAGAAACATCACTTAGAAGTAGGGATGTCAATCTTGACCCGAACCCGAAATCCGATCCGAAACCGACCCGTAAAAAGCCAGGTTCAGGTTGAGATTTTTGACCCGAAATGATTTTCGGGTCGGGTTCGGGTTGGGTCATTGAAACCCGCTTCGGGTTCGGGTTGAACCCGCTAACCTGTAACCAGAAAAAAAATTAATTAAAAATAGAAAATATGTTATATTTAATGACTTAATTAGTATTTAATGATTAATTTATGACTAAAATAAACATTTAACCGATAACATATGCTTATATATTGTACATATTAATTAATTAATATTATAGTATTATATTTTTCTATTAAATAATCCAAAATTTTAAAAATAAAATAAATTTTTGAAAAAACGGGTCGGGTTCGGGTCAACCCGCTCCAGGTTCGGGTTCAAGAAGTACAACCCGTTCCGGGTGTGGGTCGGGTTCGGGTTGACCAAAACTATTTTCGGGTCGGGTTCGGGTTGAGCTCAACCCGACCCGAAACCCGATTTTGACACCCCTACTTAGAAGTCTAAGGAAAGACATTGTAGTGTAAAAGATTTTTGTAAGAAATTTGTGTAATGGTCAAGATGGTTTTGGTGAATGATTTAAGGGGTAAGTGCATGGCTAAAGGTGTGTTTGAAGTGCCAAAGGGTGTTAGAACATACTAGGAGGTTTGAGGAAAAGTTTGGAGAAGATTTGACAAGTTTTGGACATGTTCTGTTGTCGACCGACCCAGGGGACCGACCTGGCTGGGTCGGTCGGTCTCTATTAAACCACCCGTAAGAGTTTCTGGAATCGACTGACCCAAGTGGTTGGGTCGGTCAGTGGGTCGGTCGGTCGGGCTAAAAATGAAGGACAAATAAGTTTCTGGAATGGACCGACCCAGAGGGCTATGGGTCGGTCGGAATAGTGTTGGGTCGGTCGGGCAAAAATCAGAGAACCAGAATGTTACTGGAATGGACCGACCCAAGTGGTTGGGTCGGTCGGTCGGCCCAAAACCTATAAAAAAACAAACAAATTGTGGCTTAAGTAGTTAACCCTAGGGGGTATAATGAAGGTAATCAAGGGTAAGTTTAAGCATTAAAACATGTCATATAATCATGTAAAAATGCTTAGTAAACCGGAAGTTAAATAAGTTAATTAACCGACATTATTAATCATGTTTAGGAACTATGTTTGGCGGGACTCGTACGCAGCAAGGACCAAGGTATGGTTTTCTTGCAGTCTGTTGCCTACCGGTTTACACCGACTTGTGTGTTGTTTGTTTTTCTGTGTGTTTATGACTTTGTAAGATTAAATCATGAAATGAGCTTACAGTCATTATTGTTAATGTGATGTGTGTGTACCGATACCGATAACCTCGAATGCGTGCTAATTGTTAGTTAACTAATCCTAGGTAAACGTAAGAGAACGGTATCCGGTAATAACGTTTCCAACCAAAGAAACGTTCTAACCACGGCTATGTATGAGTTGGTTGTGGTATGTGTCACTGAAATATATCTTGCTTCCCTTGTATGTCTAACTGGACTTAAACACTTTTTTGTGATTGACTTTGTTAAGTTGCATCAATGGGGCTTCTAACAAGTGCTAACCGGGGAGTGAGGAATCCGGTCGTTCCGGTCACGCGTGTATGTGCGGGGGTCGACATCTGAATCAGATTCGGCTCTCTCCTTATGTTATGGTTGTTTTCCTTTTGGATTTCGACCACCCACTAGCTTAGCCAAAGCTTACCTACCTGACTTCCAATCGGGCTAGGGGAAAATTATGTGTTCGGTATGTCGGATCACTATATCCGTCATGCCTATGTGTTAAGTTACTCGTTCGACTAACAGAACGGTAACGAGTTTATGTAACAAGCTTAACATGAGGGTGAAACCATTCTCTAGGCTTATAATGTTGACTAACCATCTTGGTTCGTTTTCTAAGTGAAATGTTCTCACTATGTATGTGTTGTTGTACTATGCAATATTTCTTGCTATGCTATATATGTTGTATGTTAAAAATCAATGCCATGTTATCATGACAAATAGTTGCACGTATCCTGGTAGCCGATGGGCTGCGCGTTAACCATACCAGCCAAGGGTTGCTGACCCCCTTTGGGGGCTCCATATTTATTTGCAGGATGATGATCGAAGAGGCGGAATGGCTTTAGACCTTAGGCTAGGAAATACTTTTGGTACATTTTGGATATTGGGCCCGGGATGCGCCTGTGCTCCCGTGGCGTTATATTTTGGTTCTGTTGTTGTTACAGTGGCGGTATATTGACAGTGACAGTTTATAGTGGCAGTTGCAGTGATGGTTTATAATTAAATACTCGGTAATGTTGATTATGTATTTATGGTTATTAGTTCTATGCTCGGGAGTCTGATCATCAGACCGGTACAAATTTGTATGTATTCTGCCTAGTTAGCCACGTGGGTGGCTAACGGCGAGTAACACCAACCCGTTTAGTTATTGTTTAGTTGTTTAATTCCGCTGCGATTTTGGTTATTTGTTAAGTGCGTAGTAGGGGTGTTACACCCTTACTTGTGATTTTATGCTAAAACAGATGAAAATACTGAAGAAAAGGGTTTAGATACATGTGACAAGAACTTTACGATCAAACTGGGGCCAAACAAGAGCAAAAGCGATCATTTTGGTGCATTTTAACGGTGGTCCACGTTTGTGTCCGGACTTATAAACCCGGACCAACCCTGTAGCCGACTTACTGCCTAAATTGGGTAGTGATCCAGGTTTGTGTACCGGATTACACTCCCGGACCAAGGAACCGAATATAAAAAATAAAACCCGCACGTTCACTGTTGGGCTGAGCACTTGATTATTGCTCTCATTGGTGGGCCGCGACCAATTCTGGACGAGTCAGAGGCACGGAAAATATTATAGCTGCAGACATATGAATTCAGAGGCACGAGCTGCTTATATCGAGAGAAGTGCAGCTGATGGGCCTGGCGCATACTCTTCAGAGGCGTAATACTCTTGGGCCGACAAACTTCTTCAGGGCGCAGACACGATGACATGGAGTGGGCTTCTGTTGATTTATCCTTGGGCTGAATTACTCACGACAGAGGCGCAGACAATGGACATCATCAATACACTTACATGCATTCATGCAGAGGAGATGGGCTTCAATTGTCAAACCCGAGCAGCAATCTTTGACCGAGGGCACACCTGGACATGAAAGGAAGAGAGCCGCAATAGATATAAAATAGATATATTTTTCTTGCGATGGAAATTATCGGGGGGATTATTCATCATTGAATAATACAGGATGGTAGTCACATGGAAAATTTCCGGTCCAGAGGCAAATTCACAACTCATTTCCCTTTGAGGTGTGAATTCTCCCGTAATTACACCGCAGGTGTGTTTTTTTCTTTTTGCTGTGAAGGAAGCGCACAACAGAAGTCAGCTTGTTAGCTGACTGCTATCTGTTGTGCGCCTCCTTTGCAATTTTTTTTTTTTTTGTCGATTGTGAAGGAAGCGCACACTGCAAGTCAGCCTCCTGGCTGACTGACTTGCAGTGTGCGCTTCCTTCACAATCGACAAAACAAAATAACCTAGCGCACTTCTATTAGACGCCGCGCTCATTCTTCTTCTTCAACCCATCCGCGCCGCTTCCATCTGTTCTTCCTCCCCAACTCTCTTCCTTCTTCTTCATCACCGATTCTTCCTCTCTTCTTCCTCTTCCACCACCATTTCCTCCATTTTTTAATCTCCCTCTAAAACCTCTTTACATTATACAAGTATTTATCCTCCCAAATTAACAGCTCAACATCCCCATCTGTTGATTAACTGATTTGAACAAACCATGGATCCGGGGAACTATCAAGTGTTCGATGCGCAGGGACCGGTCGAGGATCAACCGTTTAGCCTGCAGACGACCCATATTTCTGCAGCTTATGCGTCTGCAGATGAGGTTAGTGTTTTTTTTTGAATTAGTATAATTTTTTTAATTTTGTTTAGTGTTAATTACTTTATCTTTGTGTTATATTTATAGTTAGTTATTGATTATGTGTTAGAGATTGTGAATTATTTTGGTGAAATTATAATGTAGCTTTGTAATGTTAAATTTTATTTCGTTAATCGTATGTTAGTTTTATAATTAAAATGTAGAAATGATTAACATTGTACTATATTTAATTACAATGTAACTTTATAATTTTTATTATATTTCGTAAAAATAGATTGTAGATTTGTAATTGTAATATAACATTATATTTAATATTACGAGTAACATTGTAGTTTATTTAATTATAACGTAGGTTAATAATTATATTGTAGCTTTATAATTGTAATATAATTTATTTATAATTATAATGTAGACATGATTAACATTTTGTAGTTTATTTAATTAGGATGTCGAGATGAGTAACCCAAAACGTTTATTTAATTAGAAGTTAGCTTTATAATAATAATCTATATATTTTTTTGGTCGAAGTATATATTTTTCATTAACGATAACGTATCTTTGTAAGTATAAATACAATTTGTTAATTATATCGTATATTATGATGATATCTAACCTTTATACTAGAATGTTGACCAAGTAATGTAGTTTTATAATTATAAATGTAAGTCGTTAATTATATTGTAGCTTTATTATTATAATTTAACTTCCTTATAATTATAATATAGTGTTGATTAACAATGTAGTTTATTTAATTAGAATGTAGCTTTATAGTAATAATCTATATAATTTTCGTTAACAATAATGTATCTTTGTAAGTATAAATACAATTTGTTTATTTATTGTATATTATGATGATAATCTAACCTTGATACTAGAATGTAGCTTTATAATTATAAATGTAAGTCTTTAATTATAGTGTTGCTTTATAATTGTAATCTAATTTTTTATAGTTATAATGTATACATGATTAACATTTTGTAGTTTATTTGTAGTTTATTTAATTAGAATGTCGAGATGAGTAATCTAAAACGTTTATTTAATTAGAATGTAGCTTTATAATAATAATCTATATATTTTCATTAACGATAATATAGTTTGTAATTATAAATTAAATTTATAAATGTAATTCGTATATTATAATCATAATCTAACCTTGATATTAGAATTTAGCTTTATAATTTTGTTTTATAATTATAAATGTAATTCGTTAATTATAATGTAGCTTTGTAATTGTAATCTATCTTATTTATAACTATAATTTAGAAATGATTAACAATGTAGTTTATTTAATTAGAATGTATATTTATAATAATAATCTATATAATTTTCGTTAACAATAATGTATCTTTGTAAGTATAAATTATAATGATAATCTGACCTTGCTACTACAATGTAGCTTTATATTGTTGTTTTATAATGATAAATGTAATTCGTTAAGTATAATGTAGCTTCATAGTTATTAATTTAACTTCATTATAATTATAATATAGACTTGATTAACAATGTAGTTAATTTAATTAGAATTTAGCTTTATAATAATAATCTATATAAATTTCGTTAACGATAATGTATCTTTGTAATTATAAATACCATTTTTTAATTATATCGTATATTTATAATGATAATCTGACCTTGCTACTACAATGTAGCTTTATAATGTTGTTTAATAAGTATAAATGTAATTCGTTAAGTATAACGTAGCTTTGTTATTATTAAATTATTTGTTTTATAATGTATTGTTTATATCTCAGAGGTACGAACCTTATAGAAACCGTACCCTAAGAACCCGATCGAATTGGAAGGCTCAGGTCCCTCATGCATCTATTGGGCCATACATTATGAGTGCTGGTTTGTTCAAAGTTTGTGCATTGGGACTTACCACAAGTAGAGGGCTCGTTAGTGCTTTGATAGAGAGGTGGCGTCCAGAGACGCACACTTTTCTTATGCCGTTTGGTGAGGTCACCATCACACTTGAGGATGTTCATGTCCTGTTCGGGCTACCGGTGGATGGCGACTCATTATGTTTTACGACGAATATACCTGATGTGAATGCAGTCTGCATGGAGCTTCTTGGGGATGTGCCACCCACCCGTAGAGGCAACCAAATCCCTATAAATTGGCTTGCCTCTAGATTTGTGGAGACTGACCCAGATTTTCATCTTCTTGACCCTGTCATACACGAGCAGCATGCGAGGGCATTCATGCTTCGAATGCTCGGTGGCCTTTTGTTTCCTAATGCGAATGGAGCATGCGTAGATGTTTCATACCTATTACTCTTTAGAGACTTTGCGAGGGCTGGTACGATAAGTTGGGGATCCGCTTTACTTGCGCATCTCTACAGAGAGATGTGCAATGCTACCAAGTATGATTCAACATGTTTAAATGGTTGTAGCAAGTTGCTGACTGTATGGGCGTATGAGCGCCTACCTCATTTTCGTCCGAGAAACTTGATTGACCCACCACATGATCTTCCCCTTGCTTACAGGTAAAACCTTGAAACTAATTTTCCCTATATTACTAATGTTATAGTCCTTATATTTGGCTAACTTTTTTGTTCATTGCAGATATAGTGGGAAGTTATGCAACATTGATTCTCACTCTGCTCGTGCGTACCTAGACACGCTGCACGTTCCACCCACGCAGAGAGAGGTGAGATCTTTTTTTCCTGGGTAGGTTATTTTCACTAATAAAAGTCTAATAAACATATTGTGTGCATATGTAGTGGATTTGGCAACCGTATGGTGAAAGATCACCTAATCCTCAGCAATTTGCGGTTCGTGTGTTTGTCATCCACTACAATGTGGTGGAAGGTCATCAGGCTGATCGGGTGTTGCGACAGTTCGGGGTGGACCAGCCAATACCGAATCCTCCCCTTGATTGTGATTACCTGCATGTTATTACAAGGTCCGGGAGGACCGATGCTAGGTGGTGGGAGATCTTCAGCGACTACCTGCGTATGTGGTCTGAAAGACAGCAGTATCAGATTCCACTTGCACAGCTACCGCGGAGTACCCCACTTGATTTGAGGAGCGCTTACATGGTTTGGTATCGACAGCACTCGGTGGCCTGGTATACCGAGGAGAGTAGACGAAATGTGATCACTGTAAGTGTCATCTATTAAATTGTTCGTTGTTTTTTTTGTAATTATAAATGTCATTAACTTGATACGATGACATGCATGTATAGGCAAGCACGCTAGAGCAGTTGCAGCGAATTCCAGTAGACCAGGGTGTTAGGGAATTTGCGTCCCAGGTTTCCCAGACGCTTGATGTCGGCCACTACCATAGAGTTGGCCACATTGAGCAGGACTACTCAAGTCAGGCACCTCCAATGATGGACATTCAATACCCTGCATATGTCATACACGACAACCCTCCTCCCCGAGCAGTCAGAAACCGGCCGTACAGTCAAAGACGAAGAGGGCCGCGTCGTCTGGCAGAACCTATGGAGGTCGAGAATCAGCTAGGTCTGGCAGTGGTGCCACAGCAGGCAGAGGAGCCACACCAGGCACAGGAGCCACACCAGGCAGCGGACCCACACCAGGCGGGACACCCCGACGTGGATGGATATCGGCCGGTCATACCGCCTGTTTCAAGTACACTTACACTAGGTATGTACGCTCCGGTACCCTCTTCATATGTCGATACGATGGTGGGTCAGTTGCCACGTGATTTCGGGACACGGTTTGATGCTGGGGCAGGGTCGTCGCACAATGCACCCACTGTGCCCACTACTCCCACTGCACCTACCCCACCCACTGCAGCCACACCCAGGACCAACCGTACCACGTACGACGCTACCACTCTTCACCTTGGGCAGATGGACTGGACAAACATGCCCACACCTGGTGAGGGCCCTGCAAGGGTACTGGGTGCTCCATCGTTCGCACCTGCTGACATCATCCAGGTGACAGGGCCTTCTCAAACTCAGCCTGATCAATCCAACACACCACCCACCACGCAAGCAAACCAAATGTGGTTGAGAGGCCAAAATTCAAGGACTAGGAACCCCCGATATTATAATCCTGATTTCACATTCGGTTCTCCTCCATAGGTTGTTGCATAGTGTGTACTTTGTTCGAGACTAATGTATTTTATTTACTTATGTTCAATGGTGCAACTGAGAACGTGGACTAGGAAATCTGTGTTATTTACTGTTTTTAAAGATTAGAAGTGTTTAAGAGCTCTGGAGTTAAGGATGAGTCGCTCAGTCCATTAATTAGTTACTGTTTGAACTCTGCACTCATGTCATTTCTTTTGTTGGAATGCAATGACTTTGGTATTGTAAAAACTGCTTGCCGGTGCTAACTTTGATGATTTTTTTGACCAAGTAAACGACGTCCGTTTTTCATGTAATTTGTTGTGCGTGTAGTATTACATCAACACAACATTGTTGCAAAAATTTAGCCACAACAGACATCATCTCATGGGTCGAATATATCCCTGAAGTAGGCAACATACAATGACTTTGGTACGGTAAAAACTGCTTGCCGGTGCTAACTTTGATGATTTTTTTGACCAAGTAAACGACGTCCGTTTTTCATGTAATTTGTTGTGCGTGTAGTATTACATCAACACAACATTGTTGCAAAAATTTAGCCACAACAGACATCATCTCATGGGTCGAATATGTCCCTGAAGTAGGCAACATACAATGACTTTGGTACGGTAAAAACTGCTTGCCGGTGCTAACTTTGATGATTTTTTTGACCAAGTAAACGACGTCCGTTTTTCATGTAATTTGTTGTGCGTGTAGTATTACATCAACACAACATTGTTGCAAAAATTTAGCCACAACAGACATCATCTCATGGGTCGAATATATCCCTGAAGTAGGCAACATACAATGACTTTGGTACGGTAAAAACTGCTTGCCGGTGCTAACTTTGATGATTTTTTTGACCAAGTAAACGACGTCCGTTTTTCATGTAATTTGTTGTGCGTGTAGTATTACATCAACACAACATTGTTGCAAAAATTTAGCCACAACAGACATCATCTCATGGGTCGAATATGTCCCTGAAGTAGGCAACATACAATGACTTTGGTACGGTAAAAACTGCTTGCCGGTGCTAACTTTGATGATTTTTTTGACCAAGTAAACGACGTCCGTTTTTCATGTAATTTGTTGTGCGTGTAGTATTACATCAACACAACATTGTTGCAAAAATTTAGCCACAACAGACATCATCTCATGGGTCGAATATGTCCCTGAAGTAGGCAACATACAATGACTTTGGTACGGTAAAAACTGCTTGCCGGTGCTAACTTTGATGATTTTTTTGACCAAGTAAACGACGTCCGTTTTTCATGTAATTTGTTGTGCGTGTAGTATTACATCAACACAACATTGTTGCAAAAATTTAGCCACAACAGACATCATCTCATGGGTCGAATATGTCCCTGAAGTAGGCAACATACAATGACTTTGGTACGGTAAAAACTGCTTGCCGGTGCTAACTTTGAACGTGACAACCAGTAATATATATAAACTTCACTTCTACTAAATGACATCCGTCATTGTTATATTGAGTGACGAGTAAACAACAACAATTATTTTCGACACATTAATTTAGACGATGAGTTAACAACAACAATTAATTATTGTAGACTATTATGTGATTGCGTTATGCAAGACCTTCCCTCATAATAGGAACCATCTTCATACTAGTCAGTATTTTCGCTATCATCCGAGCTGTAAACTTCACTATACTCTTCCGGCAAAGCCCTGGCCATTGGTGGTAACTGAGATGGGTCATCTTCCTTGAACACAATGGTGACATAGAGTTCTACTCTATTATAATAATGTTGATTGAGCACGAAACGTTCAATCATTCGTTGAACGTCAACATCTCGTGTTATTTGCAGTGGCCCCCATAATGGGCGTGGCTGGGAGGAAAGTAGAAATCGATGAAGTATTGATTCGACCACACAATAGTAACCGTAGCGCTCTTTCAAACGAGTCTCGACAAAGTTATCAAACTCAGAAAATGTTATTTCCATGTCGATCTCGAAATCAAAACTTTCAGTTGAATAGGTTCTTGCAAAATACAAACCTTCATCGTTGTTAGTAGGCTCAACGTCAAGAAGCACGGTGCAAGGGATATCCATTGGTGAAAGGTGTAGATGAAGTGCACTACGATGCAATGTTGAATTAACAAAGCTCTGTTGTGAGTTATTTGTGAAATGGAAAAGGGAAATGAAGTTTGTATTTATAGGCAGCAGATGAGTAGTAGATAATGGGAAAAGGAAATCAATAAGTCATCCCTTGGGAAGGAATCGAAATCCTATCTGCTGAACTAGTGGACTGCGGGGGAAATCTTATCCATGGAATCAAATGATATGGGTGGGGGGGGGGAATCTTATCTAGGGAGAACAATAAGGATTTAGCTGTCGGAAATCATTTGGTATTACAATTTGATGCCATCCTGCCACTGCGGTATTGTATTTTATTATTTGACAGTGTGTGCATTTTGCTTAAAACAAACAAATGCGTAAGCAATGACGTCCGTCATTGCCTTATTCCGAAACTATTGATAAATAGTACAACACCATCCATGGTTCGTACTTAATGATGTTGTTGCATTTTGTTCGCTCGACACTTAATGTCAGTCGAACTGAACTAGGATTTGAATCCTATCAATATGCTCGATGTAGTCCATGTAATTTTCCACCATCGCCTCTACATCTGCATCTTCAGTGATATACATTAGCTCCCAGAATGGTGTAGGGAAGCTGTAGGCCAATGATCTGTATATTATTGTAATCGCACGACAAGTATTGCTGCTCAGACCCAGACATTGACGGATTATAGACATCAGTGCTTCAAAAGAATGAATGAATTGCAATTCAAGATCAAATATCTGCGATGTGTCTGTTGGACGGAAGTTGAAGCCGAACCTATCCACCATGTGAGTGTAATCTACGAACAATCTAATTGGTAGATTCATTTTTGGCCAGTAGACGAAATGGTGAGGAACTGATTTGTTAATGGTCGGAACTCTCGAAGGTTTGTCTTCCTTTTATAATGCTACCTTAGTTAAGGATAGCATCGATACGCCATGTATCACATTCCTTCAATAAGATAAGATTCTGTGATTGATAAGGTCCATACAAAGCTCTTTTATTGGATAGGAGAAAAGGTAAGATGCTATGCTACTTGTGCTTATACGATATTGTTTCGTGTTGAATGCGTATCTTAAACTCTAGTTTGTATAATTCATGAAATGAATGAATGGAAATGAAGTGTGTGTGCTTGTTGTGTATTGTATTGACCAAGTAATGCAGTATACGACTTCTAACTGATCTTAAACGTTTTATTTGCAACTAGAAAATGTAGCAGTTACAACGGTGATGACCTTACATTCAAACACGACACATCACTAATCATCTACTTCCCCATCATCATCTGTGTCACAACCTGAGGTGTCACTACTGCCTTCGTCTTCTACAGTCTCTTCTGTTGAAGTCTCTGAGTCTGAGTTGTTAACAAGAACTGGAGGAGCGAGCGAATAGGTTACCGAAATCTCCATTCTGTTGCCATAGACATCACGGTTACCATCAAACATTTGTATCATCTGCTGTACATCATGGTCGTTCGAAATGAGGAGCGGAGTCCATGCGACATCTGGGGGAGACTCAAGCAGGAGTCTGTGCATTATGGTGTGCACGATGCAGTTCCTTGCAACACATGACCTTAAGGAATTCCCCACGCAGTTGTACAGTTGTTGGTATGTTATTGACCAGTGAATATCGAACTCAATAAAACGTGAATTTGATTGTCTTTCAAAATAAAATCCAGTCTCATCAAAAGAGGGGGTAACATGCACGCACAAGATACACGGTAGATCCATTACAAAGGGTAGAAGAAGGGGAGCTAATGCAGGTTTTGTTAAGCAAGATTTCCATTATTTATAGGAAGGCGAACTGAAGCAAACAGAGTACATGGTACAGTCAAAATATTGTTCAACAGTAACATATGGAGTTGTCATTTCTCCATTTTACTGAATAACGTGTGACCAGTTTAAAGATAAGTCACATGGTGTCCATAGAAGTACTTGTAGTGTAAGTGACAGGACAACACAAAGAAGTATAGTGTTGTAGTCCTGAAGACTCCTAAATAGAGGACTGCCTTATGAAACGTACATGAATCAATTTCAAACTAGAGTTACAGACACACCTACAAAAGGACAATGTGAAAACCATAGGCTACCAGAAAGGAATAGGGAAGTTGTAACTCAATGTCCTGTATGTAATTGATACACGTTGATGAAGCTTATTAAAGATGCTTCGAGTAGACAGCACTTGATAAAAAAGTACACATGGAGGAGGAGCCACGAATTGAGCACAAGATGCAACCAAAAGTTGTGGCAGTAAAAAAATATTCTCATATCTTATCCAAGGAAATCTAACAAATCTCATATGCGTCCGAAACCCACCATCAACCAGAGTCTAGCAAATTGGAACATGATAAGATGGTATCACTGTATGGGATAAGATACTACGAGAAGGTAAGATGCTATTAGACTGTATGAGGTGTATAAACTCAACCGGTCCCGACCAAAGGCCGTGCCAACGTCCATAAATACCTCAGTCGCCCTTGAAGTTTTATGATGTATAAACCATTGCCATTACACCCTCAACTTAAAGTTTTACATCTAAAATGTTTATTCCCTGTATGATGTACATGCACCACATCCCATCCTTTGATGATTCTGGCTTTTACTTCGAACCAACCGACTACGGCACAACGCGTCGTCTCACGATTACAGATTTCATTGACTTCAACTATTTCAAATTCCTAGTTGAGTGTACCCTTGATTGTGGCAATGAGAAGTTTGTTCCAACGTCCATTGTCTTCCGAAAAATGTTGTTTCCTCTCCCAGTGCCTTTCTGGAGCCAGATGGTAATCGCAAATGACGAAGACGTGCGTCTTATGGTTGAAAACTACATAAACAACAAGCAACACATGGGTATGATTCAGCTTCTGGTGGAATATGAGCCGAAGGTAGATGGTTAATTATGGTCATAAAACAATGACAAATTATTGGCTGTTTTAAGTATGTTGTCATATAACTCACTGTACGATGATGCTCTTCCGTAGTAATGTACCACTATTGTGTGCTCCATTCATTGGGGCCGCTTCTATAATTCAATAAACATTGTACTTCCCTTAATAATAATGAATACATATAGTGATGCATGATTATTTACATGATCGAAGTAAGACCATGGTTATAACACCACCAATCACCAAAGTAGGCACACCTAATTTTATTGAAATACAATACATTCCGTTACATTCTTTTTGGGTGCTTGCTAAAGGCACGACCTGTCAAAGCAGGAGCAGTTGGTAACTAAAAAAAAAGGATTGACAATAGATATTTCTTCAATCATAACTAGCATTTGGGCAGTTTCTCCTAATATGTCCCCGTTGTCGACACAACCCGCACCTTCGTCTTTCACGTTCATACGCCTCGTCCATCTCATTTGGAATACGTGAAAATGTTGGACGTCCTCTGACTGTACGCATCATATTTGGGTCAGGAACCACAGTGAGGCCGACATACGAAGGCCAGTTGCCTTGGTTACCTAAAGGAACAAATTTGTTCTCCTGATATGCCTGTATCATCGTATCAAGTCTGTAAACGCTATGAACATAGTTCTTCCAATCAAGTGTAGTGCTGGAACAAACAGCCATAACGTGTGAACAGGGTACTTAAATGCCTGCCACTCCCCACATTCACATAGTCTTTCGTTGATTCGGACAACGAATTTTCCTTTGTCTCGCCTTAGGGTGGCATCACCGTTGTCAACGACCTCGAATACCAAATCCATCGAATCAATGACAATCACACGGTGATAGTTCGATAGGATTTGGTTCTCGTTAACCCTTTCAAGAAGTTGCCTTGTAAAAATCGATCCGCTATTCCTTTGTGCAGTATACGTTTCCAAGTTATCCCGGAAATAATCAATAAGCTTGTACAGTGTGCTCTCCACAATTGCTGTCACGGGCAGCAAGCGAACCATCTTCAACACACCATTCATGCATTCCACCAGATTGGTGGTTGTATGACCCCACCGTCTACCGTCATCATAAGCACGGGACCATTTCTCCACTGGGAGATCATTGAAGAAGGCAGCAATCGAGGGGTGAAGAGATATTAAATGACTCAATCTTTCATCAACAATATCCTTCCTAAATGAGTAACCTAACAACAAACAAATAAAAATCAAACAGTCATAAACAATTACTACTAACTTACAGTTAATTAGCAGAAGTATAAATCAAATAATTACCGGTGTTTATCAAAAACTTCTTCCATTCCTTGTTCCCATATCTGGTTTGAAAGTTCGAAGCTACGTGACGGAGACACAAGAAATGTTCTGCATATGGTGGAAGCCAGTATTGATCCTCCCTCATAATTGACATTATAGCTGCGGCACGGTCAGTAATTACAGCGACATCACAACGTGGCCCGATAACTTTGTTACGCACACGATCGAGAAAATATTTCCAGTCATCCCTGGATTCCCCGGAAACCAAGCCGAAAGCCATGGGAATAATCTTGTTATTACCATCTTGCGCAACAGCCACTAGTAACTTACCCTTGTACTTCCCGTAAAGGTGAGTCGCATCTATTTGCAGTAGGGGTTTCATGTACTTGAAAGCAGTTATGCATGGCCCGAATGCCCAGAAGCAACGCTTAAATTGCCTAACCGATGTGGTTTGCATCTCGTTCTCAAACACAACATTAGACTCCAAATCCACAAACGAAGTAGGCATGTAATGTCTTATGGTTAAGATGTACCTGGGCAGTTCGGCATATGACTGCACCCAATCCCCGTAAACTCTTCTTATGGCTTCAGCACGACCCAACCAAGCTTTTTTATAGCTTATTTTCCTACGATACTCCTGGCGGATTAATTGAATAACCGTCTTCACTTGTAGTCCCGGATTCTCCTTCACTCGGGGAATCATCGCCTCGGCAATGAAATGGTAGGTTATGAACCGGTCATTATTCTCGTTCAAGACAGGAGAACACGAGTGAGGAGTGAACTTACGTACACGCCATTCAAATGCATCCTTCAACAGACATGCTCGAAAATAGAACTTGCATCCTTCATCTTGTCGACACTTTAACGCGTAGACTTTTCTGGTATTTTCTTGTGGTAGAAAATCAACATTTTTTTGCAAGTGATAATCTTTGATAGCCATAACAAGAACTTTTTTGTTCAGAAACTCCTGACCTTTGACAAACTCTTGCCCTGGCCTCCAATACGGTATACCACGTCGGTCGAGATCTGAAGGCATTTGGCTTATGGCTTGTACGTCTACCTGCGTTAAGAATGAAGCAATTGGTGTGTAAGGTTCGGCTGGTGTCGAAGGACCGGCTTCACCAACTTCATCATCATCATCATCATCATCATCATCATCATCAGGGAAGTCTTCCGGCTCCATCTCAGGATCATCTTCCGAACTATGTTCATCACCACCCAAATTAACAGGGTTATTCTCGAATGAAGTTGTAGCAGCAGACTCGAACTTCACTTCCACTTCCAAGTTCCTCACGATATCGGGATTCTGCAAGAAGTTGGATATCATCATCCTAACAAGAGCGTCGTTGTTGACTTGAAGAGGAACAAATGAAGGGAGTGGGTATCTGCTCTCGAGCTTCCGATAAACAATGGAGGTAATCACGTAATCTCCTCCAAAATTTGAATCTACTTGATTTTTAACATGATTTTTGAAAGAACTGAATGTGGCTAATTCGGATATGTGTGTGAATATAAACCTAGAGGAAAGAAATATGAAAATATACTCCATGATTTCCATAATTGAGATCTATATGAAGATAGAGAGTACAAGGAATTTCCATAGTTTAGATGGTTTAGACAGAAAGGAGCAAAGGAAGAGGAAGCAATATGATGCATATATATAGATGTTGTGAAAAAACTAGTCGTTAATAGCCGTTGGGAGAAGAAAGAGCCGTTGGAGTTGCATTTATAAAGGAGACTGATTTTTAGTAGGCGCTTCCTGCACAAATCGACAACAATAAAAAATACAGATTTTAGTTAGTGAAGGAAGCGCACACTGCAAGTCAGTCAGCCAGGAGGCTGACTTGCAGTGTGCGCTTCCTTCACAATCGACAAAACAAAAAAAAAATTTGCAAAGGAGGCGCACAACAGATAGCAGTCAGCTAACAAGCTGACTTCTGTTGTGCGCTTCCTTCACAGCAAAAAGAAAAAAACACACCTGCGGTGTAATTACGGGAGAATTCACACCTCAAAGGGAAATGAGTTGTGAATTTGCCTCTGAACCGGAAATTTTCCGTAGTCACACGACACAATACTGACAAGACAAAAGACAATTATTCCAAACCCTAGCCGTCAGCCGTAGACAAAAGTCAGACTGAGGGAAACAACAGTCAGTTTGACAGATCGGAGCAGAATTCAGAGATCGAATTCTTCATTGTCCCACAGTTAGATGATGTTTTCTAATCTCTTAATTATTGTTATTATTTATTTGTCTCTGATGTCTGAGTAGTTGTTAGAATTCTGGTTTACTCTGGACAACTAGTTTATTGTTTTGCTTCCTGAGTTGTTACATACAAGTTCTATACAGATTGTAGTTTTATTCCTAGTTTATTATTGATTTCTCTTGTGATTAATTATTGCTTGAGTTATTTGGTATGAATTGCTTACAAGTGAGAACTGCAGCGTTCATTAGACCATATGAATATTACCAGTGAAACTACAGATGGCAATTCCTGGGGATTAGCTAACTAGAAACCAGATGAATCGTTAATGCTACTAGTTGATTTGTAAATTTGTAATGAGAGTTAGGATTTGGGAATTGATAGTAAGGATCTATCTTGCGGGGGACCGTTTTAGATTAATTTAGATCTGAGGTTGCAATCTAGAATTTAAAAAACACTCAGGAAGGAAATTGATAAACTAGGGAGAAGTAGTAAACCAGGATTCGCCCGTTTAGAATTTTGTTTAGAAGATCATCTTTTTAATTGTTTTTGTTTTAGTTAATTATTTAATTTCTACAATCAAACCCCCAATTTATTATGGTTATTTTTCTTTAGTTCTTAGTTAGTTAGATTAAAGACTCAAACTAGTACAGCCTCCTTTGCCTCGATAACCTAGGGAATACTACCTAGGAAAACTTGCTACGACAAACCAGTACACTTGTTGTAATACGTTTTAACCCGTACAAAGATGACAAGAGGGAGTGTTTGGAGAAAACGAGTACGAGAGAGATTGAAAATAATTAGAAAAAGGAAAGTAAGTCTATGTAGGATAAGTGAAGGAGGAACTTCTTATATACAGGTCATGGTGTAGAGTTCAGAAAAGTGAAAACGGTAACTTTTGTACCATATGCAGTCACAGTGTACAAAAATTTAATGCTAACAGTAAAATGGTACGTCCTATTGATGTCAGTAAAAGTAATTAAGTTAGGTTAAAACAATAACTTTTGTACTGTATAACAGTCATAGTGTACAAAAAATTTAATGGCAACAATATAATGGCACGTCTTAGTGATGTCAGTAAAAGTAATATGTTAGGTTAAAACGGTAACTTTTGTACCGTATATAGTCATAGTGTACGAAAAGTTAATGGTAATAGTAACATGGTACATCCTAGTGATGTTAGTAAAAGTATTTATGTTAGGTTAAAACGGTAACTTTTGTACATGATACAGTCATAGTGTACGAAAAGTTAATGATAACAGTAACATGGTATGTCCTAGTGATATCAGTAAAAGTAATTATGTTAGGTTAAAACGGTAGCTTTTGTACCGTATACAGTCGTAGAGTACGAAAAGTCAATGGTAACAATAACATGGTACGTCCTAGTGAAGTCAGTAAATGTAATTATGTTAGGTTAAAACGGTAACTTTTGTACCGTATACAGTCATATTGTACGAAAGTTAATGGTAACAGTAACATGGTACGTCCTAGTGAAGTCCGTAAATGTAATTATGTTAGGTGAAAACGATAACTTTTGTACCAGATATAGTCATAATGTACAAAAAGATAATGGTAACATCCTAGTGATGTGAGTAAAAGTAATTATGTTAGGTTAAAACGATCACCTTCGTACCATATATAGTCATGGTGTACAATTTAACAAAGAGAATTTAACTCACTCTGTAATGTGGTAAGTCTTAGTGTGTATTTTAGTGGTCATATTAACTCACTCTGCAATGTGGGAGAAGTGGTGGATTTCAGGACAATTTCCTGGGTCTTTTTGCCAAATTTCAAGACACCTTCTGTCCCGATTTGCCATTCCACACCCCTACCCAGTGTCCCGATTTTGTATAGCTCCATTATTGAGTTTTCAAGTTTTTTTCCTAAAATTTGTTTTGTAAATCTAACCAAAATGAATGTGTTTTTCATAAAACTAACACTAGAGCTAGAATCATGCCACCTAGATCTACCGTTTGAAAAAACAAAAAGATTGAAAACCTCACCGAAAACATTTTCTGGCGGCAGTCCAGCGATCTGATAGAGAGGATTCCAGTGAGAGATTTTGGAGGAGAGAGAGTGTGTATGTGAGAAATGAAGTTGAGTGACACGTGTTGTTTGTATCTAACGTGCGCGTTTTCGAGCTTATTTTCATAGTCCCGTGTTTTGACTCATTTTCAGTAGTTAAATGTTGTTTTAAGTAAATGTTCAAAAACATATATAACTAAACATAATAAATGTAAATTTATACGTTTAAGCAACATTTAAATTATATATTTAAGCAACGTTTAAACGCATTTACAATCTTTTCCAACCATTTTTTATAATCTAGCTCATTATGATTACGGAAACGTTATTGTGTGAAATAAAAGTTGCAGCGGTACCTTATAAATCATTTCTAATATGAATGTGATTTAAAATAATTTTGTACTGTAGTGATTAGTAATTTTGTACAACAAAATAGTAATCCAGTAACTGGATTAATGTTGTATTTATTGAGATTGATAATATATAACATGTTAGTGCTTTTGCATTATATAGTGGTCATTGGGTTTGGCTCGTGGTGTGTCCGGATCTCTTCGGGTACTATTTCTTGAACCACTTTAGTCCGGTTCCACAAGAAAGATCTCCACAAACCCTTACCACTATTTCATTTAACTTTTATTGTACATATGTATATGTAGTTAATGTATATATGATATAAATTCTATAGTACATAAATTGTTATGATGGTGGAAAGTGAAGTTGAAAAGTGTAGTACTGTGGCATTCGGTGAAGGTATGAGACGTCATCAATTACACATTTCTTATCAATATTGTTGATGCACAACAACTTGATTTTTAAATAGTTTTTTGTTTTTGTTTTTTTACTGTGACCCCAACCTGGGGTTCAGAGTCTGGCTATTATGTCATGTGGTATATACACGACATTATCAGCCTATTTGGTCAAATGGATGACCTACTAGAAAAGGTATGTACAAAAATGAATTCGTGCTTTTTATTGTTCTATATTAGTTCATTTGTAGCATTGTAAGTAACATATAACTAACTTTTCTTTGTTTTGTGTCAAAGTTCCCTAGTGTTGGAAGCTACACCACGGAAACCATCACATTCATACTAGAGGATTGTGCGGAGTTGTTCACAGAATTTGGTTTGGTTCGATCACAATAATTTCAAGTGTTTTTTAAGAACATTGTGAGTTTTGTTGACAATTAGTAATATTGGCTGAGCAAAATTGAATATGTTGTTCAAGGTGTTTCATAGTGTTGTTAATTTTTGTGTATGGTCATGTGACCATTTGAAGTGTTAGTGTGTTAGTGTTTTGTTGATTGTGATATAATACCTTCATTTTGTACATTTTGTTGGCAATTTTGGAATGGAGGTGAAATACCCCGAACTTAAATATAAGGATTAAAATTAATCTAATACGTATTTAAGGGCCTAATGACGCCTAAGTAATATTGGTGAAGAAAAATAGATCCAAAAGAAATAAAGAAACGCTTGAAAAGCGAAAAACGCCAAATAAGCGTTAAATAACCATAGGGGTATGAGACCTCGGTTAGCGTATTATATGGATCCTAAAGGGTTAATAAGACCTAAATAATATATGGGAACAACTCCCGAAGAAACCGGATCCAAATAATGTATTAAAACGCTAATAGAGCTTTAACGCACGTTTTTCGAGAAAACCCGAAAACGCGATTTTAAGTGGTCAAACAAACCCGTAAAAAAATTATAAGTCATTAAATAAATATTATTAAGCATTTATGGAAGCTTAATAACCAACAAAATTAATTAAACGAGAAAATTCCGAAAACGGGTTCCGGTTAGTAAAAACTGTAACAACCGGGAAGGTGTGGGGTGAGAATGTAAATAAGTAAAATAAATGTGTCCACTTTTGCAAATAAAAAGCAAAATCTGATGGGGTGTGTGAGAGGGGGCCGGCCATCTCTCTCCCTCACTCTCTATATCCCTCTCCTATTACCTAAAGGACAAACAAATAAAGAAAACAAAAGTAAACTCTCTCTCCTCACTCTCTCATTTCCCTCATCTCTCTCTTCCTTCTTCCTCCCCTTCCAACGATCTCTCTCTTTCTCTAAAGGGCTGGCGATTTTGAGCTCCCCTAACAACAACAATGGCAACTCTCACTTCTCTCCCATGCTCTACCTCCATTTGAGCTCCAAATGTAAAATAAAATACATATTTGAACTCCCCTCTTCCAGCTCTACATTACTATCTTTTCAAAATCCGAAAATGAGCAACTTCATCTCCATGGGTTTTCCCCATTTGAAGAGAAAAGCACACCATTATGGAGCTTGGAGCCTCCTCTTTCCAACAAGGTAAAAATCTCCATAAAAGATTCAAGTTTTCTCCACCTTCCTTCATAACCGATTTTTGCCCCATTTGTAATGCTCTATTTTTCTCTCTCTTTGGAGCATAATATCAACCTTGCAATGGTGGTGGATTCACCTTCTTGAACCAAGGGCTAAAACCCCTCCTAAAAGCTTCAAAAGGTAAACCCTAGAAACTTGTTTAAAACATCTCAATGAGTTAGTATAAATCTAAGGGTTAGTATATTAATTATACTTGTTTTGTATGCTTTGGATGAAGGGAATGGAGTTTGGCAACTCCATTCCCCACATAACCGATTTTGAGGCAAGAAAGGAAGGAGGAGGAAAAATGAGAAAGGAAGAGGGAAGTATAAGCTCAAGGTAAGAGCTCCTTCCTAATGATAAATTCTATTGCATTAGAGTAATGGGAAGGGGTAAAATATTTAAAGAACCCAAAACCTTGTACTAAGTATTGAGGATTGTGAAGTTTGAGTATTTAAGGGCAAGTATTTGAATTGTAGGCTTTGGAGCCAAATGTGATGTGTATGCGTATTGGAATTGTGGATTGAGGAAGTATTGAGGAAATTATATTTGTATGTGTGCTGGTAGAACCTTTGTGGTTTGGCTAGATTAGGAATGAATTTGATGAAAAGTGTGTATGTGGAGAAGAGAGAAAAGTAGGTAAACTATGGCAAAATTTTGGTAGGAATATGTACATTTATGGATGACTTGGTGAATGGGAGAACCAAGGTGGGTATTGGGAGATAGTAGAGAGGTTAATGAACATGGAATGGAGGTAGTGGTATGTGATTAGGAGAGTATAAAATCTGTAGCAAGAAGTATGGGATTTCATTGGAGGAACTAGGGAGAATTAGAGTACAAGACCTAGTAAAGTGAATGTTGGACTTGGGTATAGATGTGTAATTGCTTGGAAATGTATTTGGGGTGCTAATAATGGTATTGGTAGTGGGAGTATTGAGTGTAAGAAGTTGGAACAAAAATCTGTAGCATTGAAGGATGAAAAACTGTTGTAAGTGTGGAAAGGAAGTGATGAAATTGTGTAAGTTGATTGATGGATTTAGTAAGGAATTTGGTGGATGAACTAAGGCAATTTGGAGGGCCTAGGTAGTGTTTAAACATGTGGGATTACATGTAGGACGATTGGAGAAACAATGGGCAAAGAATAGAACTGAAAACAGAATTCAAAACTGAAATACTGGGCCGGACCGACCTTGGGACCGAACTTGCAAGGTCGGTCGAGCCCAGATTTACAAAGGACGGAAACCTTCTGGAATGGACCGACCTTGGGACCGGACATGCAAGGTCGGTCGGCCAGAAGAATTTCCCGTATGTAACCTACTGGATGGACCGACATTGACCGCTTGCAAGTCGGTCGACTCAAAATTTCCCTCATGTAACTTACTGGAATGGACCGAACTTGGGACCGGACTTGCAAGGTCTCGGGCTAAAAATTTTCCGTCCGTAACTCACTGGAATGGACCGACCATGGGACCGGACTTGCAAGGTCGGTCGGCCCTGAAATTTTCCAGCGCATTCTCTACTGACTTCGACCGACCCTGGACCGGACTTGGGTAAGGTCGGTCGAGTCATACAAAAAAAAATTAAATTAAATTAAATAATAATAATATATATTACTATATATATGTATACCCACATATACATATGTACGTATATGTAAGTAAACCAGTGTTTAAGTAAGAAACAAACTTAAAGAAAGTAAACAATGTGTAAGTATAAGAACAGCAAGTGAAACCGAAACAACGGGACAACGGGGTAAGTACGGGAGTAGCAATTATGTATGTAATGTAATGTGTAGTATTGATTGAACCGTTTGGCATGTAGCCGGGGGGTTCAAGAATAGGACTCGAGGAACAAATAAGGACTAAGGAACAAGAAGGCACCGGTAAAGTAAATTGCAGAAAAAGGTATGATTTCTTCATGCCCTGTATCCTAATCTGGTTACCCCGATTTGTGCGCTTATTTGATCACCTAATAAGATAAATGCATGAATTGGACTATATTGCACTTACTTGTGCTTGTTTACATTGTTCTTGATATTTGTCTTGAACAATAGTTTGTATAATTCATGAAATATATGAATGATGATGAACTGTATTCGAATCTTGTATTGTACTTAAGTATTGTATTGTATTTCGTATGAATGTGTATTGAGCAATGTATTTGTGTATGTGGCTTGAGTGAATGACTTCTACTAATTCCTAACCACCTAACTCCTAACAAAAGTACTAAGTAAATTGGAATGAGTAGAAGTCCGATATAGCTTCGGCCACGTGTGAGGATGAGGAGACACAAGAGGTTGGATCCGATTCCTGGTTCTTAAACTGGTCCACGGCCCAAATCCCTTAAATGGGTAGCATCCTGGATTGGTGAACCAAGTAAATCCCGGTGGTGGGACCGAGTAGTTCCCCGGGCCGGACGTCCCGACGACTTAACATGAGTAAGAGTAAGTAAGTAAGTAAGTATGTATGAGTATGAGTATGTATGCGTAAGTACTGTGGAACGAGTAAAAGAGTAATCTCCACCCGATTAACCCGGGTGGACCAACATGAGCTAACAAGGACATGTATTGTATATGTATTGTGTACTGCGTATCTCGGAAAGGTAGGAATGTATCTGATGGCTTGTATGGGTTACCATGTATGTATTGAAGGGTGTGTAATGGCGTGTATGTATGTACTCCTTGCGTAATGTATTGTAATAGTAGGTATAAGAGCATGTATGCATGTATGTTTGAATGAAATCAACCGCATGTATTCGACCAAGTGGTCGGCGTACCCTCACTAGTACGCGGGGTATGCGGTTATCATGCTCAGCGAAAGCTGACCCCCTCGGGGGAACGTTTTTAGTGTGTAGGTACCTGAAGAGGATATGGCCAAGGCACGAGACCGGACTACATTTGGAAAGTAGTAGAATGTAGAGGTGTACTAAGTAGCACACCCCGTGTACCTAGGAAGTAAGTAGTTTGTGAGGAATGGGTAGTAGTTAGACTCTTAATGAGTATGTAAGGAATTGAAAGAGGTATTCTACTTGTATAAGGATCTTAGTAAACTCGGTATATTAACATGTATTGAACTTATGGAGTATTGTATTGAATGGGAAGTTGTGATACCTAATTGGTGATTGTAGTGAAGCTGGTATTTATGTAGCACTCGGGTATTCCGGTCCATCAGACCGATGCTGCATGTAGAAGTAGTAGCCTTGTTAGTCACGTGGGTGACTAACGGCATTGTATCACCCACTGTATGTAAGTAAGTATCCGCTGCGTGACTCGGAAGCACGAGGAGATTGGACGGTAATGATTGTATTAATGGTAGGGGTGTTACAAAAAGTGGTATCAGAGCGAAGTATCGCTCTGATGACTGAAAATACCGAGTTTAGGAAATACCGAGTTAGGAAGTAGAAGATTAGGGCTAAGGGCTGAGTGTTAGCATTAGAGATATGCTAGTTAGGAACTACCGGAGAGTACCGGATACCTACAATACCAGACCCGCCCTCCACAAACCCATGGTATAACTTGGGAAAGAACGCCAGAGAGAAGGAAGGTCCTCTCACACTTGGGAAGACCCGATCTGGCAGTTGTGAAACAACCACACGGTAAACAAGAACCGACATAGGGTAGATTCCAAGAAATGGAAGTCCCGGAGATGGAACCCGGTTGAACAACAATACCCGCACTCAATAGCGGTGGAATAAGCACTCCAACCACAAGGAGGCTACAACTTACAACAGCATGGGGCGACATGCTTAGCAGTCGCAGAACCTAGCTAAACAACCAGCAACAGGAAAAGAAGCACTAACCGTGCAACGAAATGGAAAAAGAGCAGTAATGGAACCCGAGACACAAGTCTGCGGGACAACAGTAATAGCCAAGCAACACCACTAACGGTATGCTAGCTGGCTAAGGACATAGTCGGGAGTGATTGACTCCAAAATTACAACGCCAAAAAGGTTACAAACCTGGCCAACATAGCTCAGATAGCTACAAGAACATTCACAAGATATAATCTGGTGCAACTACAACCGTAGTGCCTAAACCAGTTAAGGCTCAATCGCCACGGTAAACCAGTGGGAACGAGCAATAAGGAAAAACACAAAATAAATCAATGGGGATCTCCAAGGAATGGAGAAGTACCCCGATCAACGACAGTCATGTCAAGATCACAGAGGAACTACTTAAAAGATCAAGTATCCAAGACACAGATCAATAAGATCAAGGGAAAAGTCAACAAGACTACCCAAATACGGGTGGAACCCACACCGTGACTGGTATAGGGTTACCCAAAAACCACCAGTACCACGCACTTGCCACGGCAAGTGCAGTAAGAACAGGAACATGTGGAGGACTTGTAATACACCACAAGTACATAGTAATGTATCGTGACTACAATGAAGCTACTACCGGATCACGAATCCTAAAACTGGAAGAATGGAAACCTGGGAAGGCTAAGCAGCCCGAACATTGTAATAAGGACATACAAGTCAGCAAGAAGCCGGACTTGGTCAAGACCTCAAAAATGGCTATGCCATGAAGAACATCTTTTAACACCGAACCGTTATTTTCAAACCAAGTTTTCTTTCAAAACCACAAACCTTCTTTTAAAACCTTGGATTTTGAAAACCGAACCAACATGATTACGGTGAGTATCATAGAATGATACAAGAGGAGTTGACAATAGAATACTTCACCTAGGCGTGTGACGAACACCACAAGTGTACCCAATTACGGGATGTGGGACAACCGCACTCCGAAGGAGCTTGCGGGCCTGACATATAGTCGGGTAAATGGTAACGTATCAACATGGTACCCCACGTATGTATACATGTAGTGTGCAAAACACGGGAAGTAGTCAACTCCGTCCTACAGACCATCAGTAAGTTCAAACCAGAACAGCTGGATACCTCAGACGATCAAGTGCAAAGGAACTCAGAGAAGTCATCTGAAAGTAAGGAATAAGAACTAGGAAAGCAAAAGAGCACATACTAGTAAGTATAGACATTGGATATGTCTCAAATAATCCAAGAAACTACCTGACAGCTGGATGGAATACCCAGCCTAAACACAGTAAGGCGAATGCCTAACGTGAACCTAATAATGCTCAACAAACGGGGCGGAATTCCCAAGAGCAACCCCAAGATTACCACAAGTATACTCCATCATTGAAGGGGATATCAAACCTAGTCTTAAGCACTAGGAGCAAGTGTAAACAGTCTACCCAAGAACGAGAGACGTTATAACCCAAAAGGGACAACTCAAGTACGATACCACAAGACGGTACAGTGGACAACATATCATAAACGTTAGCCGGATGTAACGACATAATTTAACAACACCCAGGAGCAATCCTTGAGGGTGACTGGATTAACAACAGTCAAACAAAGCGTCAAGATAAGAATACAGGAGCTGGAACGAGCACTCGGTTAAGACACCGAAGGGATTTCACTTGACAGGAAATACCCTAGTCTACAAAGGCACTGATCAGCACCAGATTGCCTAAGAGTCTCCTATGAACGGAAGCGTGATGCCACGACTTACCATGGAGCCCAATAATATCTCCAACCTATGACGGTATACATGGAGTGGAAACATGTATAAGCAGCTTACAAAGAGCACAGCTTGCAGCAATACGGCTCAGAAGCCGTAAACCAAATACGTTATATAAACTTAAACGGTTGCAAAACCTATACCATTTGTTAACAAGACTTGCAAGAGGTATTGCCTCATACGACAAGAAATCAACAACTAGACCATCAATCCAAACCCAACTCTATGAGTGGCTTGGACTAATGGCTATCTCAATGTCACTGTCACTAGAGCATCACCCTAGTATACAGTAGACAAACTCTTAATTTTCCTTCATGCCTTCTGTAGCAGTGGTAGCACAGAGGCATAAGAATCATGATGATGCCAACATTGGCCTAGTCCACACTTGGACACTACGAGAAACCGAAGGGAAGGTACCCCTCGTTAGCCAAAGACCACCAATGTGGTGAAGATGTGAACCCTTGGAAAGGCTTCCATCTATTATAATAGTAAAGCCTACGCTTATAAATATTACCAAGAGGCGATGGAATAAGGAAATGAGATTTCCAAACCATCACGACTTAAGGAGCAAGCATACTCCGTATGCACCCAAGCATGTGGTGAACCGTTGTATAACACCAACATGATAAACCTCGTCATGAGACCTATAAGTGGAGACAACCCCTCAGCAAGAACCTTCACTTGTTAGTGATAGAATACCCTCCAATTGGAGAACGGGACCAGAAAACCCTCGAAGTTTCTTGGGATGTCCCGGTGATGTACATACAAGTAGAACTACACAGCTAGAGCCTATAACCAATGCTCAGCACTATGGAGACAGAAATTGTCAAAAACAATCAATGTGAATACACATTGAACACCACGAATGACCGACGCTCAAGAGAGCTTATAACCCGATGAATTATCTCATCCTTGGTCAACCAAGATAATTGGTAAATGGCATCGTAAGTGATGGAAATGATGTGAGGTAAGCCAACCTACACATGAGGCCTAAACTGGAATGAAACATCCCCACAGTGGGAATATAGTAACATTGCGGTATGCTACGACAACCGCCATACACACGAACAGAGGAAACCCTCAGTGTTAATACCGTAAGGAAATGGTGCCAATGACAATGGCAACGAGTAAAGAGGAACTACCACAGTAACAAGACAGTAAAAACAATGTCATGTAATTATCGAGTATGGTGCGCAATAAACAACCGCTAGGAGGAAGTAGTAACGACGAACCGGAGTATAAGCATGAAAGACAGACAGAAATATTCTTCCATATCACATAAGGACTTACTGTCAAGCGTTACGCCTCTGCACTCTGATTACTGGGTGTTTTGGTATTGCACTGTACAGCTAATGACCTAGTGAGATAGCAAGGGATATAGGAAATATAAATGGTAGTAACCTTCTTTCACCAACAAACATGGCACAAGCCAGTTAAGCAAGCTCAGCAAAACCGTGCGGCCTAAGGCCAAAGAAGCACGAAGGGTGTGAACACACTAACGATCACAAATGTGAATTCCAATGGAATGAAAAGGTGAAAGGAGACTTAAGAAAGTCACTGGACGACGCATATGAATGCAAGGTCATACAAGTAAAGAACACGTACTGATCCAGAAAACTGGTATGATTCAGAAACTAGTGACACCAGAGGAAGCACTACAACTAAGTAGTGACTTAACCTCGCCCGACAGCAAGTCGGAGGAACTTAACGAATAATCGTGGAAGAACGAATAGCATGTGCAGTAGATTACCAGAGAACTGGTTACAAATCTTAAACTCATTGAGTTCAAACACAGTAGAAGAATACCGCATTTGCTTAGTAAACCTCATCTCCATAATAAACGGATAAAAGGTGACGTACAGCACTTTAAGGATAACAAGAAGGGTGAATAACCCAAGTTATCAGGGTCGTGCAGCAGAAGCTAGTGGGCCCTAGCTAGGAGATTAATATACCTAGGGAGTATAGTAAAATGGCTATTAATGCCTTGAAGCCGGTTAGGCTAGAACCGAATTAATTATGGGTTAAAAAAAACTCATATACGAATTCTTGGTGCAAAGACTAAACCATTGGTATGGTTAAGACCCTTTGACCACAGCACATTGTATAGTATATACCGTAGTGAAGCTAAACGCTTCAGATTGCCCAAATTGATTAAACCAATGCTTAATAATAATAACATATGGTAGATTACGTGGGCGTAATCCCTTTTAAGGGGGGTAGAGCGAAAACCGCTTAATGTAAGTTTTGTGAATAAAACACAAAAACCGTAATGCGCATAGCACAAATGCGAATCAAATTAATGATTGATACTATGTTAAATAAACATAAGTACTCATTCATATTGTAATTATGGTAACTAGGCATTAGACATGTAAATACCATAGGATGAATATACCCATCTTGTAACACCAGTGTAAGAGTATTGGTAAAGAAGAGTAATGAGTAGTGGACGGAGCTCCACAAGTATTGTAGCCTTTGAAGAAGTAGTACGAAATGAATGAGAGTAGTAGATGAATGAAGTTTATGAGTAGTGGAATCGTAAGTAAATTATTTGAAGCAAATTGAAGTCAACTAAATTTCATAGGTATAGTATTCCTTAGTTAGAATATTGGAGATGATGGTGAGTAATGGATGGAAGTAGTGAAGGTTAATGAAATGAGCATTAGGTATTGAACCATGGAGTAAAGCATTCGGGAAGTAGAGTGAGGATGATCGATGGAGTGATTCCATCCTTTAGAGATGTATGAATTCGTATCACGACTAGAAAGAGTAAAAGATAGAAAATGAAAACAACTAATTAATTGCTTGTTTGAAACTGATGTGGGCAGTCGAACTTGATCCTGATCAGATCAAGGGAAACCGAACACAAATTGGGGTGGAAAGATAGTTCAACACTGGTGCTGATCACATCAGGGTCGAACGATTCTTGAAGCTCCCCTCAAGTGGTCACAAGAATCACACATAGGATAGATGTAATGGATATAAATTGAAATTTGGAGTTGTATGCCTTAGAAGGAGTTCTAATTAGTAGTTGTAAAGGAATTTCCTTAGACTGGAGATTGAGAACTTGTTGGAGGTTAATACCGGAGAAGATAGTAGTGTAGCATGTTGTATTATTCCAAGGGCAGCAGGACATAGAGGAGTCCTGTGTCGAGATGACCTGAGTGCCTGCGGGATTGTAATGTGTATTGCATTGCTTTGGGGATAGCTTTGCACTGTATGTATGTATAAATTTTGTAATGAGGAACCGGATGGTTGGTAGTAATGTGAATTCGAGTAATGATTGTACATTGGCATGGTATGGAAAGTAGAAACCTTGAGTAATGGATTTGAGGATCAGTAAGGAGGAAGAATGTACGACCTTTGGCATAGACGAGTATGAATTAGCAAGTATCGTAATCCCATAACCTTGAACAACTTTGAGGACAAAGTTCTTAAGGGGGGTAGATTGAAATACCCCGAACTTAAATATAAGGATTAAAATTAATCTAATACGTATTTAAGGACCTAATGACGCCTAAGTAATATTGGTGAAGAAAAATAGATCCAAAAGAAATAAAGAAACGCTTGAAAAGCGAAAAACGCCAAATAAGCGTTAAATAACCATAGGGGGTATGAGACCTCGGTTAGCGTATTATATGGATCCTAAAGGGTTAATAAGACCTAAATAATATATGGGAACAACTCCCGAAGAAACCGGATCCAAATAATGTATTAAAACGCTAATATAGCTTTAACGCACGTTTTTCGAGAAAACCCGAAAACGCGATTTTAAGTGGTCAAACAAACCCGTAAAAAAATTATAAGTCATTAAATAAATATTATTAAGCATTTATGGAAGCTTAATAACCAACAAAATTAATTAAACGAGAAAATTCCGGAAACGGGTTCCGGTTAGTAAAAACTGTAACAACCGGAAGGTGTGGGGTGAGAATGTAAATAAGTAAAATAAATGTGTCCACTTTTGCAAATAAAAAGCAAAATCTGATGGGTGTGTGAGAGGGGGCCGGCCATCTCTCTCCCTCACTCTCTATATCCCTCTCCTATTACCTAAAGGACAAACAAATAAAGAAAATAAAAGTAAACTCTCTCTCCTCACTCTCTCATTTCCCTCATCTCTCTCATCCTTCTTCCTCCCCTTCCACCGATCTCTCTCTTTCTCTAAAGGGCTGGCGATTTTGAGCTCCCCCAACAACAACAAGGGCAACTCTCACTTCTCTCCCATGCTCTACCTCCATTTGAGCTCCAAATGTAAAATAAAATACATATTTGAACTCCCCTCTTCAAGCTCTACATTACTATATTTTCAAAATCCAAAAATGAGCAACTTCATCTCCATGGGTTTTCCCCATTTGAAGAGAAAAGCACACCATTATGGAGCTTGGAGCCTCCTCTTTCTAACAAGGTAAAAATCTCCATAAAAGATTCAAGTTTTCTCCACCTTCCTTCATAACCAATTTTTGCCCCATTTGTAATGCTCTATTTTTCTCTCTCTTTGGAGCATAATATCAACCTTGCAATGGTGGTGGATTCACCTTCTTGAACCAAGGGCTAAAACCCCTCCTAAAAGCTTCAAAAGGTAAACCCTAGAAACTTGTTTAAAACATCTCAATGAGTTAGTATAAATCTAAGGGTTAGTATATTAATTATACTTGTTTTGTATGCTTTGGATGAAGGGAATGGAGTTTGGCAACTCCATGCCCTACATAACCGATTTTGAGGCAAGAAAGGAAGGAGGAGGAAAAATGAGAAAGGAAGAGGGAAGTATAAGCTCAAGGTAAGAGCTCCTTCCTAATGATAAATTCTATTGCATTAGAGTAATGGGAAGGGGTAAAATATTTAAAGAACCCAAAACCTTGTACTAAGTATTGAGGATTGTGAAGTTTGAGTATTTAAGGGCAAGTATTTGAATTGTAGGCTTTGGAGCCAAATGTGATGTGTATGCGTATTGGAATTGTGGATTGAGGAAGTATTGAGGAAATTATATTTGTATGTGTGCTGGTAGAACCTTTGTGGTTTGGCTAGATTAGGAATGAATTTGATGAAAAGTGTGTATGTGGAGAAGTGAGAAAAGTAGGTAAACTATGGAAAATTTTTTGTAGGAATATGTACATTTATGGATGACTTGGTGAATGGGAGAACCAAGGTGGGTATTGGGAGATAGTAGAGAGGTTAATGACCATGAAATGGAGGTAGTGGTATGTGATTAGGAGAGTATAAAATTTGTAGCAAGAAGTATGGGATTTCATTGGAGGAACTTGGAGAATTAGAGTACAAGACCTAGTAAAGTGAATGTTGGACTTGGGTATAGATGTGTAATTGCTTGGAAATGTATTTGGGATGCTAATAATGGTATTGGTAGTGGGAGTATTGAGTGTAAGAAGTTGGAACAAAAATCTGTAGCATTGAAGGATGAAAAACTGTTGTAAGTGTGGAAAGGAAGTGATGAAATTGTGTAAGTTGATTGATGGATTTAGTAAGGAATTTGGTGGATGAACTAAGGCAATTTGGAGGGCCTAGGTAGTGTTTAAACATGTGAGATTACATGTAGAAAGATTGGAGAAACAATGGGCAAAGAATAGAACTGAAAACAGAATTCAAAACTGAAATACTAGGCCGGACCGACCTTGGGCCGAACTTGCAAGCTCGGTCGAGCCCAGATTTACAAAGGACGGAAACCTTCTGGAATGGACCGACCTTGGGACCAGACATGCAAGGTCGTTCAGCCAGAAGAATTTCCCGTAATGTAACCTACTGGAATGGACCGACCTTGCGACCGGACTTGCAAGGTCGGTCGACTCAAAATTTTCCCGTCATGTAACTTACTGGAATGGACCGACCTTGGGACCAGACTTGCAAGGTCGGTCGGGCTAAAAATTTTCCGTTCGTAACTCACTGGAATGGACCGACCTTGGGACCGGACTTGCAAGGTCGGTCGGCCCTGAAATTTTCCAGCGCATTTCCCTACTGACTTCGACCGACCCTGGGACCGGACTTGGGTAAGGTCGGTCAAGTCATACAAAAAAAAATTAAATTAAATTAAATAATAATAATATATATATATATATATATATGTATACCCACATATACATATGTACGTATATGTAAGTAAACCAGTGTTAAGTAAGAAAACAAACTTAAAGAAAGTAAACAATGTGTAAGTATAAGAACAGCAAGTGAAACCGAAACAACGGGACAACGGGGTAAGTACGGGAGTAGCAATTATGTATGTAATGTAATGTGTAGTATTGATAGAACCGTTTGGCATGTAACCGGGTGTTATGCCCCAGATTTTTTTTTATTTTATTTTCTTTTGATTCGCAAAGGGAGTCTATATTAATTTGATCTTATATTAGAAAGTCTATGACATTCTTCTAATGTTAATATGTTAGCTTGAGGAAGGAGGGTTACAATTGTCTTCTTCCTTGTTGTTATTTAATATTCTCTTAAGAGAGAGAGAGAGATATTAAACTATTTTATTTCTTCCTTCTCTCTTATTCTAATTCACGTTTAATTATTCCCCTTCCTTCATCTCTCTCATTGACGGTTCTCTCGACGTTCTCTACGCGTTCAAGTTCTTCTCCCTTTGCTCACTCTCTTCTTCAATTTCCTCTCGATTGTCAACTATTGGAGATCTGCTGGTGGAATTCGGTTCTTCTATCAGTCGTCAGTCAGGTTGGGTTGTAGATTTAGTTCTCTTCTCTATTGAGTCTCCTTTCCCTTTTCTGATTTTGATTTTGTATTTGGAGCGGTTCAATTTGAGGGACTGTCGTTCGTGTGGAGATTCGAAGAGGGCGTTCTGTAGAGTCCGCAGAGATAGCATTGCTTCGGATGTGAGGTAGGTGGTAGATGGATTCGGTTGTGTATGTTCACCCACGGGGGTTCTGTTTCGGTTCTGTATTTGAATTCTTTGACTCTCTGATTGGTGATGTTTCTTGGTTGATTTTGATGTGCATTTGATCCGTTAAAACCCCGTGGATGTATGTTTTCAATTGGCTATTTTGATACTATAAGTTATGTATGTTTTGTGGGGGATTTATGGCTTGGTTCTGGCTGATTTCCGCAAGTGATTTTGCAGTTTTCGCAGTGTCCTAACATGTGTCCGAACTTTGAAGTTCGGACATCATACGCCGGAAGTTTTTCTGACTCTCGAATTAGGTCCGAACATGCAAGGTCGGACGCATGTTCGGACAGGCTTTTTTTTTGGCATAACTTCTTCGTCTGAGCTCCGTTTTGAGTGCCGTTTACGGCGTTGGATTCCTCTTTTCGAGTACTATCTGTTTAAATATGTTTTAGCACATGTATATGTGCAATTTTATTTTAAAATCTTTGATAAGCCTTTGAACTCTTATTTGCTCTGAAAGTGAGTTTCAGCTTCTGACTTTGTTTTGACTTTCGTATTTCATTGGTCTTGGCTTAAGACTTCTGTTTCAACTTGAAATTCTGTTTTTGATTGTATTAAACCTTGGGCTTGGGTGTTAGCGTTCAGCAACACCCTCTGTACTGTTTCGATTAAGCTTATGCTTTCTGCTCTGGTCTGATAAAGACTTCCGTTCTGTTCTGTATAAAGCTTTGATCTGTTCTGAGAGCTTCTGTTTGGGACCTAGTCTTCTCTGTATCTGAACCGTGGATGGCTGGTTTAGCTATCTCGTAGCGCGCTATGTAGGATCCTTCTGTTTCACGGGTGATGTTCCCCGTTCTGTTTCACGGGTGATGTTCCCCGTTCTGTTCACGGGTGTTTCACCTGTTCTGTTTACGAGTGAGGTTTCCTCGTTCTGTTCACGAGTTGTTTACTCGTTCTGTCTGTATGCTTTGAATGCTAGTGTCCCACTTCTGTTTGTGTGCTATTCAACTTCTGTCTGTTTTCTCTGCTTTTGTATTTGACAGACTGCTGTGTGCTTTCTGTCCTTTGAGCACCTCTGTTTATTTGTACTGCTTCCCCGCCTGCTCTGTTTGCAAACTCAGATAGGCTGCTGTGTGCTTCCTGTCTGTTGAGGATTTCTGATTTTGTAAGTGCTCTACTTCATCTGCTCTATCTGTATTTGATTTGAGACGGTCTGCTGTGTGCTTACTGTCTTCTGCTAAGTTCTGGATTTTGCTAAGCTTCTGATTTTGCTAAGCTTCTCATTGTGTTTAAGCTTTTTGAGTTTGTTAAGCTTCTGATTTTGTCAAGCTTTCAGCTTCAGTTTACCTTCTGCTATTAAGTGTATGTTTTGACCACCGCTTAGCTTTTTGTGTTTTAGACTTCTGTCTATTTGAAAGACTTCTGTTTTGTCTTTGATTTCGCTCTGGCTAAGCACTTTCGTATATGTATATATATGTATGTTCAGTATCTGTTTTGAGCATGCTCAGCTGATGAAGTTTATCACCTGCTGAGCAATAGTTTTGCTCACCCCTATCTCCGTCTGATTTGCAGGTTTTAGTCCGCGCTTGAGGATTCTGTTTCTACTCTCTGCCTTGGCTTTTGAGCTCTGTATTTCAGTTTGTTTGGCCATGGTGCCCAGTTGTAATTAGTTTGTACAGTGTATTTCCGTTTGGCTTCCGCCTGTGTATTGTAAAGACATGTTGTAATGGTTTATTTGGTAATATATGAGTTTCGGTTCTGTTTTGGGAGTTCGCTAGTGTAGCCTTGCGTTGTCTTAGGTAATAAGCGCGCGGCGTGTAACGGTCTCTCAACCAGGGTGGTTTTGGGGTCGTTACACCGGGGGTTCAAGAATAGGACTCGAGGAACAAATAAGGACTAAGGAACAAGAAGGCACCGGTAAAGTAAATTGCAGAAAAAGGTATGATTTCTTCATGCCCTGTATCCTAATCTGGTTACCCCGATTTGTGCGCTTATTTGATCACCTAATAAGATAAATGCATGAATTAGACTATATTGCACTTACTTGTACTTGTTTACATTGTTCTTGATATTTGTCTTGAACAATAGTTTGTATAATTCATGAAATATATGAATGATGATGAACTGTATTCGAATCTTGTATTGTACTTAAGTATTGTATTGTATTTCGTATGAATGTGTATTGAGCAATGTATTTGTGTATGTGGCTTGAGTGAATGACTTCTACTAATTCCTAACCACCTAACTCCTAACAAAAGTACTAAGTAATTTGGAATGAGTAGAAGTCCGATATAGCTTCGGCCACGCGTGAGGATGAGGAGACACAAGAGGTTGGATCCGATTCCTGGTTCTTAAACTGGTCCACGGCCCAAATCCCTTAAATGGGTAGCATCCTGGATTGGTGAACCAAGTAAATCCCGGTGGTGGGACCGAGTAGTTCCCCGGGCCGGAGGTCCCGACGACTTAACATGAGTAAGAGTAAGTAAGTAAGTAAGTATGTATGAGTATGAGTATGTATGCGTAAGTACGTACTGTGGAACGAGTAAAAGAGTAATCTCCACCCGATTAACCCGGGTGGACCAACATGAGCTAACAAGGACATGTATTGTATATGTATTGTGTACTGCGTATCTCGAAAAGGTAGGAATGTATCTGATGGCTTGTATGGGTTACCATGTATGTATTGAAGGGTGTGTAATGGCGTGTATGTATGTACTCCTTGCGTAATGTATTGTAATAGTAGGTATAAGAGCATGTATGCATGTATGTTTGAATGAAATCAACCGCATGTATTCGACCAAGTGGTCGGCGTACCCTCACTAGTACGCGGGGTATGCGGTTATCATGCTCAGCGAAAGCTGACCCCCTCGGGGAAACGTTTTTAGTGTGCAGGTACCCGAAGAGGATATGGCCAAGGCACGAGACCGGACTACATTTGGAAAGTTAGTAGTAGAATGTAGAGGTGTACTAAGTAGCACACCCCGTGTACCTAGGAAGTAAGTAGTTTGTGAGGAATGGGTAGTAGTTAGACTCTTAATGAGTATGTAAGGAATTGAAAGAGGTATTCTACTTGTATAAGGATCTTAGTAAACTCGGTATATTAACATGTATTGAACTTATGGAGTATTGTATTGAATGGGAAGTTGTGATACCTAATTGGTGATTGTAGTGAAGCTGGTATTTATGTAGCACTCGGGTATTCCGGTCCATCAGACCGATGCTGCATGTAGAAGTAGTAGCCTTGTTAGTCACGTGGGTGACTAACGGCATTGTATCACCCACAGTATGTAAGTAAGTATCCGCTGCGTGACTCGGAAGCACGAGAAGATTGGACGGTAATGATTGTATTAATGGTAGGGGTGTTATAGGAGGGATGAAGAGGTCCTTTGAAATGTGTTGTTAAAATGTGCGATATTATACAACGATGCATATTAACAGGTTAACTGAAAAATGTGGGAATAGAATAAAAATAGAAGAAAAAAAAACTTCAGTGATTATGTAGTTAAAACCACCAAAAATGAACTTTAAAAGAATAGAAAAAACAACAATTATCGGCTGATGTAGGTACAAACTACCGAAAATAACCGTCAATGCCGGATTCATCTTACTCTTTTTTCAGCAATTTTGGTCAATTTTCGGCAGTTCTAAACTGTCAAAAGTATTCGAAAAACTACCGAAAATTGTCTGTTATGTACTAGTGGAGAATTACTATTTATAAGTGGTTATATATATAAAGTAGTCATATAGATATTATGATTTGATTCGTGGACTAGAACGAAAAAGAAAAGAATCGACCTTTAATTTATATAGGGCCTGTAATAAACATCTTGCACAGGTTCCTATAAATTTTTAGGACGCCCCTGCTTATTCCTTACTTGTTCTTGATTTCTCATCCACTGTGAAAACCCTACTCAGTCGCCCCATGTTTCATAATTAATTGTCGATATCTTCTTGCATATTTTATTTCCTTTTTTCTTCTCATCTAGTCCCTTGATAAGTAGTGAAATTGTGTAATTATATGGTCTACTTTCACATGCATTTTAGTTGGCTCATGACTTATTACACCACTTTATAGAGTAGTTTGTTAATATTGGTCAACTTATATATTTTGGCTATAATTTAGGTAAAAGTTCATTAGAGCATGAATGAAAGATGCAAAAAAGTTGTTTGGGTGCATGTACGAGGTCTTATAATGTGTGTCGAAAGGATAAGGATCAAAACGAGAGCAAAGTAACATATATGGTGCATTTTGGAGCTTGTCCCTAGTCTTATGTCCATGTGAACAAACCCTGACAAATCATTGGACAAAGTTTTTGTCCATTTTAGATGCTGGTCCAGGTATCAGTTCAGGTATACAGACTTGGATCAAATGATTCTGTCAACTTCCAGGACCTGAGTGGAAACACAAACCGGGACCAATGTTTAAAGATGTTTGAGGATGCAAGTTCGGACGTGTGAAAAGAAAGACCTAGAGCGCGCCATAAAAATGTGGTCCGGGTATATATATCCAGACACATACCCGGACCACACACAGTACAGGTCAAATCGAAAAGCATAATCGAGGGAAACCTTTTCCGATCTTTGATCACACACCACAACACTCAAATAAAGAGTAGAAAAGAAAGAAGATCCTGTGACCGTGTTTTGAAAATAGGGGTAATTTGTGAATTTACCATAAATGCAATTTATCTGACATTGTTTTGAGTGACTATTTAAGAAATATATGTTCAGCTATTTTTTAAATGATATTTAGTAATAAAAGTTTTAAAACATGATTTCAGCTATTTTAGTTAATTTTTTTAAGAAGTACAAAAAAATTTATTAATTTAATAAATTATATAATATTAAAAGAAATAAAACTTTCTAAAATTTTTATTTTATATTATCCGTTACAAATATTACTACATTTTCTTTTAAAAAAAATATTACTACATTTTTAAATAACTAATTTTGCACACGTGTGTATCATGTTTCTACCCACTAACTAATATTATAAAATTGTATAAAAGAAAAAATAGTAAAGTAATGTGATTATTTTTATTTATAATATAAAGAAAAAACTAAGTAGAGTAACATTTGAGTGTTGTTAATATAAGTCTTACCCCTTTTCGAAAAAAATTATTCAATATATTATTTATTTTAGTGATATCTATTTTCTTATCATTTCTAATGTTTGAAAGCAAACTTGAACTTATTTAAAATGTTAATATTTCAATATAAGCATTGCTTAATGATTGTGTAGCTTACCACTTTTTGTGAATTTACAAGAACGTCCAATCGAAGTCGAAGTATTAGCGTTTTAGCATTTTATGTGAACTTGTAAAAACATATATGTCAATAAAGAAGCACTGGTATATAAAAATGTGTCAATTATACAAAGACAAATAGATACATCGTACATATAACGCTCTCTCTCTGAAATACCTTATATTTTTACAAGGAAGAGCGTGTTTTGAGTTGGTATCTGGTTGGTTAACAACATTAGGCTTTTCTGCCGCAAACTATCACAAAACAATATGTCACTATGTCAGCATCTAATTCATATCACAAAGGTTTCTATACTTTCAGCTCACACAACATAATAGTATGGGAAAACTACATCGCCCACCCATGATGTTTGACGAAATTACACACCCCACCCACGAGGTTTCAAAAATGACTTTGCCCACCCATGTGGTTTTCACAATTTTACATCTAGCAACTTTTCTAATATTTGATCAACTTGAAAGATGGTTAAATGATATCCAAATTTGATGAAACTTTACATGGACCATATTAAAGTGTTATATTTTGGTAAAACGTGAAATCCAACGTTTTTTAAACTCATATATGATCCGTGGGACCCGATGAACATGTCCCATGTTTCAGTGGGTCCCACAGGTCATATATGACCTTAAAAAACTTTGGATTTGGCATTGAACAAAAATATAACACCTTAGCATCGTCCATGTAAAGTTTAATCAAATTTGGATATCATTTAACAATCTTTTAAGTTGATCAAATATTAGAAAAGTTGCTGGATGTAAAATTGTGGAAACTACATGGGTGGGCAAAGTAATTTTTGAAACCTCGTAGGTGGGGTGTGTAATTTTGCCAAACATCATAGGTGGGCGATGTAATTTTCCCTAATAGTATTGTTATATCAGCAACCTTTACCAAGGTTCCGCCTTTATGAAAACTCATACTATTAGGGCATCCCAATCAATTAGGAGGGCCCTGTGCTAGTTTAAATATATAAAATATTAAATCATAAATAAATTACAAAATAATTATATTAATTTAAGGATACTCAATATTCAGTATTTATTAGTTACTTTTTCATATATACATAATTTTAATAAAAAAACTTTGTTGAATAAGTTTTAAAAAAATTCCCTTTTTATTAATTTGTTTATTATTTTATATTATGTATTTAATAAAGTTTACTAATAAATCATATTTTTCTTTTATAATCTCTTTACTTATAAGTTTTCATATATATTAATAATTAATTGACTCTAACAAAAAAAAACTTAGATATGGTCCCAGTTGCCAAAGCTTCACTTATCTCAAAAGACGTGGGTGAAACCTTGAGAAAAGGGGAAAAAAGAAAAAAGAAACCCAAAAAGTAGAAGTAGAAGAGATGCTAGACTACATATGTACAAGAATGACTAGTATCCACAGCAACTAACCAGCCCATCACACCGCCAATTAGCTAAGTTCCTCGTACCCTCCCAATTCCCAACTATGCAGCAGGTCACAGCCTCTTAAATCTTAATCTTCCACCAGGCCATAGCCATACAATTCAAAAACCAACAGATAGGTCCTCGTTATTTACCCAAAGGCAATTTACCTTCTTATTCTCTCAATTCTCACAGTACATATTCAGCAGTAACATGCCTCAAAATCGTCTTGATTTGGGCGGGGGCGGATAACCAGTTATTCCCATCCCTGCATCCTTTCTTCTCAGCTGCCATTACGTATAAAACCACAGCAAAAGCAAGTAAATAATGACCAAAAACACACTATGTACGTACAAACCATATAGTTTCTTCATTTCTTTACCTGTTGTTGATGTTGTTGATGATGAGCATGTGTGCCTACACCTCTTTGAAGTGGCATCCCACCCGCAGGTTCATCATACCCCCATCCCCGGTTGGGACAAATTATAAGCTCCCATTCCCTGGGCCTGCATCCTCTGCATGTTCGGCATATGCATTGGTCGTGGCATAGACCGATTCTGTACCATATGGGACCCCTGCAAGTTCCCTTGTGCTACCTGTAAAGTACCAATCGATACACCATTAACTTGGAGAAAAATAAGGGGGAGGCATCATCATCATCTAGTAACATTCTATCTCTCATGGTTATAGAGCAATAAAAAAAACGTTGATCAAGAAAGTAGCCATACTGAGAATGAGAGAAAGAGATACCATTTGAGATGACTGCATGGTTGCTGCTCCTTCAAAATCGGTGGTGGTGTCAACTGGTCGAGTGGGATAGGTTAACACTTTATCTTCAGGCCGTGTTGACACCAACGCACTGGGAAATGGTGGGTAAAATTCTGAATCTCCCACTAGAAGATAGGTGCTTTGTTTTACAACTCGTGTAGCGCAGATGAAGGAAGAAACTATGAGACAGATCAAAAACTTACTTGCGACCTGGTAATGGTTCCATCTTGAAGTACCTATTAAAAAATATGCATCCATGATTTAAGTGAGTAATGTATCTATACTAGAATTGGTGAAATAAAAGAACTTATGGAGAAAGATATGATTTAACTCACTCATGCCGAGTGCCTGTGCGGCTGTTATTCGTTTTTGAGGATCATACCTGCAGTAAATCAAGTGAAATAAACATTCATGGTCAGAACTTGACCAATTCAACCCAGTGTACCACTGACAAGTGACCACTACAACCTGAGCCTTATTCATCTTCGTGTTGTGATTGCTTCCTTGAAACCATACTAAATAGCAATAGCAGTTTCCAACCATCAAGGAAAAAGAAACTGTTCAGAGTATAAGCTATACAAAACACCAAGGAATCACGACTTGAATAAAGCTGATATCTACCCCCAATTTACATATCAACAGTGTAGCTACCTTTTTAGCCGTGAAATGTATGAATCCGCCAAACTCAAAGAGCAGTTATAGGAAGGACATAAACCAAAAGCATCCATGTACACATGCAAGCGATCATCAAGCACCACTACAGCAAACTTACTCGAGCATTTTTGATAGGAGATCATATGCAGGACTTTTAGGATTGATAGGGACAAAGCAGTACAGTCCAGTGTTGTCACTGAGAGTCAAAATGATAGATGAAGGGGAAGATATTAGACTCATTATCATGTCCAATTAATTAAAAGGGAGATAAAAACATGTAAATGAACTATAATTCTCTTTCACCATTGTTGTAGCAGTACAGTGTCTCATGTCAAAAATGAAGTACTTCATGAATAACTATCCAGACATACAAAAAACAAAACTTTAGCATAATACTACTCAACTATTTGCGGCCTTGAATGTGCTGCGAATCAGACTGCCAATGAGGAAAGTTCACAAGACTTGGCCACTTTTCTTCAGTTGGGTGACCTAAGACCTTGAAAATTTTATCAAGTTGATCCATCTGTTGAAAAGAAGTTCAGTATGATAAACAACGATATAAATTTTTAAGTATCGAACCACATGATAATGACAGCATGGCTTGACTGTTGATGATCTCCTTTCTGATAGACCATCGTTTGTCTTCTCAATGTTACTAATGATTTTAATATTGACCATTGGCCTCAATTGTTAATTTTAAATCTTTGGTGAGTATATATAAGGTTGCACTCACTAAAAACTAGTTGATCAATGAATTCGACCTATTCTCTATTGCTCTCGTTCCCTTCCTCTCTTGTTTTTCCATTCTTTATAGTTCTTCAAAGACATCTTGAACATTTTGTGTTTTATGTCAATCATAGAGCTAAAGGGTCGTCGAAGTGAAGATGAAAAAAAGGCAACTTGGCAATAAGGTACATACCTGAAAAGGATTTGGTGTACCTTTGACTTCAGCACCTTGGAACAGAGGCTTCAATGTAAGAAGCTCAGCAAATAACATCCAACAGCCCACATATCTTATCCAATAAAAGAAAGACATGCTGTTTTAGGAGATGATAAAAAAGTTGTATGAAATTGCAGGGAAAGAGAAGAAACAAAATCATAAACATATGCTCACTCGCATTTAGCAATTGAAGAGTGGGAAAAATGACAATACAAGTAAAGCAGAACAAAAGATTGGAGTCAACAGATACCAACAGCACTAGTGTAATGCTTTGCCCCAAGAAGCAGCTCTGGTGCACGATACCAAATTGTTACCACAACCTGCCACCAACATACAACATGTCACGTGCTGTCCTGAGAAATGTTTTCAGGATGACAGAGAGCAGAATCTGATTGCTAGAAAGAATTGTGATCCAGATGATAGTATAAAGTGTAGAAGCACGTTTAAAGTCAAGTAGTTGACTGTCAACCAAGTCAAACTATGGGCCAGGACAAAATCAACAACTAATTGCACAAGCTTCTACAGTCAAATTGGAATAATGATGACAATAAGCTGTCATTTATTTTCAAAAAGAGTAAGCAGTATGGCAGCAATATGCAACCTGGAAACTATCATACCCCATTATCAAACAATGGCTTCAAGGGAGCTTGGTATATCCTTGCTAGTCCAAAGTCAGCAATTTTAACAACTCCCTGCTCTTCTCCATCACCCATGACCTGCACCCAGCCACCACCCAAGTGATAAGTATATCTATGCATGAGTGCGGATATCATGAAATGTCAACACTATGTTGAGCTTACCAAAATATTAGATGGTTTCAGATCTCGATGTATGATCCAATTACTGCAGCAAGAAAATCAAACAATTCAAACTTGGTTCAGCAAAAGAATTAGATACTAAAGGTTCTCTAGGATGTGAAAAGTTAGTTATGGATCACTTACCCGATGATGATTCTAAATGATAGGCAACTTTTTTATATCTGAAAGTTAGCCAGTTTCATTGGCATGGCATCCATTACAGAGCTAGCTCATTATCCCAACTATACTAAAGTATATGTTGATTACTTATCATCAATGATCAACTACTATTAGTAAGAGACATGCTAATGCCTAATTCATTTTATTCTTTCCCTGGTCCTTTCATTTGTATTTCGGCAAGATCACATATCAATTTCATGATTCTCTCATAGTCATCAATGATGCTGGAACTACTGGCTTTATTGACCACAAACTTATACACTATAAAGATAGCGCTCTACCTGTGTAGATAATTTAGGCCATTAGAAGCTGCCACAGCAATGACTTGACAGTGTAAGGGTTGTTGCCAGGTTACCTTGTCTCTGTGATGTCTTATGATCTCCTGCATGAACGAACAATAATTAAGTTCCTGTTCAGTATTTTGAAAAAGCAACTACCAGAATCAGGAATCTGTTACTCCCAAGATACAGCAACCAAAAAAAGGAGAGTGAGACAATTGATGAAGGAAAGATCGAATTTACATACCTGAAAAAGGGAAACAAGGAAACAAAGGGAATAAAAGTTGATGCTTACATAAAGATCATGCTCGCATAATCAAAGGCTAGATACAATGACATGTCAGCATGATTGATATGCACATTCACCAACTTCACCACATTTTCCTGTGATATCTCACGAAGCAGCTGTCATAAGGGGGAAATGATGTTAGCAGTTCAGTATAGTTCAATAGGCAAATAATTATGGACTCAAGGACAACATTCGTATTTTGTAATCTCTCTGTCTATGGAACTACATCTGGTGGGAAGTGCATGTGGGTGCAGATGCATGCAAATGCAACACGTCCCTCCTTTCCCTAAAAATTCAGATCCTCTTACAAACTAGGATTGTTAAATATCGTAGGAGGCAGGCAACAAGTAACTATCGGCAACTCTACCCAGATTGGGAGATGAATCTTCAGAAATTCAACCAACATAAAACATTGAAAAGTGAATTAATATCATTGAGCACATGATTAGCTCAACTCAATTTATAGAAAATCCCTAGTGTAGGATCGGTTGGGGGGCTGACTCAGGCAGACTCTTGTTGTTACACAAGAGTAGCCTGACTGCAAGACTCTGGGACGGAAGTGTAAACGAAACTTTAAGCAATGAGCCTCTCTTTATATATGTAAACAATGATTACAGAGATTTTCTCTTGCTCGTGGGCAGACAGAGTCTGTCTGACCACTCTCACTCACAAGCTATAAAGATAAAGCAACGAACTCTCGCTATAGCCTTGAATGATTTTCTCTCTCTATCTCTATCTCTCTCTATGCTCTAATACTTCTCTCTATATGCTCTAGAATACCCCACACCGAAATGATTCAAGAATCTTATATTTATAGGCTATCTAGGACTGTTATTACAGGTCCACAATTTTAGGGACGTTCCTAAACTCTCGGAGTGAGTTGACTAAGTAGTTATTACATCCCCATGAAGCTAAGCTGTGTCCCTGGAATTTTGGAACTGAAGCGTGGGCAAGTCGTGTCTTCAAGACGTGGGTTGTAACGTTCAGCAAGTTTGGCGCCCAAGTTTCTCACCTCGCAGTCAGAGTCTCCTTTCCAGCTAGACTCTTTCTGCTTCGGTGTTTCAGTGTGAGTGCAGTGAGACTCTCGTACGTTGGCATTCTTCAGGATTCAGCAGCGAGACTCTCGTACTTTGACTTTCTTCAGGAATCAGTAGCGAGACTCTCATATTTAGGCTTTCTTCAGAAATCAGTAGCGAGGCTCTTGCACTTTGGCTTTCTTTAGGAATCAGCAGCGAGACTCTCGTTGATCGTTCTCTTTTCATTGAGTTAATGTCAGTCAGGCAAAGTCTCACTGTCAGTTAGACTCTCTCTGACTTGTTCTCTTTTAGTTGCACCACTTCTCTGGTTGACTCTTGCTGATAGCTAGACTTTGGCAATCTTCAACAAAACTCTTACTGATTCAGGAATCAACACCTAGTAAGTGGTGAGGTGGCATTGTTATAACCTACAGATAGTGATTGCAATAATTCTATCCAGCAAGCCGAAACTTATCAACTACTGCTCACATCACTGCATTATCAATTATCATTGCTTGGAAACCTAAGTTGCAGGTCTATATTTCTTCTTTCCAAAAATTTTAAACAAATTACTTGAAATCCTAAAAAGCATTATTTGGCAAGAAGAAACAAGAACTAATACTATAACCCTCAATTGTTCATGCTCTCCTCCACAGATGACAGTTAACTTCTTTTCGCATCAATTCTCACATTCAAGTGACAAAGGTTTATTCTCATAAAAGCATATAGCTCACACCTAACAACTAGTTACAAACAGACCAATCAAGAGCCTTCACTCAGGGTTCCATGAGCAAAATCTCCACAGCTAGGAAATACTAACACTTCTATTGAGCTACGATCTCGAAATAACCCTGAAAATTTCATATGTTTCTTATGCTAACTCAACCCCCCCCCCCCCCCCCCCACACACACACACACACACCACCACCACCACCATACGCTGCGCGAGCGCAATATACCACCCTCGAGCTGCTTGTAGACGAGAAGAAATTTATTTTATAGAGCCCAATTCAGTGAGGTTTCTATACCATTATTCACTCAAAGAAGGAAATGTCCAATTTCAGACATGCAAAAAAACAAAGACGCTGAACTTTCAGCTAAAAAAGAACGAAATGTGACGTGTTAGAAAGAAATTCATCGGGAGAAAAAAAAACACCACCATGATTTCGCGAATAGCAGTGGGCGATACGCCATCCCCGTCTTTAGATTGCTTGAACTTTTTTATGGCAATGGATTTGGTCCTATTTGATTTGATCCTCGCCAGAAACACTAACCCGTAGGTGCCTTCTCCGATTTTGCCTAATAGGTCGTACTCTTGTAGCCATTCTGGTTTCTCACTGTTGCTGGTGTTGTGAGAACTGTGGGGGTTGCCGATGATGCCACCGCCTCCCGGATTGCTCATCTTCACATCTGACTTCCTTCTCCAGCTTACCTCGTCCACCCGCCAACCGTTGCCCTTATCATTTTGATCCGCTACACTCTGGTTGGTTAAATTCGCCAGAGGGTTTACAATTTGTGCGGGAGGAATACTTTTCACTTTACTAGTTTTTTTTCTTTTTTTTTGAAAGGAAAGTATTTATTAAGATGGGAAAATTCACGATATACCCCTGTTTTCTTTCGTAATTCACAATATACCCCTGTGATTTTCGTAATTCAATTTTAAACATACTTAAATGTTGTCCAAAATTGATGAAACTTTACATGGACAATGCTAAAGTGTTATATTTTGGTCCAATATCAAATTTGAAGTTTTTTAAGCTCACATGTGACTTGTGGGACCCAATGAACATGTGACTACTCATTGGGTCCCACAGGTCACATGTGAGCTTAAAAAACTTCAAATTTGATATTAGACCAAAATATAACACTTTAGCATTGTCCATGTAAAGTTTTATCAATTTTGGACAACATTTAAGCATGTTTAAAGTTGAATTACTAAAACCACAGGGGTATATTGTGAATTACGAAAGAAAATAGGGGTATCTCGTAAACTTTCCCTATTAAGATTCAAGTTTGAGTGTATTTTCCGGACTGCTATTCGGAGTCCATGACCTGAGATAACATACACCGGGTATGGTTAGATAGACAATGCATTGATATTGACTTTTCTAGAAAATAAAACCATAAAACTTGTGGAAGCGTCCTAATTTCCCATGATTCGATCCAAAATTTTGTTGTGGATGGCAACAACGATGAGTCTCACCAGTTTGCAAATAGTGTATGATGACTACAATCTGAGAGCACTCTAAGGGAAGTGATTCTTGATGTAGATGCCCTGTTATGCCAACTCAATCGCAGAGGCTTCCGATCAGCAATGTGGACATGTCCCCGATATCCAGCACTTCACCGATATAAGATGAGATTGTGATCGTGCACCCAAGCAATTCCCACTCTGTCCTTTGGTCAATACTAGCCTCAACGAAAAACTCTGGCATTAGGGGATGGTGGGTCCGGTGGAGTTGCAAAGTGTGATGCAGAGGACATGATGGATGTAGAACGTTAGAAAAAACTGTCTGCTTGGCACTATCTTGGTCAAAATCCCAAACCCGACCATGTGCAGCTTGACAACGTGCAAACCAGATCTTCAAGAGAGAAACAAATAAGTGGCCACCTGGATTTGGGTTGCTCCATACAAAATTAGAAAAACCAATGCTGTAACCTTGATCCGTATGTATACTGTTGGGTAGCTCAAAACCAAACCCTGACCAGAGGCATCTATAACAAATGGGCAGCTATATAAGGCGTGCGCATAGTTTCGTTGGAGTTACAGAAATGGCAAACCTGTTGGCATATCAACTTTAATTCTGTCTTGTATAACTGTTTTGCATGCACTCGTAGTAATAAGGATCTTCCAGCCAAATAGCTTATCCGTGCAGGAAGGTCTAATGCCCAGATTGTTTTAAAAACCTTTGTTAGATAGATAGGGTAGAGAGAGAAAAAGAATAGAAAGTTTAGCAGAGTGAAGAGGATTTCGAAAGGCCCCAAACCAATGATCAGCTGAGTGCAACGTATCCTGCTGTGGATGTGTCAATGAAACATTAAGAACGTGCTCTATGTCAGACTCATCACACCACTGGTGCAACAAAGTAGTATTCCATCTGTGAGCTGATGTTATAAGAGTCGCAACTGTGGAGTGTTGATGGACAAGTGGAGGAAGCTTCCAAGGAAAGAGTCCCCCCTGGCTTGGAATGAAGCCAACGATCTGTAATCTTGGTTTCCCTACCATTGACAATTGCCCGTCGATCCCCATACTCAACTATATCACGCACACTAAGTAAAGCCCGCCAAATTGGACTAGAAGCATAGTCTGGCTGCACCGTCATCCAAGTAGAATCTCGCACATATTTTGCATGGTAAAAACTTGAGAGCAAAGTTTGAGGTTCAACAATAATATGCCAGAGCTGCTTTACTAAAAGTGCACGATTGAAGTTGTGCAAATGCCTGAAGCCCATGCCACCAGAACCTTGGTCTTGACATAGTGAATACCACTTTGTCCATCGAATAGCAGATGATTGTACAGTTCTTCCCCACCAGAAGCGATTAATCATCTGTTGGATTTTCTTGAGTAATGATCTGGGAAGGAGGATAATGGACATAGCATAAGAGGGGATTGCTTGAAGGACAGCCTTAACCAGTAGCGTTCTTCCTGCCTGGGATGTTTGGACCAACTCTGGATACGTTTTGTAACTCTATCCTTAATATAGTTGAAAATTGAGCATTTTTTCTTACCGATATTACTTGGGAAACCGAGGTATAAGCCCAAATCTGTCGCCTAATGCGTATGAAGATTAGCAGCTACTGCAGACTTTAAGGAATGATGCAAGCCAGAGGAAAGCATAACTGCAGATTTGGTCATGTTAATACATTGGTCTGAAGCAGCTTTGAAATCATGCAGGATAGAAGTAAGAGCTTCTGCATTAGAGGGAGTTGCTTCGCCAAATATAACAATGTCATCTGCAAACAACAAATTTGAAATTGGTATGGCAAGACCAGGGAGGGTGAAAGCTCGATAAAACCCAACATCTGTTGAAATACCCCTAAATTAATTGGATTTCTTTTATTAAAACCGTAAATAATACCATTAATTATTATATTATAGTATAGAATTGTGAATAATAAATCATTATATCCTTATATGGAATTATGAAAATTAAATCATGGGATTTCTCCCATTTAATCCTAAAGAAAACTGTTAAATATTGGATTACCATATATTATTATATAGTATTATGAATTTAATAATAAGATTTACAACCATATATTATTATATAGTATTATGAATTTAATAATAAGATTTACAAGTCAATAAATCTTGGAAAAATTTCTAAACACTCCTAGTATATTATAAAGATTTTAGAAAGAGTTGGAACATTGCTTTGAAACATAAAAGTCAATATAAAATCCTAGAAACCCTAAAGCCTCTCAAGCCTTGCTAGGGGTTGACTTTTTGAGAATGGTCAAACCAGCCCATGAAACCTAGACCAATAAATAGGTTATGGAAAATCATGAAGATCGATAAAAAGAACATCAAAAATGGATCATCCTAGCCAAAGTTATGATAAAATGAAGTTTAGAACCAAAATTTTGAAAAAAATGCTGATTTGGCAAGTCTGCTGACTCACCCACGTGCCTCGGGATACACGCCCAACACTTAGCCGATTTTATCCCCTTGTTTTCCGGTAACCGATACCAGATTTTGCCCTAACTTGTGACCTCCATAACTTTCTCATCTTTTGGAATTTTTGAGTGTCGTCTTCTTTGTTGTCTTCTCCTACACTTCCTCTTTACAACCATAACTCACACTAAACCTAGTTCATCCTAAATCAACTGGAAATTCGATCCAAAGTAGCCACCCTGCAAAACCGAAACCACAGATTCTAGTTTTCCTTCGATTTTAGGTAAGATTCATCTTGCCATAACTTCCTCATCTTTCAACCAAAATTTGATTTCTATAGCTCATTGTGTAGCCCTTTAATCCCACTACAACTTCTGTGTTGATGACCAAGGCTGATTCATAACCGATTGGGAGAACGAGACGTCTAAAGATCTCGATTCAACCACTGCATAAAATCATACCAAAACACAAGGTATAAACTCGTAACTTTCGGCTCCGATTTCTTTCTGTGTAGTGCAAGTTAGAGTGAGTTCTTGCTATCATTGTGTAGAGTTAAGTTTCCTCTTTAGATTAAGCCCAAGAACAAGTTCTAACTCGATCTGTACTGAAACTTATAGCGTTGTAAAGTGGGCTACTCAATCGGTTCGTAAAAGGGGGATTTTTCCAGAAACCGAAATCGAATTCATTCGATTCTTGCAATTCCGGTAAGTTTTCTTCAAATTCCTTCGACCTTGCTAATCGGCTTTACATTATCGGTCAAAACCATGTTCCAATTGCATCAATTAAGCGTTAGATTGAGTGAATTTGTGAGATTTGTATTCGGAAAACCGAAACAAACCCTAACTTCGAACTAGAATCGCATTTGATGTACACTGCATTATAGCTAGCGAAATTGGTACCATTAGAACCGGAATCGAATTTCGAATCCATAGAAACAAGAATCATTGAATTTGGTTCTGTAGATTTTGAGGAATTGACAGATTAGTACTCGAACATTATTCCCCTTTCGCTGATGAACTCGGAGATCTCGGGCCGTCCGATCGCAGTTAAAAGAAACGGACGGCCGAGATTAAAACGTTTCATATTTAAGTATATTAAGTTTTCTATAAATTCCAGTAATTAACCCTAACGTGTTGAATTAATTTAAATACCTTCCCGAATGTATTTTGACTTGAAATTTTAACCGTAGATTCCTTATAAAATCTAGTTTATTTTGATGTAAATTAATATGGTTTTGGAGTTTTTAAACGTAAGTTATGAGTTTTACAAGTTACGGGTTTTCTGGAATTATTTGGTTAATTTAAAAAGATATTTTTATGAAATAAAATTTTATAATATGTATAAAATATTATAGTTACTGTATATTAAATTTGGGAATTTTTGGACAATGGTAAGTGGGTTTAAAAATTGTGTTTATGAGTTTTTCATAAGAATAACTTATAATATATGGTTTTTAATGTAACAAAAAATTAAAGTATGGTTTGTTAATAAACTTTTAAGCTGGGTAAGATAAGGAAAACTAAATTAACATTTTTATAACAGTATGTTTATAAATGTTTTGGGTAATACTTTTAAGAGGGGTGAAATTATTTACATATATGTATATATACTTATATGGAAGAATTAAAATAGAAACTTATGTTAAATCAAGGAATTTAATTATTCTACATCTTATTTATTATATTATATGGGGGTTAATATTCTTGATTAAAACTAAGGAAAATATATATATTTACACATATATAAAAGGGAATAAAGTAGTGACTTAGGGTAAAACAGGGAGCTAATGAATCAACACTTATATTAACTAAATATTATAGGAGCTAGTATCCTAAGATATAGTAAAAGAAATACTTTATGAAACATACATGGAATGTAGGTAAATGTTGAAGTAATAAGATAATTTAAATACAATAAGCTACATAGGGGATGTCTTAATTAAATTCTAATACAGGTATATGTATATATATTATAAATAAAGGAAAACACTTTATTTTATAAACCGTATATCGGTTGTGGTTATGCCTAGAAGTTATTAAACATAATTAAATACAATAAAATTTCTTAAAAATGTTATGGATAGATCTTAATACATAAAGATATATATATATAATGTAAATAAATACATTAAAATAGATGAGGGAAATAACATCCTTGTGATAGTTATAATAAGAAGAATATATATATTAAACCTTAGGATTTTAATCGGTGTGTAATAACTTAAGGGTTTAATTACGCAACATAAACGTAACACGGTCTTGGGCCAACCTACTGAGCCCAAGTTTATGAACTCCAAAAGCCCACTTAAACAATTCAAAGAGAGTTTGGGCCACTCTCAGGGCTAAATCCTAAATCATTCCAAATTAAACGAAATGGGCCTAATAAAGGATTTAATTAACAAAAACGAGCCCAAACCTTTGAGAGAGAATAATGCTAAACCTGGAACTACAATCAGTAAGAATAGGAGGTTGTTTGGTTTATAGGTCCCTTAACTAATCGACACTTGGAACACCTTAATTATAGGTTATTCGGGAATCACTCATTCGAGTTATTTATTGTTCTTCACATACCAGGTACGATTTCTCGTACTCTTATGCTTTGCTAACAAGACTTAAGGGATGTTTTTGACAAACGCTAATTGAGCTAAAATGGATTTCTAAAAGGAAATGGTTGTGTGACTAACTCAGCTTGTGTGACTAACTGAGCCTTGAATGTGAAACTTACATGGTTATTGGTTCCTTCTGTTTGGTTGTTTCATTAGACATTAACTGCCTAGGGTTTACGCTTCTGCACTCTGTAGGACTGAGTGTTTTGGTATTGCTCTGGTGTAGTTAGTGATCTAGTGGAAGTATGGAAAAGGACAATCTTGGTAATTCTTCCTTTGACTCTGGATATTGTTTCATCCATGAGCTGAGTTTTTTGTTGTGACGTGCGCGCGTCTTCACCGATGACTGAGAACGGGTCGGTAACAGCAGGGGGCTGTATATCCCTCGTCCATAAGGACATTTATATCAGACAGCAGGGGGCTGTATATCCCTCATCCACCAGGACATTTATATTTGACAGTAGGGGGCTGTATATCCCTCGTCCATATGGACATTGATATCTGGGGTGGGGGCCATCTCTCCCAATTGGTTTTATTCCACTCTTGAGTTATTGGTTCTTGGATCTATTTTCATTCCTAGTCCTTTGTGACTATCTGAGTCTTTCTACTCCTAACTGGAATTGGTTCTAACTTGAGCACTGGATGTTCACTAACTCATGATGTGGTTTTTGGATTGACTAACTTTACCTTGCTATTATTGATCTTTATCCCTAACCTGTTATCTTGATTTGGTGATTTGTGAATTGCCTTGTTCCTCTGTGTGGTTTAAGTGATTGTATTCAAGCTATTATTTATTTAAGAGTTGTATTATAAGTTTGTTTTTGGAGGATCGTACCAGTTCCATTCCAGGGAACTGACCCACCCCTCTCGGGGTGGGCTGCTTGGTTTTATCTTACAGGTACGAGTTATTTTACAGGTGGCCACGAATAGAACGAGTGGTTGGGATGGGATTAGGTGTTGTGGAGAGTTTATGTGTTTTATTACTGTTTTATTTTTGTTAAGTTTTCTCGAGGTTCAGGCCGTGACAATTGTAATCTTTAAGTTGTAATTGGTGAGGTTTGGTGTCGGGTGTTTGGAACCTGATGGTCTGTACGCTTTTAGTATTTTATTTCCACTATAAATATGTTAAATAGGGGTGTTACATCTGTAGCTAGCTTTAGTGCCGACGATAAAGTCTCCATACAAATACTCCCTCCTGTTTTTTTCTAAGTCGTTTTACTAAACTAGCTAATATTTGATTTGTAAGTCGTTCTCTCAATGTATACCTATATTTTTCCAGATTTAACCCTATTTATAGAAACGTTGGGACGGAATACCGATTAGTATTCCATCCATTTTTCTTTTTTTTTTTGAAATCAGGTACTTCATCTTTTTTTACCGGTAGTAAGTTCTTTTATCTACTCCACTACGCCTCATTTTTCTCTTCCTTCACCTTCCCCTTCTTTTTTTTTTGATAGAGGACTGGTGTAAAACCAGTTGCAGTTGCGATACTGGGCAAGGTGCCTTTCTCGCATGAGAGTAACAGAACAAAAACATCGCAGGAGAGTACCAGAACAAAAATAGTTCTACAGCAATTAGCGAAACAGCAAATCAAAAGCAGCAGAATCAAGAAGTAAGTAAAGAAAACAGGTTGCGGGAAGAGGAGAGGAGGAGATGGGCTGTGCGGCAAGCAGACTTTGGCTTGCACCATTCGAGAGTGAGGCGTTTGACTGATTCAGAAGCCAAGCTCCAATCTGGGGGGAGACCTTCAAAGACAGCTTTGTTGCGCAGATTCCAGATGGTCCATAGGGCATGAAGATAGCAGGACATCCATAAAACTTTCGTCTTTGGGTGGCAGTAGCTGAGCCAGAGCTGGAAGAGGGAGGCAGGTGAAGCAGGGAAGACGACGCATATTCCCCACCAGTCTAGAAGAGAAAACCATAAACGCCTTACTTCGGAGCAATGCAGAAATAGATGCTTAGAAGATTCAGCTGCTACACTGCAGAAGGGGCAGAAAATCTGAGCCAAAGGAATAACATTCTTTGCAAAAAGAGTTGTTTTTGTTTGCAGCCGATCGTTGAATAAGAACCACACCATAAGCTCGACCCGGGGGGGGGGGGGGCAAAATTGTGCCAAAAAGCTTGGTACCAGGTCTGTTGGGGTCCTGATCGGAAGGTCGAGACTGCTACATAAAAGGATTTTGATGAATATGTCGCACCACCATCTGCTGTCCAGGAAAGGAGATCGAATTCTTCTGCAGTGGAGGGGGCCTGGTGGTTCAGGATAGTGAGAAAGTGTTGAACTTGAGTATTTTCATAAACAAATAATGGCCTTCGCCATATAAAGTTCCAGAGCCAATCGGTGCCATTCCACCACCCAAGTTCAGAGATAGTTGCATATTTCTGGTCATTGACAATAAAGAGTCGTGGGAATAAGAATTTCAGAGGCCTGTCACTGATCCAGTGGTCAATCCAAAACCGGATTTTTTCTCCGTTACCAAGCGACCAGCACATGTTGTTCTGTATAACCTGGCTGTAAATTGGGTCCCAGGCAGCAATCGATACAATCGATTTCCAGGTGCCCTTGCGGTTGCAGTGCTGCCAAGAAGGATCCGTGATCGGCAGAGAGATGTCTTGCTTATATACTGAACAGACCACATTTTTCCAGAGTTTCCCGTTATCTTTCTCAAATTTCCACCACCATTTGAGTAAGAGAGCAGCATTTTTTGTTTCAATATCCGTAATACCCAGACCTCCTTTTTCTTTTGGCAAAGAGAGTTTTGACCACGACATAAGAGGCAAACCACGGTTTGTATTGCCTTGCCACAGGAACTTACGCTGCAGCCTTTTAATCTGGTTTGAAACAGATTTTGGTATTCTGAAGAGGCTGAGGTAGTAATTGGGAAGGGAATCTAGTACAGATTTTATCAGTACAAGGCATCCCGCTTTTGATAAGGAAATGGACTTCCACCCAGCTAACTTCTGCTCGATCCTTTCAAGAACAGGTCGCCAGGATGAGGCACGGCGAGGGCTGCTACCAATATTCAGACCCAGATATATGAAAGGAGGTTGACAAATTTTACACCCGAGAGTAGTTTTTATTGACTCAAGGAGGTCAATAGACACGTTAAAGGGGATTGCTGCAGACTTAGCCCAGTTGACATCCAATCCCGACATCTCAGAAAAAATATCGATGCATACTTTCACTATTTCTAGCTCATGGTTGTTGGCACCACAGAATATAAGTGTATCATCAGCAAATTGCAGATGCGAAAGTTGGATTTGGTTGTTACCCACACGAATGCCTCCACGGTCCCCCATAAATATTGTTTCTTCCAGGATCCAATTTAGACCTTCAACGCTGAGTACAAATAGGAGGGGGGATATTGGGTCGCCTTGTCTGATCCCCCTAGATGGCTTAATGGGCGGGGATGGTATTCCATTGATGAGGATTGAAATGACAGTGGATGAAATACATTCTTGAATCCAAGACCTCCAAACTGCATTAAATCCAAAGCAGCGTAGCATTGTGTCAACAAAGCTCCATGACAAACAGTCAAAAGCTTTGCTGAAGTCAATTTTCAGAAGTATGCCTGGTAAGCCTCTAGATTTAAACCACGAAACTGCTTCGTTCGCAATTAGGGCTCCCTCGGTGATGTGACGGCCTTTAATAAATGCTGTTTGCGATCCTGATATGAGCTTGTCCAGAACTCTACTCATTCTTGTGGCTAGTATTTTGGCTATGACCTTATAAATAACTCCGACAACACTTATTGGCCGAAATTCTTCCACTCTACTGGCTCCAGGAACTTTGGGAATTAAAGTGAGCCATGTTGTATTGCTCCCTTGAGGGAGTTTCCCGGTGTCAAAGAAACTTAGAATTGTGGCCGCAAATTCTTCTCCAATAATGCTCCATACATTCCTGATCATATTGAAGTTAAAGTCGTCGTATCCCGGAGCTTTGTTTCCATCAACTGCCCATACTGCCTGTTTGATTTCAGATTGAGTTGGCCGCGTTGTCAACGCGTTAGCTTCTGTTTTCGTAAGCCGTGGGCGGCAAGAGAGAGGTGGGCTGGATCCACTTTCATTGTTGGCAGCAAAGAGTCGCATGTAGTAACCCCGTATCTCTCTTCTGATTGCTGCCGGTTCATTAGTTAGTCTTCCATGGATGAATAATGCAGAGATGGAGTTTCTTTTCCTGTTAATGGATGCTTTACGGTGGAAATAAGTGGTATTTCTGTCTCCTTCTCTGATGTATTTCTCTCTAGAGAGTTGCCTCCAATACCTTTCTTTATCTCTGACTGTTTGCCACAATCGATTCAGAGTTGAGTATCGATCTTCCTCATATGTCGGGTTATGCTGATTGTTTTCTTCATTACGGTCAAGCTGCTCAAGATCCTTCATTGCCTGTTCCAATCGTCTATCGATATTTCCGTAGATATCCCTGTTCCATGTACGCAGGGATTTTCTGATTTCTTTGATTTTAACCGTGAGTGACTTGTTTCCTAGTTTGAGCCATTCTGTTCTGAAAAAACGCTTGAAATCGTTGTGGGAGAGCCATCCATTTAAGACTCGAAATGGTTTAGGACCCCATTTAATATCTTGCAACGTCAACTTCATGTATCTGTGATCAGAAAGTCTCCAGGGGTTGCCAGTCAGAGATAAGTTTGGAAATGCTGAAAGCCATTCGACTTGTGCAAAAGCACGATCTATTCTGCTCATGGAATGTCTGCTTCGCCATGTGTATTTTACCCCTTGCAGATTTATTTCCACCAGTTGCATTGTGTTTATCCATTCTTGGAAATCTACCATGCTGCGGGTACGGCTAAAGAGCTTACCTCGCTTTCTTTCGTTTCCAGACAGAACCTCGTTCATGTCTCCCAAGATGAGGATTGGCTTGTCGAAGTTGAATTGTGAGAGTTCATCATATATTTCTCTTCTAGCTTCTGGTTGAGTTGGGGCATATAGAAATACTACGTACCCAGAGAAAGGAATCAAAGGCCATTTGAGTTCAATACTGATCCATCGTGTACTTTTATGTGAACATGTAACATCAACCATACTTGAGTTCCACATTACTATCAGTCCACCTGAGTGTCCATCTGCGGGGACTTCCTCAGATTTAGTGTGCCCACGTCCCCACAAACTGGGATTCTCCTCAACAGGCCTCGAGCGATGAGTCTCCATGATTCCTATGATGTTTGTGCCTGAGTCGCGGACCTCCTTTCTGAGAACTGCCCATTTCTCCCGTTTGCCTATTCCCCTGATATTCTGGAAACAGAGAGTGTTTGCCATGTTGTTGAGTTAGTCGTTCTTCTACTCGTTTGCTTCTTCTCACTATTTGGGCGAAGTTTTGCAAAGAGGCGTCTGGATTGGGGTAGTGGCATTTTAGACGCCTCCCATACTCGAGTCTTTTTTGGGCCTCAATGATTTCAGATTGGGCTTCGCGTATGTTGGGTGGAGGGGATAGTGATTGGGCTTGACTTCGGCTGGGGTTTGGGACAGGAGGAAGATCAACAGTTAGGTGTAATTGTGGTTGGACAGGGGGAGATGAAAAGCGGGTGCCGTTGTAGGTGGGTGACTGAGGGAGATGTTGAGTGGAGAGCGTCGATTTGTGAGTGAAAGTATGTCTGAGGGGGGAAAGTTGTCTGAAAAGTTTGATGGGGAGTTAAATGAGGGAATATGAGGACTGAAGTCGTTTGTTTGGAGTTGATGAATGGACGGTTGGTTGGGAGATGGAATTTGTGGTGGGAGAAAGTTGGTATAGGCAGTCTAGCAGTAGTTGTATTTGTATTTGTGTGCAGTGAGAAAAGGGAGAACGGTATGGGCATTGGGAAGGCGTGCATAATTCGACCATCAGAAAGGAATATTTTCTCTTTCCCAGGCACAATGGTAATCTCCGAGTTACTTTTTGATAAAAGAATAAGAGATTGCGGCTGGGATGTAGGTTTGTCATTAGGAAGAGGACAGCATACATTAAAGAATTCGTTATGTGTCTGTTCACTTGTCCCTTGCTGCCGGTGCTCTGTCTCATGTTGAGGGTTGGAGTTTGCCGGTACTTGGCGGTGATCGGAGAGTTCATCGGTCCAAAATTCTACAATCCCAATTGAGAACACTTCCCCATCTACTTCCACAGGGACCATTTCATTTATGATTTGCATGATTGAAGTCTGGATTTGAACGCGCGCCTCTAAGTAATTAGGGACTAAAGACATGTTTGTTTCTATTTTGAGAATGGTCCCAAGGTGTTTGGTGATCGAGAGAATAGATGCTTCGCTCCAAGCTTGAACAGGGATGCCTCTTACGGCGATGGATGTGGTGCGTTTGTCTACTTGAATTGTTTTATTCCACGGTGTGAGAGTCCAGCCCCAAGCATTTGACGACTCGTGTAGGAGAAACTCCTGGATACTTGACACGCTCAGAAAAATGATGATGAACTTGGCTTTCGATAGGCAAATAATATCCTCGACCTTGTTTGACCATGGTGAGATCTTACTCTTAATTTCCAGCAGGTCGGTGGGGTTTGACGTCGTGACCACTAGCCCCCTGGAGAGCCTTTCAGTCATTATAAGGGAGGTGTCTAGACTAATGTAACCTGATTGTTTCTTCATGACTGGGGATGGCAGGACGGTATCTGGAGATTGCGGCGTAGCGGAGGGGGGGGGTCACAATGAGAGGGGGTGGCCTGGATGGTTGCTTACGGGCCCAGTGGAAGGTTGATTTGTTTGCATGGGTAAAGGAGGACGTAGGGTTGATGAAGTTGGTGAACTTGTGGATGATAGCAGGCTGGGTTTGGATTGTAAACCCATCCACTACTGTCCCGTTGGTTTCTTTGATGGCTTGTTCTGCTGAGTCTCTGGATTTATACTCGACAAATCCATACCTTGTCTTAGTGCGAATTCTTGGAGTTTTTGGGAGTCTTATGCCAACCATCTGGCCATATTGATCAAAGAGGCGCCAAAGCGTGCCTATTCGTGAGGTTGGGTTGATGTTATCTATGAAAACAGTTGTACCCTGGGCCGGTTTCATCACAGAAGCCATCGTGAAGAAGGTAGTAGATTTGTGAGAGATTGGAGTAGGGGGGTGACTGTGTATTGCTTGAGGAGATGGAGGCTAGACAGGGTGTGCTGTTTAGATGGGTGTGCTTGCGACGGCGACATGGTGGTGGCGAGCTGGAGATGGGGCAGAGGATGAAACAGAGTTTAGAGGAAGTAGAGAGAGGTCAGAGCCCATATTTGATAACCGCCCCGTGAATAAGCTGTTAAAAAGCCGATTGGTATGTACTCACTTTTTCACCATGAAGACATTCACTTGATTACTCTAGCTTTCACTCTTCTTCACCATCACCAAATTTGTGAAATCCAAAAAAGCTAAACCCTCTTCAATCAATCCCTGTTGCTCACACACTGTATCTTCTTTCTCTCAACAAATGAATCAAACAGATAACAGTAGTAGTAGTAGTAGAACTTCCCCAGATCTCTCTCAAATCCTACAAAAAGAAAAAAGGAGGAGAAGATACAGACATGGTATGCAAGATGATATAAGCTGATCTATGTTAAATCACCTTAGCTATACTTTCTCTTTTCTACTATTGGACTGGATTGGATTTCTCACTACCAGCAGCCTGCTACTACAAAGAGCGAGAAAGAGAGAGGTATCAGAGATCAGAGAGTAAGGGCTTCACCTTCCCCCCCTTTACTCTCACTTCTACCGTTCTGTAAAAAATGACAGACAACCACAACTCACTTTTTCCTTCACCTTCTTCCAAACAGAAGGACTTAAGGCTTCCTACTTCAAATACTTCTTCCTACAATGACATCTCTCTCCAGACTGACCAAGGCGAGCTCTCAAAACTGCAGCTCTCAAAATTTTCATCATCCAGCAGCGCTTTGAGCATCAACAACACCACCACCCCTCTTCAAACCAATGAAGGTAAGATTGAAAACAGACATGAAACAAACTCTTAAATTTCTCATTCTTTATTTTGTGGATTAAATTGATTTCTCAACCTTTTTACACTCTATTAAAGGAAAAATATTGACGTGAGAAGATGGTATACAGTGTGGACTTCGCCAGAAAAATTGACGCTAGTGTCGATCATCCTCTCCCTTTTTTATTTCCTGTATTTGTTTCTGGTTCCTCCCCATCAAAGTAGTACATCCATCAGAGATAAAAGGTTTACCGATTCTTGTTCTGCACTCAAGGCTAGCCTTGAACTTAAGTGTAAAAAAATTTTGGAAGTCATTGAAGATGCAAGGGAGAGTATTTTAAAGCTTGAGCAAGTGATGGAGGTTTTTATTGAGGTAAACGAGATAAATTACGGATATGTTTCCGATTATGAAGGTATGGAATTGTTTTTTGGATGAAATAAAAATCCTTTTTTTCGTTGTATTCTTAATTTTTTGTTTTATTATCTTAAACGAAATGAGTTACACTAGTTTACAGCAAATGAGTTTTTACAATTTTTGTAATCATATTTTTTTTCTTTTCAATTATATACGCGTTGCTGGTTTTTGTGTTGATGAGATTGCAATGTTATTTTTCCAGTTTTAATAATTCTTCTTTTTCTTTTCTAAGTTGAAGATGATGGTGCAAAAACAAGCTCTGAAAAGTTAGTGATGTCGAGTAATGCCACCGTGATAAATGAGGACAAACCTGATGTGAGCGACAAGCTTTCCGATGAAGACGATGGATGTCTAGGACATGGAATGTTAATTATTACCATGTAATCGATCATAAGGTTATGCATAAGATGATGGAAGACTTGTCATGTGCTGTATGTCTTCATTTTGGATTTTTGTCATGAATTATGATTTTGTGACATCTTTCTTCCTAGTGTGAGTATTTAAATGCCTATTTAACGGCAATCAACAATGGGTTTTAGTTTTGGTATATCTCTATATTGATCATATTTGGATGGATAATTCAGTTTCCATATTTGGTGATTCCCTAGCCACCCATTGCACATGAGATAGCATCGATTCATAGCATAATTACTCCTTAATGGCCGCTTTATCTTACAAAAACAACATGAATCCAAAATATTATAAAACCAAAAACGTGGTGCTTATAACAACACAACAGATTCATGAGCAATCTCAATACATAAAAAGCACCATAATTAGTGGAGGTGTCCAAGAACAAACTCTTTGATAGAGGGAACAAAACCAAAATGCCACGCAGATCACCACAAATTAGAATCATGCATATTTGGAGAAAAAAAACTTCATAAAAACACATATTTTAGGTACACAAAGATCAAAGGTCTTGCATTCTCACAAACTCTCTTGCCTCATGAACTAAATGAGGTTCACATGAAATTTGTATACGAAGACTACCTTGTCTCTCAAGTTGTCCCTTCTTTATGTGAGGGATTTTGTAACAATTACTTCCTTTTAATTTTATAGTCTCCCCCATGCAACATTGTAGTGTCAAAAACACACGATTAAGTTTATGAGTTGAATAATCATCAAAAGCTTTTTGAACCTCATGAACAAGCTCCCCGATCGTTGATGAGCATTTCTTCTGTTGCAAAGATTGTATGGCCCTGAAAAAACCAAGATCAAGAATGTTTAAATCAGGAGAATTTGGTGGTTGACAAATTAGTCTAATATCAAATCCATCTTGTGAAGCCGCCCTTTGAAAATCTGGATCGGTAGGTTGTACATGTGTTCTAGCATTATCTTGTATGTATTATGATTCTCGTGCATCTAATCTGGGCCACTTCTCTTTGATTGTCGGAATCACTTTATCTATCAAAAATTCTTTAATGATGTCTCTTGTGACTGATGTAATAGCCTTCACCTCTAGAGTTCCAGCTTCTCTATTCCTACTTCTTCTTTGGGCTGGTTGTTCGATTATGAAGGGAAATATACCAATTTTTCCAAAGAAAACTTCATTCCCTGTGAAACCTTGCTATATCGCAAGGGTGATTCTCATTATTATTGATGTAGAATTGGGAGAGGGATTAAGGAATCCTCTAACTCAGAGAATACGCTTACTCTCTATGTGTGTTTAGTACAAAGTATACCATACTTATATGGTAGCGATATGGAAAAGAGGTTGACCGTTGAACCGGTTCAACATGAGAAAAAATACAACAAAGTATTACCCTATAATACAATCTATAAGCGTACAGGAGAGAGCCTAAATACAATACAACCTAATACCCCCCTCAAAGAGTGCATCTTTGTGTGGAATGTGGGCAAAAGGTGAGCTCTTTGCTGCAGTTGTTGTAGAAGATGGTAGATACTTTGTGCCTTGTGCCTGCAAAACAGAAAAGTAATACCTTTGTTTTGGCTAATGGCTGCTGCGGAAGCGTGTGTGTACCTGCAAAGACAGAAAAAATGCTACCCTTTCTCGTGATTTTGTAAGCCCATTGCATTAAAAGAATTGTGATAACTCTTACCTGTAAGCGGTTTGGTCATCATGTCCGCCAACTGATGTGTGCTAGGAACATATTTAACTTGAATAAGACCTGCCTGCAATTTTTCACGAACAAAATGGCAGTCTATTTCTATATGTTTTGTCCGTTCATGAGAAACGGGGTTTCTAGCTATATGTATGGCGGCCAAATTATCGCAATTTATTGGTATGGGATTTATGTCTTTGACTCCGACTTCGTGTAAGAGTCTGCTAAGCCAACTCAATTCCCCTGTGACCTGTCGCATAGCTTTGTATTCTGCTTCGGCAGAAGATAGAGCTATAGTGGTCTGTTTCTTTGATTTCCAACTTAGAGGGGAACCCCCCAGAAGAATGTAATATCCGGAAATGGACTTTCTGGTGATTGGACATGAAGCCCAATCTGAATCACAGTAGGCCTCTAGGGTGTATGTTGGTTCCTTATTAAAGAATAACCCAAATCCTGAAGTTCCCTTAACATATGAGAGAGTATGATAAGAAGCCTTTAGATGAGCTGAGGTTAGACTTTGAAGGAATTGGCTCAAGAATTGAACTGCATAACATATGTCGGGCCTCGTATTGGTGAGAAAATTCAATTTACCTACGAGGCACCTATATATTGTTGGATTCTCTAGCTTGGAGTCGGTGTCTTCATAAAGTTTTTGGTTTAAAGGAAGAGGGGAAACAGAGGGTTTGATGTTTTGAGCATCGAGGTCATGAGGATTTGGTTGACATAACATTGTTGTGTCATGATCATACCGGCATCGGTTTCTAGGAACTCTATTCCTAGAAAGTAGTTTAATCTACCTAGGTCTTTTATTTTGAATTTTTCATCAAGTTTTGCCTTTAAATACTTGACTTCCTTGTTGTCATTTCCCACCACTAAAATATCATCCACGTAAATACCTAACAAAGTGATGCTGGTTTCCTTTGCTTGATGAATAATGAGTAGTCGTTTTGGGAGTGATTGTATCCTAAATCCTTTAGGAAATTGGCAAGTTTCTCGTACCATTGTCGAGAGGCTTGTTTTAGACCATAAAGGGATTTGTGGAGCTTGCACACTTTGTTGTCTCCATTCACTTTTATCCCTTCTGGAACTGTCATGTAGACGTCTTCATGGAGGTCACCATCCAAAAAAGCATTGTTGACGTCTAATTGATCGAGAATCCATCCATTCTTTATTGCCACTATTATTAAAGCCCTTACGGTGGTCATTTTGACTACGGGGGAGAAGGTCTCATTGTAGTCAGGCCTTGTTTTTGTGTAAAGCCTCTGACCACTAATCTAGCCTTGAAACGCTCTATGTCTCCGTTAGCCTTTAACTTGACTTTATAGACCCATTTGCAACTAATGGGGCGCTTACCTTTAGGTAAGTCTACTATTGTCCAAGTCTTGTTTTCCCTTAAGGCTTCAAATTCAGTGGCCATGGATTTTACCCATCTGGGGTCCTTGCTGGCTGTGTTATAATTATTGGGTTCCTTAAGGTCATGAAGTTTGGACAAGAGCTTGTTAGCATTTGGTTGGAGAGAGCAGGATAGTATGGTGTTGTTGGGTATGTGGTCTGTTAGACTATTAAAGTCATTATGTGGAGTAGGATGGTCTGTGCCCTCAAGTCTTTGGGCAAGAATCAAAGAGAAAGGATCTCCTTTGGTCTCTGTGGAGGAAAGGAGGTAGTCGTTGTATTTTGAAGGGATTCTGTGTTCTCGGGTGGATCTCCTGAGATCGGTGGTATGTGTGTGCTGATCTTCAGTGGTGGTAGTTTGTCTTTGGGTGGTAGTATTTGATTCTTCTCTAGCCTCAGAAAGTTGAGACGTGCAAGAATCATCTTCCACTATTTGGTTAGAAGGGGAGGAGAAGATATCTGAGTGGTTCTGATCTTTGTCTAAGGCCTCGATCCATTCCTTATTCTTCAACGGATAAATGCTTTCGAAGAAGGAAGTGTCTCGTGTTATCCTTAGATCTTTTTCTTTCAATGTTAGGACCGTGTAACCTTTTGTGTTATTAGGGTTCCCGACATATATTCCAACTGATGCTCTTGGATCGAGCTTTCCTTTGCTTGGGTTAACATTAGTTATGTAACAAAGACATCCAAAGCTTTTGATTTCATTAAAAACGGGTTTTTCTCCGTAGAGTTTTTCGTAGGGAGTCAGGTTGTTAATGGCCTTGTTGGGCATTCTATTTGTCAAATATGCCGCATGCTCTACACATAGATCCTAATATTGATCATCTAACCCCGACTGAAAAAGGAAAGCTCTAGCGACATTCATTATGTGTCCTTGTCTTCGTTCCACCACCCCATTTTGTTGGGGTGTGTGAGGACAACTTGTTTGGTGAATGATTCCCTTTTTAGCAAAAAACTCTACTCCCTCTTGGGACTTGCCTAACTCCCGGGCATTGTCGCTTTGAATGATTTTGATGCGTTTATTCATTTGGGTTTCAATCAAGTTTATGAAAGTTTTTAAATGTTCCATAGCTTCGGATTTGAGCTTAAGAAGGGTAACCCAGGTTCCTCTAGTATAGTCATCTACTAAGGTGAGGAAATACCTATGCCCACCTAAAGTTTGTGTTCTCATCGGGCTACAAATGTCCACGTGTAAGAGGTCAAACGACTCATTTGTCTTAATCATAGATGTGGGAAACTTTAAACGTTTTGCTTTGGCTTTGTAACAGATTGTGCAAGGAAAATGGTTTTCTAAGTGTTTAGGTATGCTAACATGTATTATTTTTTTCATTTTCCTTAGAGACATGTGTCCTGATCTATGATGCCATAGAATAAAGTCATCACAAGAATTAACCCGTGAGGGTTGTATATCAGAATTAACCCGTGAGGGTTGTATATCAGAATTCAGACAAACAGACATATCTCTTTTATTTATCACAAAGTCATACAAAGCATTCATGCTAACAACATATAGACCATTGGTCTGTCTTCCAATCTGTACAGAAGCACCTCCCCTAGAGTCCTGCATCACACAATAGTTTTCATGGAATATAAACGACACATTCAAATCCCTTATTAACCTAGACACAGACATAACATTAAACTGGAAAGATGGAACAAATAAAATGTTCTGTAAACAGATATTTTCATCAAATAATAAGTTTCCAACAGAGGCAACAAATTTCTTGTTTCCATCAGGTAGCATGATACATCTTTGGGTATTCAGATTAGAGCATTCAGAGAGCAAATCTTTGTTTCCACTAACATGTTCAGCCGCACCAGAATCAAGGATCCATAATTGTTCCAAATCGCATGTCACAGGCAGTTTATGATTTGAATTAAGACACGGTGAGGGATTTAAAATAGTTATGAAATTACCTGCAAAATGACCGAAGTTGGTCTGGTTTGTGGTATTCCCAGTGTCTTTCTGCTGCTGTAGATAGGCGACAAGCTGCTCGAGTTGGTCGGCGGCTAAACCACGCACCGGCGATTCTCGCGTTTGGCCACCACCTTCACCACTGTCGGCAATTATGGACCCAACCTTCACCTCTAGTTTCTTTCTAGTTGAGTCGGTGGGAAACCCGACTAACCACCAACACTCACTTCGATTATGGCCAAGCTTCCCACAATTTACGCATTTCGTCGCGTCCTTTCTTGCACCAGAGGTTGAAGTGACATAATTTTTCTTGCTTGAATTCTTGAAGTTGAACCCGGTGTTACTGGTTTTCTGCTTCCCAAAAATTTGATTAGAGTTGCCTTTGACGGCTAGGGCGACAGATTGCTCTGGATCTTCCTTCAAATCGTCGCTTTCCCTGGTCTGTTCTTCCTGAATTATTAGCGAGAAGATTTCCTCCAGTGTCGGGATCTGACTCATAGCGAGGATTTGTGCGCGCAGCTGGGTATAAGCTTTGTTCAAGCCCATCAGAAAATGGATCGTTTCTTCTTCTCCCCTCGATTTCTTCTGCTTCTGACTCGACGTACAAGAAAACAACAGGTACATTCGTCAATCAGCTTCGCTAACTCATATTGTGCCCAGATTTTGCGGGATTTCATGAAATAATCTATAATCGAGTCTTGTCCCCGATTTAGGTTTGCAATCTGGATCTTGAGATAGTGGAGAGTCGCCATATTCTTTTTTTCGAATCTCTTGCACAACCAATCCCAAATCTGTTTGGGATCGCTAGTATACATGACACTTCGGCTGATATTGGGAGAAAGGGAAGAAATGAGCCAGGTGACGACGAGATATCTCGCGCGCTTCCAGGCCGCCATTCGAAAGGTATCGATGCTCTCCGGTTGAGTGATTGTACCGTCAATGAATCCAATTTTGTTCTTTGCTGTCAACGCTTCCTGCATCGACCGCTTCCAACCCAAGAATCCTTCTCCTCCGGTGAACTTTGGAACAAGAGGGTGGCCAGTCTGTTCTGTATTAGCGACATAGCACTAGTACAAAAATAGCCTATTTTGACGCTTTTATTTCGCCGGTTGTTTAGAAACCGCCAAAATAAACAATTGTTTAGAGTTATTTCGTCGGTTCTTTATAGAAACCGGTGAAATAGATATGACAAAAAAATATAGTTGTATCTATTTTGTCGGTTCTTTAAAAAACTGGTGAAATACGTTACTCTATTTTGTCCGTTTTTTCTAAACTGGTGAAATAGATTCTAATATATCGATGATAATAAAAGCAAAAACCCTCTATCTTGTTCGTCGTTGCACCTTACTTCTCCCCCGAACAGAACTCGCCCACATCGTCGCCTCCTGTGCCACCTCCCCATCTCGCGTCGCCTCCGGTGCCACCCACATCCCGCCAGCCGGAAACCGACTCTAGCGTCGCCTCCGTATCCCGCATGGCCTTCGCCACCTACGTCGTGGCTGATTTTGCTCTCATTCTTCCATGGCTGATGCGCTAAATGTGGTGAGTTCTTTCTTCTCTCCCTATTCCAGATTTTACCCTAACCTGCGTTCTTTTGTGTTATTCGGTGTGAATTTGACAAGAATCTGCTAATGACTGAGATTTTTTTCTTTAATGGCTGTAGAATCAATCTGTGTATAAGTCGAATATTTGGACTTGCGTTTTCTTGGCTGAGATTTTTTTCTTTAATGGCTGTAGAATCGATCTGTGTATATATCTCTAAATAGAAAATTATAGTTCCAATTTCTGTTTTAATTTAGATGTTTTCTCATGTCGATTAGTGACTAGATCCAGCATTATCCTCTGATGATTTCGATAATCGTTTTTCTTTAAGGTGACTTTGACTTCTCTCCATCTTCTTCAAGTTACAAAACTCATTTGTACGATCTGCTCATTCTGTTTTGTTGGGGTCGGTGATTTACTATCATTATTATTGATGCTTTGATAACACACATTTTTCAAACTCAAATTTTACTGGACATGGAACCGATAATGTGCAGGAACACAAATGGAGGAGTATTGAACTATTATGATCTGTTTTGAACTAAAAATCTGGTATAGTGCACACCTTTAATTGCTGCTGTTTCTTACCGCTGTTGCCTTACTCCATCTGTTTTGATTGCTCTCTCATGCTCCATTTAGTCATTGTTATTCTGCACTTTAGGAATTGTTGTACAACAATCTTTTTTTCTGCTGTTTACTAATCTAAAAGAGCGTTATCTGTTACAAGTCTATTCAAACTTGACTTTGGTCTTACTTGATTGAGAGCTGGTAAATAACTCAGATTGGTATTGAATTTTTTTGGCATTGCTGCCATCCCCATTCAGTATTTTTCTTCAGTTTAATGTTTAGAGCCAACAACACTGCTAAAACAAAAAAAAGAACAGCTGTCCTAGAACAATATAATCTATATAATTAATCTGGTCCTATATTTACTTTGAAGGTTGCGGACGAGTAGCAGCCACCTCTTCTCACTGGCGACGAGTAGCCACCACCGTCTTCAGTCGCCGCCCCCATGTAGTTGCGCAGCCGTTGCAGGTAACCACTGTTGTATTTTTGTTTTCTTCAGATTAGTTTGTATGCTTAAAATGAGTTAGATTTGTTATAATTTGTTGGTTTAAGTTGCTGAGTTGTGCATTGTTTGTTATAATTCCTTTCCCATGAATAGTTAGCAAAGGATCCAACACTAGCTTTAGTTGATTGTTATGCAATTTGTGTCACCAGCTTTAATGTCAATGAACTAAGTATGTTATAGTAATTTTATTTGCATTTTAGTTGAAATGTACTAAGATGCATTTTACAAATAACTTTCTATATAAAATAGGCTATCAATTTGATAGAAACGATAAATTCCATAAAAGAATTAGGTGGAAGAGATAGAAATTGCAAAATGACTCTATCCACAACTATTAACTATATCTCTAACAATTACTTTATTTTTTGAACTTCTAACTTAATGTAGAATCATGAATCATGATTGGATGTATGAGTATCGAGGAGAGAGCTACGAAATCCATCTGCAAGAATTTCTCAATTGTGCTCAAGAGCATCAGAGAAAGACAAACGCTGAAAAGATTGCATGCCCTTGTAGAGATTGCACATTGGTCAAAAAGTTCAAAAGTATACATGAAATCAGGTTTCATCTGCGAACACGTGGTTTTATGTCTCATTACAAAAGATGGACTATGCATGGAGAGTCAGATGTAGATAATCATGTTAGTTGTTCGATCAATGATCAACGTAAAAGGTGTAGAACTGAAACCATCATGGATACTATGAATGATTGTCATGATATCCCTAGTGATTCGGGAATCTATGACACAAATGAGCATGCTGATCAAATGAGTGAGATGCTTAGTGACATCCAAGAACATCTTGTTGACAAACCGAGTGAAAATCAACGTTTACTAGATGCATCAAGAAAACCATTGTTTCCCGGTTCCGAGTATACAAAGTTGACAGCCACACTAAATTTGTTCAACTTAAAGGGAAAATATGGGTGGAGTGACAATAGTTTTACTGCCTTACTAGATCTTCTGCATGATATTCTTCCAGACGGGAATGACTTGCCAACAACCACTTATGAGGTGAAGAAATTGATGTGCCCTATGGGAACGAACTATGAGAAGATACATGCATGCCCTAACAATTGTATTTTGTACAGAGGGGAGTACGGCATTTGGACCAGTGTCCAAAATGTTCATTACCACGATATAAACAGAAGAAGCACAATTCACGAACATGTGGGGAAAAAGGCATACCTACAAAAGTGTTGTGGTATTTGCCAATAATACCCAGATTTAAACGTTTGTTCGCAAATGCGAATGACGCACAAAACTTGAGATGGCATGCTGAAGGCAGAAAAGATGATGACAAACTTATACACCCGGCTGATTCTCCTCAATGGAGGAATATCAATAGAGAATTCAAAACAGAATTTGGTGGTGAGGTTAGAAACTTAAGGCTGGGGTTAAGTACGGATGGGATGAACCCGTATGGCACACTTAGTAGCCAATATAGCACTTGGCCAGTTTTGATTGTGATTTACAATTTGCCACCATGGTTGTGTATGAAATGCCGATACATAATGCTATCACTTCTGATCTCTGGTCCCAAACAACCGGGTAATAACATAGATGTATATCTAGCACCCTTGATTGATGATCTCAAACTGTTGTGGGACAATGGTACCGTTGTGTATGATGCGTATAAGAAAGAGCACTTCACACTCAAAGCCATGCTATTTTGCACAATTAATGACTTTCCGGCGTATGGAAACTTATCCGGGTACACAGTAAAAGGAACTTTTGCCTGTCCTATATGTGAGGAAGATACTTGTTCTGAACGTCTGAAATTTTGTGGTAAGAATGTCTATAGGAGTCATCGTAGACTATTACCTGTAGGGCATCCATATCGCAAGAAGATAAAATTTTTTGACGGGAAGGCAGAGAAACGTGTCGCACGATTGCCATTAACTTCAAAAGAAGTGTTTGAAAAAGTGAAGGATATTGTTAATGTTTTTGGCGTTACATCCAAGCCCGTACCCATGAAATACCCCAAACCTAAGTATGTTAAGTAAACATCAATATATGATGTAGTAAGGCTAAAATAAGCCTTAGAAAGATTGGTAGACAATTTAAACCAAGGAAAACACAAGAAAATGCCTTAAGGGCAATTAGGGCAAAAATGTGCTCTAAGCTTGGAGAGACTTGGGTGAGTACCCAAATATTATGATAAGACCTTAGTAATATTCTAATGGTCATTTTAAACCAATTACCAAAGAAAACCAAGCTTGAAAACAAGTTAAAACACAAAATGTGCTTTAAGAAGTCTTAAAGCACATTTTTGAGAAATTGTCTTAGAATTGAGTTTTGAGTGGCTAAATGCCCATCATTACTCTTTAATAAACATGTGTGCTAATTAGTATCACATTAGGAAGCCTAAATCAATGAGAAATCAAAAATTTCAGAAATATGTGCACTAATTTGTGAATAGTGCCAAATAGTGACTAGTTTAAGTTTTAATCAATATAAGTCAATTAGTTGGTCAACCAAGACCATAAATATCTTGGTTATAAGGAGGGGGCCGGTTTTCTAAGGATGAGTCACCATAGACTACATCAAATAAGGAAGAAAAGAAGAGATAAGTAAAAGGAGTTACTATTTGCTTTTATAAAGCAAATATCTTATATTAGCCTACTTTTCTTCTTCTCTCTCTTCATTTCTCTTCTTCCCACGGTTTATTCTTCCCTTCTCTTGCTCCAAAACCGAGAGAGCTCCATCCATGGGTGCTCCACCTTCAAATGCTCACCAAGTGTTCATCTTTGCTCCAAATCAAAAACCAAGTATAGATTTCTCTTAGTTAGGCCAAGACCTATCTTTCTATCTTTTCAAATCCTTCAAAGCTCCATTTTGGTGCCATTAGGAAACTCCATTGATGGAGGAAAATCAAGTTTGAAGAGCCCATTTGGTTCTCCATTCATTCAAGGTAAGGAAAATGTAAGAAAAACCATGTTTCCACCACTTCTTCTACATGGCCGAAAATTTACTACTCATGGGGCTTTGTTTTTATGCCTTGTTCTAGCTTGTTTTATTCACCAAGGACTTGCGGAGGTCCTATTTCATTCAATGCCCAAGTCTACCTTGAGACTTCAAAGGTAATCATCCACTTTTATACCTTAGAACACATTTTTAACCTAGGTTTTATTCCTTGAGGTTAGTGTATTGTTTAGTACTCATGTGAGTCACTGAATATTGGTTAGAACATTGGCAAAGGAAGTTTAAGTGGTGGCCGATATTCATTCAAGAAGAAGGTCTAAGGAGGAAGATAAGATAAGCTTGAGAAAACAAGGTAAAATGCTTACCTAATGGTGGTTTAAGTTTAAGGAATGAGTTTTAGATAAGTACTAATGTGGCTTAGAGCTTACATTATGCAATGGGTTATATAACCTAGGAAAAACGATTTGAACAAGCTTATGAACTTGTGACTAAGGAGCCAATGAGAATGAGTTAGTAATATAAGTTTAAGATGAGTTTTAAGAGCATTATAACTACTATGAGATTGATGGGTGTATTTGCAGGTTGAAAGCTTTTATATATGGGAAATTCAGTGTTTAAGCTTAAGTTATTTAAGGGCCTAAGAGCCATATCATTTAAGAGCCTTAGTGCTATGCATTTTAAGATTATTGCAATATATTGAGTTTGATGTGATTGAGTTGGTTTGGGTGAGAGGATATGATGGGAAAGAACTTGATGTGTGAGAGGTGGTTGAATGAGGAAAATAATGTGTTTGGGCCTGATAAGATACTAGAGAAGCTATGGCGAAATTTGAGTAGAAATGAGTGTTTAGGTGATGGTGGTGAATTAATATGACCTAGGATTTACTAGGAGTCATATAAAGGAAATTGAGTGGAAATGAGTTAACTAAGGAGTTCTTGAGGTTTAGAATGACCTAAAAGGGTCTATGAGGAAATTAGAGTTTAGATGGGTGTATTGAACACACCAAAGTCATGGTTTGAGGAGTGGTAAGACCTGTGCAAATTTGGAGGAGAAGGTGTACAATGCCTTAGGATAATGTAGGTATGAACTAGGGAGTATAACAATGAGAGTTTTGAGAAGCTTGTGTAAGTGTGATGATGCTAGTAGTGGGCTAATGAGGTTTAGTTAGATGGTAATGAGTGGACTTAGGTGATGGGAGTGAAGATTGAAGGAGAATGTTGTCGATTGTCTAGGAAATTGACTAGAAACGTATAAGAGTGTATGATCATGAGGATGGTGAGTAAGATGCATAAAAGAGGTGGAAATGTCTAAGGAGGGTGTTATATGGTCAAGGTAAATGAAGAACAATGTCAAGGTGTTAAGGTAAGGGAAAGCAATGTATAAGTAAGCTCAAGAGTTTAGGAGTGATGAGTAACAAATGAAAAGAAGAGAAATTGTGCATGGAAATGCAAGATAACCTTGGAAGGTTTAGCAAAGGAAAGATGGATAGGTTAAAGATGGAAAAAAATGATGTTTATGAAGTGGTCAAACTGTTAAGGAGGGAGCACTAGGGTTGGTTGAAGTTTTGGTGAGGTTGCAAGTTGGGAATATAAGGAACTATATGATAAGTGTTAGGAGTTTTTGCAAGAATTTAGTAAATGCTTAAGAAGATCTTTGGAGGTTATTTTGATGAGTTTGGAGGATGATTAAAGGTGGGTTTAAGGGTCTAAATGATGTTAGAACACATTAGAAGGCTTAGGAGAAGTTTGGTGAAGATTTAACAATTTTTGGACATGTTCTGGTGGCGTCCGACCCAGGGGTCCGACCCAAGTTTGGGTCGGACGGCCTCTGTTAGACGCCAGTGAAGGGTTCTGTAATGGTCCGACCCAGTTGGTTGGGTCGGACAGGAGAGTTTTAAAGGACGAAAAATTTCTGTAATGGTCCGACCCAGTTGGTTGGGTCGGACGTGGGTCGGACAAAGTAGAACTTTACAATCCGAGAGTTGCTGGAATGGTCCGACCCAGTTGGTGGGTCGGACGGTGGGTCGGACGACCCTTAAGACTTAAAAAAAAAAAAGAAACCCTAAGAGAGTTTAGTGGTATTAAGGGTACCCCATTAAGGAGGCAATGATTACTAGAGGTATAAGGACCTAGGGGATTATGTTAAGTATAAGCTTAAAAGTTTAAGATTAAGTTTGTAAGATTAAGTTGTAAGACTCAAGAGGTGTTAGGTTGGGATCATTAAGGGTTAAGTAAGTTAAGTAAGATAAGTAAGTTGAATTGAGTTAAGTGATTAACAACCTTAAACTGAATGAATGTTTTAGGACCTGGAATTTGGACTCCGGAAGAGAGTAAGCAACCGAACGACCAACGGTGAACGGTACAGTTCTTCTTGTGACCTGCTTGCTAACGAGGTGTCCCTCGGCTTGTGTGCTATTTGTTTTTGTGTGCTCACTAAACAAGATAAAGCATGCAACCGGAATATTATGCTTATTGTATTGTTGTGTGATGTTTGAAAACTAACACAACATACCGTGAGAACTTACTAACCAACGTTTAGTAAGGAAATGAGTGAGACTAAGGAACGCTCCCTAATATGGGTTGATATAAACCGAAAGAGGTTAACCAACAAACATGGTCTTGAGACTACTACTAACTGGAACTTGAGTGAGGAAACCCGGGACTGACTCCGGTCATGCATGCTAAGGAAAGGGGGTCGGTATCTATAGCAGATTCGACTTCCGCTTAAGGACTTGTTTTCGGACTTGTAGCCTAGGGCCGGTTGCCGGCTCAGCTACGCTGGACTCCGTCCAGGGTAGGTGGCATTAAGATGGTGCGGTGGGATCACCTAAATCCCAGGTTTGAAATTAAGCTACAACCATTCCCCTCCAGGAACGGTTTGTATACTGAGAACAAGTTAAGGTTAAGATTAAGGTAAGGTTAAGATAAGTTGCAACCATTCCTCTTTAAAGGATGGTTTGTATTATTAAGACTAAGATAAGCTACATCCACTCCTTTTCAAAGGATGGTTGTTTCTAAGATTAAGATAAGACTAAGATTAAGAGGAAATATAACTTAAGGAGTTAAATAAGTAACTCTCTAATTAAGGGAACGCATTTAAGTCGTTCATTGTGTGTGAACTTTGATTGTTCAAATTTGGTTTGTTGTTTACTGCACTTACTATTATGTTGTGCATCTAATCAACCTCCATGCTATCGACAATTAGTCGTCGTAGCCACGTTAGCTTGGGGGCCATGAGAGGATCGTACCAGTATTCGTGCTGACCCCCTTTGGGAGCTGTTTTTACTACACAGGTGATCATCAGGAGGCGGCCGTCGCGAGAGTAAGAAGGAGGACAAGTGTTAAGGGTTAAGCGTGGCCTACGAGTTGTGCATGTACACTCGTATGGCAATTGAGCTAGTAAGATGTATAGGATGTGAGGGGATTGTAAGAAGGATATGTATTTGGTTAAGGTTGTTATGTACTAATGTTCGGTATATTCTGTAGTCAGACCGTGGCAAGGTCCTGGTGTGTAAAGAATTCCGCTGTGACGTGTATATATATATGCTGTTAAGTTGCGAGACCACGTTTGGATTGAGTTGGGGTGTTACAACCCAAGACCATTTGGAAGAAGCATTGTATATTCTGGGATCTACCGTATTGGACGGTCCTATCAGTAAGACATTGTCTAGATGCGATGCACATTATTAAGAATGTTGGTGAGGCTATTGTTGGCACATTACTCAACATACCTGGCAAGACAAAAGATGGGTTAAAATCAGGAAAGATATGGAAATAATGAACATACGTCCTGAGTTACATCCATTGGATTCCGGAAAGCGAACGTGGCTACCTCCGACATGCTACACCCTTTCTAAGAAGGAGAAGATTTCTTTCTGCAATTGCATTCAATCTATTAAGGTCCCTTCTGGGTACTCTTCCAACTGGAAGAATCTAGTCTCGATGAAAGATCTAAAGCTAATAGGTATGAAGTCGCATGATTACCATGTTCTGATGCTTCATATTCTACCAGTTGCAATTCGAGGAATATTGACAACTAATGTAAGAAAAGCAATTACAAGATTGTGTTTTTTCCTCAATGCGGTTTGTAGTAAGGTTGTTGATGCCAACACACTTGATGCCTTACAGGATGATATTGTGGTTACATTCTGTGAGCTTGAAATGTGTTTTCCACCATCATTCTTTGACATTATGGTTCATTTACTTGTTCATCTAGTCCAAGAGATCAAATGTTGTGGGCCTGTGTATATGAGATACATGTACCCATTTGAAAGGTATATGGGCATTCTGAAAGGAAGAATGAAGAATAGATACCGTCCCGAGGGAAGCATCATTGAAGGGACGATAAATGAGGAGGTAACTGAATTTTTCACTGATTATTTAAAAGGTGCGGTACCTATTGGAATTTCAATATCAAGACAACAAGAAAATTTTGAAGAAAAGGTGTAATTGGTCGAAAGGTTGTGCATATTCCATCACCAGTCTTATCTTCAGCACATCTTTATGTCTTGCGGCACCTTGAGGTAGTTGACAGGTATTTCGATACACACATGAATGAGCTAAAGATTCAATACCCTTCGAGAGATGATGTTTGGTTGACAAATGAACAAAACAGGTCATTTTGTTCATGGTTCAAGGATCATGTATTGAAAGTTGATTCATTAAACCCTGGAGAGTTGAGTGAAGAAATTAAATATTTGGCTATTGGTCCAAGTACTCTTGTCATATCTTATGAAGGGTATGATATCAATGGTTACACATATTACACCAAGAGGCAAGATGATAAGTCAATAAATCAAAACAGTGGCATCAAAGTTGAAGCATCAAGGGTAGAATATGTCGGTGATGATCGATCAACACCAATCAATACTTCAAGTTGGTATTATGGCGTAATTCAAGACATTTGGGAACTTGATTATCATTTTGACAAATTCTTGTTGTGTTGTCATTGTGGTTTACAATAGAACTGGGTGTCGAACTGATGTACATTCACCTTGGTTGTCTCACCCACCCGGCCACAAAGATGATCCATTCATTTTTGCCAATTATTGTGAACAAGTTTGGTATCTTATGATCCAAAAGATCTGAAGTGGTCAGTTGTGTTGCCGGGCAGAGATCTATCAATGTTTGGAAATGATCAGCCATGAGTGGCCTAGATGAGTCCTTGAGGAACTCCACCTGTTTTTCAAATGTTTTGCGTAGATCAAATGCGGATATTCAGATGATTGTTTACGTACGAACGGATCACACGAGTTTTGGGTGGATCCTCAAAAGAAGTGAGAATATATATATATTATATATATTATATCGTGAAAAATTATGTATAACATGAATTTCCTTAAATATGTAGTCTATATATTTTTATTTGAAATCAGACTTTGTAACATGTTTTTATTTTTGTCTTATTTTTGTATTTCAATATGGAGGATGACCCAATTGGTGAGTTTCTTAACTACCGTATCGACGCAACAAGAAAAGTGCAAATCACCACACGTGGTGGCAAAAGGTAGGAAAAGGAGAAATCGACGAAAGATGCGAAGATACACCTTTAGAGCCACCCATTAGAGACACAAGCCGAAGAGATGTGGAAATTGCTCCAGTTGTAAAAGAGCACGTGTCCTGCAAAGGAATGAAAGCAAGCAAGGGCCCCCCAACAAAACCCGTCCAATTTAATCACCTATTGCAGCCAAATGGTGATTGGAAGAATGATTTTGTTGCATTTGCGGTACTTGGTGAAGACACATTGTGACATCAACCACGTATGGAACAAGTGCCCAGGTCACTAAAAAACATGATGTTTGGGATTCTTCAGGTATGCATATTTGGTTTATTTTACGTTAATTGTGTACTATTGTTGTATATGTATATTTTAATTAATCTTTTCTTTATATGTAATCAAGAAACGGTTCAGCATACCCAATGATGAGAATTTGAAGAAGAAAATCCTGTAAAACATGTCTAGGCAATTACAAGATCACAGATTTTACCTTACAAAGGTATATATCCGCAAAACAATGGAGCCGAAAGATGGTGATAAGAGGATGCCTTATGAGAAGTATGACAACATCACTGAATCGATGTGGGATACGTTTAAGAAGAACCGTGAGTCTGAGGAGTTCAAGGTGTTTACAATAACTTAGTTGTATTCTTTTAACCTTATTTTATATACTTGACTCTCTTGAATAATTTTAAATGTACAATGTAGAAACTGAGTAAGCAACAACAAGAAAATGCTAAGAAGAATGTGTACCCTCACTATTTGTGGAGGAAAGCATTGCCCAACGAACGATAGAATGGGAAAGAAGGTCTTCTACCACCAATGTCCGATATGACTGCTGAAACCATGAGTGAGAGGAAACAACAACATGGAAATTAGTTCATAGTCGAAAAAATCCCCGAACTGGACAACGGAATTTCCAAGTGAAGAGGCTAGAAAAGTTGTTGAACGGATTGTAAGTTTACATTGAAGTGAATATTTGAAAGCTATTGTATATTTATAATTGTGCACTAATATTATATTTACAACTATATATGTGTGTAGGATGAGTTGAATGAACAAGTGCACAAGGAGTTGGAATCTTGAAGACATTATCAATTGTCACGTGCACTTGGTAAAAAGATCATCCAGTCGTGCAACTGGATTCGAGGTCATGTATCTATACGCCAAGCATTTGGAAACCCTGGAACAAGGGCAAATGTAGGTACATGATTAGCTACGAAGAGCTGCACGCTTGATAGCTGAGTTGAAGAGAGAAATGCCCAAAGAACTGCTCAATTGAAAGAAGAATTAATGAATGAGGTGTTGTCTCAGATACGCAAGGAAAGGAAGTCAAGAGTATCGAGGCCTACTGCTCCAACTTGATCACCTACAGACTACTCCTATTGGACGTAGTAGTGTCACTCAGCTAATCTGTTTCCTTATGCAGACTTAGAGGTAATGAAGATTACAGCTATAATGTACTTTGTAAAATATTCCTACATGTATTTTATAATGTTATATTAACTGATATTATATATATATATGTAATTTACATGACACAAAACCAGTTAATTGTCACTTCTAATGCCTCATGATGGACAAAGTGTCATAGTTGCATTTTGCTCAACTATTCAAGTCTGCTGCAAATGATGTAGTCAATGAGTACTTCGGTCGAGCCATGCAAAAGTTTGGTTGATGATTTTGTTGCTGAGCATGCGGATCTACTTTTAACCAGTACCTGTCGTGAACAATACACAACAATTCGATCAGCACATTCCATATGATACATGGCCAGTTCGTGGATTCAAATAGATAATAAGTAATCACCTGTCAACTTGGTTACACACAAATCACTTGTTCTTTTTTGGTATTATTTGGTCATTTAATGATGTAGCAAAGATTAATAATGATATATTGTTTGTTAGCAATCTGTCAAAGATCCTGTACTTGACAAAGGAAAAAGAAACCCTTGAGTATCACACGGAGCTCAATCCGCGAACTTCATGCTTAGGGGAGATTTGGTTTATAAAAAGATCCAGCAAACGATGACCCCACACCTCAAGAACCTCTATAATGTCATTGTGTCATTACCACCTGGTATAGAGTCGTGTTAGGTGAGCATAGAAGAGAATGTCATTCATGTGCCTGGGGAAAGGTGGTTGACATATGGATACATGACATAGTTGATGTTTTCAAAGAGACTGGTTGGATGTTTCAATCATCGAATCAACTATTCCGTAAGTGATGATGTTATTTTTAGAGTTTATAAGTACTTTAGCTAATCGTATCTATTCTTGCATGATTGAAATCCTGAATGATCTCATATACTTTTTAGGTATTTGTCTTGTGTGGAGGGAAAAACGTTAGGAGTAAATTAACATTTTGGGTTTCTGTCTCCATCAATTTGTTGTCCCGCAAATGCTAGCAGTGATCTTCAAGGATTAATGAATTATGTCATTTCGACAGTTAAAAAATGTCGTACAAAGTCATACTTATTGCTGCCATACCACGAGAGTAAGTGGGCTTTCACATGTTTAGCTTATTTACTTTAAGTTATGTATTTTTTTGTTCTTATATATGTTTGAATTATCTTGTGATGTTTTTAATTATTTATGTAGGAAACACTGGTCATTGATTGTCTTTTGCATGGAAAATCCACGAGTTTTGTACTTCAATTCTATTGAGACAAACACAAGACAAACATCAGTGTCAATCAGTGCAATATTGACAAAGTAAGGAGTTATATCTCTGACACATATTTTTTCATACAACAAATTTAACAGATATGTGTGTATATATTTCTAATGTGTGTATGTTTTTGTATACACACAGTGCATTCACGCGTGCTTTGAGTGAGTGTCAAATTCAAATCAAAATAAGACCACTTCAATGGCATACAATAGATGTATGTTGTTAAAAATATATTTACACTCAATTTTAATTGAATATGAATATGTTTTATGTAATCTTTTAAGTATGTTTATTTGTCATTATGTAGTGTGCAAAACAACCTGGAGGCTCAGAGTGCGGTTATTATATCATTAGATATATGTATGATATAATGTCAGCAATGGCATGTGTGGATGATTATACATTGGAGAAGGTATGTGTTAAATTATTGTTTAACTAGATTTAATTCATTTGTAACCACTTATAACTATGGATTACTTACAATTTTGTTTTCTTTTTGTCAATTTTGTAGGCATTAAGTCTAGTTATTGGTGAAAAGAGTGTGTACACAAAATCCAGTATTGACTATGTGCTTGAGAGGTGGGCAAATTATATCTCCGGAGCTTTGTATTATTGAAGCTAATTTCTTTAGATATGTCACGATATCTTGTATTATAAGTGGATATTAGTTTTGGTAGAGAATGTTGTAAATGCGCTTGCAAGCGCTTATGTACTGTGAGTGAATATTGCTTTTGGTAAAAATGGATGGAAAACCGTTTGAATGAAAATATCAGTTGTATGGGTTGATTGTAAATACAGGTGCATCTGAATGCCTTATATTGAATATGCAGGTTTGATAATCGAAAATATGTGGGGTATGTACAAAACAAAATAATTTTTTTTAAAATTAGTTTTTTCACCGGTTTTTTATAAAAACCGCCAAAATAGATGGATGTCAAAAATCTGGGCACATCTATTTCACTGGTTTTAAAAAACCGTTGAAATAGGTGACGTTTTCCCCACCAGACATACCTATTTTGGCGGTTGTGATATACAACCGGTGAAATAGAATATGGCTATTTCACCGGTTCTAGAAAACCCGTTGAAATAGGTGAAGTTTTCCCCACCGCCTCAGACATACCTATTTCGGCGGTTGTGCTAAACAACCGGTGAAATAGAATATGGCTATTTCACCGGTTCTAAAAAAATCGTCGAAATAGGTGAAGTTTTCTCACCGCCTCAGACATACCTATTTTGGCGGTTGTGTTTACAACCGGTGAAATAAACATGACTATTTCGTCGGTTCTATAACCGGTGAAATCTATTTCGTAGGCTTTTATTTCACCGGTTGTAAACCGGCGAAATAGGCCCATAACAACCGGTGAAATAGCTATTTTTTCTACTAGTGTCGGCAATTATGGACCTAACCTTCACCTCTGGTTTCTTTCTGGTTAAGTCGGTGGGAAACCCGACTAACCACCAACACTCACTTCGATTATGGCCAAGCTTCCCACAATTTACGCATTTCGTCGAGTCCTTTCTTGCACCAGAGGTTGAAGTGACAGAATTTTTCTTGCTTGAATTCTTGAAGTTGGACCCGGTGTTACTAGTTTTCTGCTTCCCAAAAATTTGATTAGAATTGCCTTTGACGGCTAGGGCGACAGATTGCTCTGGATCTTCCTTCGAATCGTCGCTTTCCCTGGTCTGTTCTTCCTGAATTATTAGCGAGAAGATTTCCTCCAGTGTCGGGATCTGACTCATAGCGAGGATTTGTGCGCGCAGCTGGGTATAAGCTTTGTTCAAGCCCATCAGAAAATGGATCGTTTCTTCTTCTCCCCTCGATTTCTTCTGCTTCTGACTCGACGTACAAGAAGAACAGCAGGTACGTACATTCGTCAATCGGCTTCGCTAACTCATATTGTGCCCAGATTTCGCGGGATTTCATGAAATAATCTATAATCGAGTCTTGTCCCTGATTTAGGTTTGCAATCTGGATCTTGAGATAGTGGAGAGTCGCCATATTCTTTTTTTTGAATCTCTTGCACAACCAATCTCAAATCTGTTTGGGATCGCTAGTATACATGACACTTCGGCCGATATTGGGAGAAAGGGAAGAAATGAGCCAGGTGACGACGAGAGATCTCACGCGCTTCCAGGCCGCCATTCGAAAGGTATCGGTGCTCTCCGGTTGAGTGATTGTACCGTCAATGAATCCAATTTTGTTCTTTGCTGTCAACGCTTCCTACATCGACCACTTCCAACCCAAGAATCCTTCTCCTCCGGTGAACTTGGGAACAAGAGGGTGGCCAGTCTATTCTGTATTAGCGACATAGAGTGGGTCGCTAGGGTCGATGACGGTGTTGGTGTTGGCGGAAGGAGTTTCCGGTTTCTTGCCCAGTGGATCTGCCATTTTTGTTTGTTGTGGATAACTAGTGCTCTGGATACCATGTGAAACCTTGCTATATCGCAAGGGTGATTCTCATTATTATTGATGTAGAATTGGGAGAGGGATTAAGGAATCCTCTAACTCAGAGAATACGCTTATTCTCTATGTGTGTTTAGTACAAAGTATACCATACTTATATGGTAGCGATATGGAAAAGAGGTTGACCGTTGAACCGGTTCAACATGAGAAAAAATACAACAAAGTATTACCCTATAATACAATCTATAAGCGTACAGGAGAGAGCCTAAATACAATACAACCTAATATTCCCTTGATCATCAAATCTTGGACGAGCTGCTGAAGCTAAAAACATGACTTTCCCAACGTAATTCTTGCTTTGACATGTCCGCAACAGATCTTCTTCTCCCGCGAGTAAGTAATAAGTTTCGTCCTTCTTTGTCAAGTAAAACCACTTCTCATCAATATGCACGTAGTTGTACATGCTCTTAAACTTAGGATGTTGATCCAAGGAGCTTTCATCTAGCATAGATAAGCAAAACTCCAAGCGGTTTATCTTATTTCCTTCTCGCAAGTGTGGTTTGATAGCGTTTGAATGACGACAAATCAACCCTCTCTTTAAAAACTGAAACATCGTTGAATAGCTAACACCTACAGCTTCAGCAAGAGAGGTGAGTGTAGTTCGTTGTTGCCATGGAATGTCAAGAATTCTAGCAGGGTCGATTTGTATTCGTTTTCTACCACAACTTCTAGTTCTTCTATGGGAAACATCAACAATTCCACCTTCAGTAGTTTGTCGTGCTTGCTTCCATATTCGTTGTACTGTACGTATGTGTACATTGAACAAACGAGAAACCTCTGTTGTCGTATATTTCTTCAATACTGAACCATTAATACTTCTCGCCAACAAAGCTTCATATATTGTTTGTCTTTTGGAGTTGTGCGTAAACTTACGTCTTTTTATTCCTTCAGAAAATAAATGTTTCAATATTTCAATTTATACATATAATCAAGAAATTCATTTAAAAAATGTTCACGATTCGAACACATTTTAGTGTATGTTCACAATAATAGAAAAAATCACTTCCGTATAATGTGCTAACAATATTTATTGCAGATAGCTTTCAATATTTCCATATACATATAATATCGAGAAATTTCAAACACAATACTTTACCCATAGAAAAAATATTTTACCCATAGAAAAAATATTGCATAAACTTTCAATATTTCATTTAAAACAATGTTCACGATATTTCAAACACAATACTTTACCCATAGGAAAAATATTTTCCATATAATGTGCTAACAATATTTATTGCAGATAGCTTTCAATATTTCCATATACATATAATATCGAGAAATTTCAAACACAATACTTTACCCATAGAAAAAATATTTTCCATATAATGTGCTAACAATATTTATTGCAGATAGCTTTCAATATTTCCATATACATATAATATTGAGAAATTTCAAACACAATACTTTACCCATAGAATAAATATTTTACCCATAGAAAAAATATTGCAGAAAGCTTTCAATATTTCATTTAAAACAATGTTAACGATATTTCAAACACAATACTTTACCCGTAGAAAAAATATTTTCCATATAATGTGCTAACAATATTTATTGCAGATAGCTTTCAATATTTCCATATACATATAATATCGAGAAATTTCAAACACAATACTTTACCCATAGAAAAAATATTTTACCCATAGAAAAAATATTGGAGAAAGCTTTCGATATTTCATTTAAAACAATGTTAACGATATTTCAAACACAATACTTTACCCATAGAAAAAATATTTTCCATATAATGTGCTAACAATACTAATTGCTGAAATTTAGTAATTGATAACTTTTTTATATATATCGTCAAAAATATTGATCACGATTTTTTTTTTGAAATACTCTAATTAGTTTTTATTCATATCTTCACCCTACCTATATTTGAAAACATAAAACCTACAAATTTGATTTTTTTTGTTAAAAAAACTAACAAGCACTACGTATGGATTATGATAATTATACTTAGAATTTAACCAAATTTGTGACACGTACAAGAAAAACATTCAGTATATCTAAGATAAGGATAAATGTACTTGTCATTTGTTGCTTCTACCGTTACTTCATGAATGTCATCTTCATCTACTCTTTCATATTCTTCATCACTGTTTGTATTGTAATCACTCTCCCATTCAGCATGTTGTTCATCCTTGCCTAACATCAACCTCCAACAATGAATATTGCTGCTGTGAATTTTGATTGGTATTGAGATCAATCAACCACATTTCATCTGATGGAGTGACTACTATGTGTGCAAGTTCATCCGTTGGATTTGGTTCAGAAAGGAAGTAAGTACCAACACCATTTTCCTCATTTGAATGTTCAGGTGGTGGAAGATTTAAATCAAATGGAAGAGTAAATGTGTTTGTATTTTGTGTACCCATTATAAAAAGGAGAAAAATGGAGATTATTGTTTCATGATGGCGGTGAGGAATTGAATAGAGTAAGGGAATGCAGATTGTATTCTGTCGTATATATATACACACACTTCTTCAATTTTTACCTCCAACAGAAACCTTCAACTTTTAAGATGAATTTGGGACTGAAAATTTCCTTAACCATTGTTTCCCTCTTCAGTAAATTTTCCCACTCTCAATCAAAATTTGGAGTACCGAATCGTCACAGCCTGCGCTTTTCATTTTGGCCGAGTTTATACGGCTTTACGTACTGCATACAACACTAATTATTACTAATGCAGAGAACTAAAAAGTAACATAAAAAGTGAGGGTATTTTGGACTATAAATTTTATCCTTAATTACTGTGCCACAACCTTAAACAACTTAGAAAAAAAAACAAGAGGAGTAATAAACAAGATGGGAGATAAAGGATCGCCTTGGCGAAGTCCACGCTTTGGTTGAAAAGAGTGACCAGGGTGTCCGTTAATAAGGATTGTAGTGTGGACTGTTGTGATGCATTGTTGTAGAGCCGATCATAATCAAGATAGCCCAACCGCCCAGCCCGGCCCGGCCCGTATTTGTGACCAATGGGTATGGGTAGAAAAAATAATTGGGCGGGTTTGGACAAAAAAAGCAACCCGAATTTTTTTCCAGGCCGGGTTATGGCTAAATATTTTACCCATTTGATGGCCCGGCCCGGCCCGAATGTCATAGTACATCTTACATTAGTATATGTTATTATAAATATGTAAACAAAGTAATAAAATACTTACAATAGTACAGTAGTAATTATTCAACTGAATGGACCGCATACTCTTCGTCTTATAAAATTTGTTTTGTGTCGTGCACACTCTTCAAAATCTAAACTATGTGTCTATACTTTAAAAACTATGTTACTAAATAGAGAAATTTGAGTTAAAAGCGGGCTGGGCGGGCCGGGCTATGGCATGAGCATTTTTTTAGGTAGGCGGGTTGGGGTAAGGTGATTGGCCCGATTGGGCAGGTTTGGACTAAACACTTGGCCCGATTGGGCTAAAAATTTATGTCTAGCCCAGTTTGAACCCGGCCCGTCCGCCCAGTTGAGCAGCTCTTGAACCAAAGATATCCAAGAAGCGTGAAAACCCATGATTGTAAGGACATCTAGAACAAAGGTCCATTCTATACGGTCAAAAGCCTTCGACATATCAACTTTGCAAACAAAGTGGCCCTTGGTCTTAGCCTTTGATCTACGCATGGTATGTAGAATTTTGTGGGAAAGCATAACTTGATCTGAAATTAACCTGTTATGCACAAAAGCAGCTTGGTTGTTGGATATGACACAAGGGAGGACATCAGCAACTCGATTTACAAGAACCTTGGAGATGACACGGTATATGGTATTGCACAAAGAGATTGGCCTGAAGTCCCTGATTGAAACAGCTCCTGGTGACTTGGGTATTAGAACAATATATGTGTCATTCAAAGTGGGGGGCAGCAAGTTGTTGTTAAGAAAAGATAAACACGTTTGCAAAAAATCCTCACTGATAAGGGGCCAAAAGGTACGAAGGAAGGTGCCATTAATCCCATCAGGCCCTGGAGCCTTTTCCGGATGCATTTGATTATATGCCTTGATAACCTCCTCTCTAGTGTAAGGTTGCCCCATTGCCTTATGTGAATTACTGGTACTCTGTCAGCTACACATGCCAAAAGATGAGGATCCTGTTACGGGTTGGATGAGGTAAACAATCTTTGGAAATAATTACGTGCAACCGGCTCAATTCCTGCCCAGGATGATTGCGGAGCATGGGTATCTGATGATAAAGTGCAAATCAAATTCTGCCTGGATCGTATTCTGTAGCGTGCAAAAAAGAAAGCAGAATTGCGATCCCCAGAGGACAACCAATTTTGCCTGGAACGCTGCTGTAGTCGAATTTCTTCCTTCAACAGAAGAGAATCCAAAGTGGAGTTTAGTTCATTCCATCGGTCAATATTGCATTTAGAAGGCACATCATTACCTACCAAATCAATCTCCTGACGTGTTTGATTAAGAAGTCTTTTTTCAACCCAAATTTGTCTCTTTCCCCATAGCTGAAGCTGCTGTCCACATTTCCTTACTTTTTGACAGTAATCTAAACCTGATGAGCGCCATACTAATTGTACCAGTGACTTGCATTGTGGATGAATTGCCCAACAATTTTTGAACCTAAATGGTTTTGGGACACAACGGTGTATTGGGTGAAAGACCAGCTTGATTGGTTTGTGATCAGAGTGACCCCAAGGTAAATGAAAATTAGTTGTTGTTGGGAATTGAGAGAGCCATGAGCTATTGCAAAGAAAACGATCCAAACGACTGCGTGTATGTCGATGACTTGTGCTCTTATTTGAGAAGGTGAACTTGGATCCCATGAACCCCAAGTCATGAAGATCACAGTCTAATAAACAAATACGAAAAGCATTCATTGCAGCAAAAGAGCGATTTCCCCAGCCATGATGTTCATGAATATATAGGACCTCATTGAAATCCCCCTCAGTACCCATGGCCCACGCCATTGCACATTCAAATACCGAATCAAATTCCATGTTTTCCATTTCTGTAAGTGATCAGACCATCCATACAAACCAGAAAAACGCCATTGATTCCCCCTAGCTCCTATTACAACATCGACATGGTGACTAGAGACACTAAGCAGTTACAGCCAAATTCACAGACCAAAAAGAGTAACCCCAGCCTTTCGACCAATACTATCCCCACCCATCCAGTAGTAATTACGAAAGCAGCTGGCAAAAGAACGCAGCTCAAAAGTTGATAGCTTGGTCTCAGCCAAGAACACAAAAGTTGGTGCTTGTTGATGGATGACATCCCTGATCCAGTGTGTGTATCTTCACTCTTACCCCTCTTAGTAACCTCCTCTATAGTATGGACTTCCTTGAGCTCGGACTCAGAAGAAGAACATTGCACCATTATGATCTTACGTTTATGGCCATTCAAAGCAGTAGGTGATTGGGGTATCTCGCCTTCCTCCAAAACGGGGTCTAGGTTAATATCTACCATTAGATGAGCACCACCATCCATAACATTAGAATTAGCAACAACGGGGACAACAGTAGGGCATGGGGGCGGCATAGAGTGCCTGATGGTTGATGAACCATCGTCATGGGAATCGTAATGCGATCGAGGAGTTCCAGCAGTTCCTTCCTTGAGCCACATGCCATAATTAAACTCCTCCTGAGTAGCTTCTGTGCGATAAGGGCAATCGTGAAGAAGATGACTAAAATGACCACATAGAAAACATAGGTTAGACAGCCTCTCATATGTCAACAACAAGATTGTTGGCCTTTCTTCGATAGTGATGGTGGTGAAACGGAGAAGAGGGTGTGTAACATCAATATTCACTTTCAGCCTCATATAAGATCCAACTTTGCGGCGGTCAAACTCTGCATACTCCATGAAAACCCCAATCTTATCCCTAAGGCGCTTCACAAACATATGGCTCATAAATTGTAGAGGAACATCGTGCACATGAACCTAGAAAGGCACCCACCTGAAATCATGTTCCCTGGGAGCTATTACTTTGTCAATAGCAGAAAGAACCAGAAGGCTCCCATCATGAGTCCAAGGGCCACGGGAAAGGATCGACGCAAAAAACGCTTCATCTGGTAGTCAAAAAAAGAAGAAACTCACCTTCCAAGCTACAAATTTGGAGTGTATATTCACATTTTCAAGCTCTGGCAATAGTACGTTCCAGCACCTTGATGTCAATATAGCGGTGCATGAGCAGTTTACCCAGAAAACAGCACTGGGTAAGAGCTTCAGAACTAGAATCTAGCAAATCATCAACCCAAACAGATTCTTCCTCAGCGGCAGTGAGTGAGAGTTGGGCACAGTGGGCAGCTAAATCGGTGACTAGCGGTTGTGGCGGTGAAGTTGCCATTGAGAAAAAGCGCAAAGAGATGGTGGAAAGTTTGGAGAAACTGAGCAAGGTACGATGCAACCAAGAAAGATTTTTGCATATATGTGTATGTAGAGCAAGAGTCAGGGAAGATGTGGATGTGAGTTGATCGAAAACCCAACCGAAGTTTAAGTAGAAAATGTAGAGCCAACGATCAATGCCATGCGTATCTAGGGCTAGAGGTAATGATGACTTGCATGGATTAAATCGATACTTGTTGATTAGAAGAGATGGAGACGTGTTATGGAGTCCATAATCCATCGACAGATTAGTGGGATGAGTGGAAGTATTACTGAAACAACGCATACAGGGGGGAAGGCGAGGGGTTGGCTGATGAAAAGTCACATTGGGAGAAAAATCACTTCGGCAGGAAAACAGCTTATAGTGTTTTTTTGGACATGCGCTAAATTTATGAAACTGGTTACAAAAGAAGCCTAGGTGTCGTTCTATGGCAAGCTAATGGTTGATTAATGTGCTTTATTATTATTTTGGGTCTTATTTGATGACAAGTGTCAATTTAGTATTTGTCTAGTTGATATTGGTTAAGCACACTACCATAGTTAACTTGATAATAAAGCTTCAAATATTAGCTTTTTGGCTACAAAGAACGAACACAGAGTAACGAGATTCACGTTGTAAAATGACATTATTTAGTTGGCTACATTGTTAGCTTGCATAAGAAGAAAACATAATGAGATGTGAGAAATGTAGTTAAAATGGTGTTCAAAATAGGTACTAAGAGCTACTTTAAAAGAGCTATTATTTTAGATTTATGAGGTTATATGGTAGATCTCTATTAGCCTAGATACTCAGTACGACCATCAAGCTCAAAGAGTCACTAATCCACTCTGTAGTTTTACTAATGGGTCATGTTATTACTCTATATTTGTAATGATACATTGGTCGATATATAAACATCTAATATAAAGAGCAGGCTATAGTGTCCTTGTAGTGATTGAACCATTATTTTACATTTCCCTTTGTTATACGCTTCTATCCTTTCTCTATGGTATCAGAGCCTTGAAATTGTCATAGCTGGCGTTCTTCTCTTTCACTATTTTCTAGATAAGTTGTATTTAATATTCTGCAAATGCGGGCTCCTCTAGAAGTGTAAGTTCCCAAACGGGAACAGGTAACAATGTTGTAACGGCTCCTCCCACTAGGTCTACAAGTACCCAGTCTATCCTCTCAGCTGCATCAAACCTGGTAAAAGTAAAACAACTCAATTTTGACTCTGGAAAGGAACTTTGTTACCTTTTATTAAAGGAAATGATTTATATAAATTTGTTGATGGAACTCATGCTTGTTCTAATGCAACTGTAAATGGCGTTGCTAATCCCAGATTACTCTAAATGGGTTCAGCAAAATAAATTAGTTATCACTACCTTGTTTACCTCTTTGACTGAATTTGTGTTAAGTCAAGTGTTTGGTTTACCCATTGCTAGCGGGTCTGGGATGAGCTACATGTCACATATGCAGCACAAACTAATGCACATTTGGGTTAATTACATCTCTAGCTTACGTCCATAGAAAAAAGAGGCAATTAGGACATTAGCTCCTACTACAATAGAGCTAAATCGATGATGAGTTCTTTGGCTGTGATAGGTCATCAAGTCTTTGATAAGGAGTTTCAAAAATACATTCTTAAATGTCTTCCTCGTGAATACAACTCACTTGTTACCAATGTTCTTACCATATCAAAAGTGTGCACTCCTAGCCAGCTCCTTAATTTAATGCTCCCATTTGAAGTTCATCTGACTCAACAGAAAAACCAGCTCAAACCGCTATGTCAGGAAATTTTTTCGAAGGAAGAAATCAGGGACTATATAGGGGGCGAGTTAGAAACTTTGATTCTACCTGAGGAAGGGAAGAAATTCATTTAATCCTACCTCATGTTCATCCTATACTCACATCACAGGCTCACCAATGACGTGACACTAATACCTTTTACTTGTTAGCAAGATACAGGGTTGAGTGTTAAATATGTCACAAAAAAGGGCATGAAGTTGCTAGTCGTTACCACCAATGTAATCAAGGTTGGACTTTCCAACCTAGGCCACCAGTTTTTATTTCTGCTAATGCTACAGGGCGGTTTTAGCCCTCTGAATGCATGCCAGACACGGGGGCATCTCATCATTTCATTGGTGACTACTCTAAGCTTAATGTTATTATTGACAATTATTAGGATGTATATATGATCAGTCTTGGAAGTAGTGATACCCTACCAATCTCACATCAAAGTTCAAGAGTTATTTCTACTAAAAACTAGTCTTTTTTTCTCAAAAACATGTTACATACTAGAACCATGCATAAGCATCGCATCCCAGTAAGCTAATTTTGCCAAGACAATAACACGTTTTGAGTTTTATGCCAATTCTTTTTTATTGAAGGATCTGGATTCTTATAATGTTCTTCTAAAAATGAAAGCTATAGATGAGATATACATCTTCCCCACAATTTATTCTATTAGCTCAACCATATCATTCCGTTTAACTACTCCACGGATGTTCTTCAAACGTGTGGCATCATAGGCTTGGGAATCCATCTCAAGATGTCTCCCAGTTTACTTTAGCTACTTTTAATCTTCCTGTTTCTACATAGGTCAACAATGAATTACTCTTTGCTTGTTGTAAAGGGAAACTACATGATTTGCCTCACTACTCGACCAACTCTATTTCCTTGCACTACTTTGACCTTGTGTTTGTGGATATTTGGGGGCCATCCTATTGCTCTTTTATTGCTGGTTTTCATTATTTCCTTCTAATTATGGATGTAACACCCCTACCGCTGATCCTGTCATTATCTCACAAATACTTACCTTTGCAACGGATATCACATACACAACGGTGGGTGTACAATGCCGTTAGCCACCCACTGACTAACAAGGCCAATTACAAATACCACATACAATCGGCTGATGAACTTGAATATACCGAGCACTCTATAAAAATAAATACATTATGTTCCATAATCAAATCATAATTCCAAATACAAACTTCAACTCAATACTATACCGAGTTACTACAATTCTCAAACTTGCCGGTATCATATCGGTCTTACAATTCAACAATTACTATATAAATACAACGGTTCACAATTAGCTACCCATGCTTAAGTAGCAACCCCGTCCTACTCTCGAACGGTGTTCAGTTTCGGTACCTGAAGGTAAAAACAGTGCCCCATTGGGCTCAGCAAAAGCTGTATATCAAATTCGCATACCCCGCGTGCTAACGGGGGTACGCCTACTACTTTGTCAAGAACATGAGATTCATTTAATTCAATCATCATGCAAGGTAGCAATACATTGTATATGTACACTAGCACACGCATTCAACATTCAACCATGGAATACAATTCCTAACTAACACATCAAGGTTGTTAGTTCATAACACTTACTCTTAGGCCTTGAGGGTTTCTTCCTCATTTATGCCTTAGTCACTTATTCATTGTCCTCCCATGATCTTGGGTTACTCTTACTCAAGCTCTCTTATACTCAATCTCTATTCAAGTTCTACAACTCTCGTTCTCAATTCTCAACTCTCAATTTCAATACTATATCCTCAATTCTCAATTTCATACTTAACTCTCGATCTCAACTACATACTTAACTGGGTATCTTTTAAGTCATTACCCATGACCTCCGGGTAGAGCCATACACAAGACTCACCACCGGGCTTACAAATACTAGTCTTACTTCCCCGGTTTTGACCCTACTCTAGGTCTAGCATAGTGGGAAGGTTCGACCATCAACCGGAGCCATACACTTAGATTTTCAAATACTCAACGTCCGTATATCTACCGGACTACTCAATTTCCCAAATACTCCTCTCTCGAAGTTACATTATAATCATAAAGATCAGCCTAGATGTATCTCTCTCGATATCCTCTAATAGCTTAGGGAATTATTTCAATTTCTAGTATTCTCAGATTTAAGGGTTTCCCCAACGTTTCGAATACTTTTATGTTCGGGACATTTTCTCATACTAGGTCAGATCCTCGTTTTATAGGTCGACTACTTTTCTAAGGGAGTTTGATGGTCCCTTATCATTCTTTTACTTCTCTCAAATGATCATATCTTGTACTATCATCATCCTATAAATAGAGGTTCATTGCATACTTCCACGACTATTTGTTTATGGATTATTTCCATTCGGTTCTCTAACCGTTATCGGGAGCTTAATAATCCCGTACCACTCTCTCACGTTCTAGTGAGTTCATAGGTTGCATTATCGTTTCTTGGTTTGATAGTTTTCGTGTGTTTCTACGTTTTCGTTATTTCGAGAAATGACTCTTTTTACGAGTCACTAACCAAACGATACTCATCTACAAGTTGGTCCCTATCACTAGGTTAGACCACACAGACATACAAGGGAGGTTAGTACACACATCATGCATCAAGATATACAATCAAGCAATAGAATATTTTTCATACTTTTATCTTGATTAAGTTGGCACACAAGCACACAAATCAGTGTAGCACTGTTAGCATACAGGGCATGAGATAATCATTCCTTACACCAATGGTTACTTTACCACGTCGCCTTACGTTTCTCGGCTCACACTTGTCCCACTGATAACATTCGAAATGTTTCTATTAACATTAAAGTATTACGGCATGTAAATATTTACTATTCCCGTACTTACCCCATTATCTCGTTAACTTAGGTTTACTCAAGTGTACTTAAGTTTACAACTTCTCATTCACTTCTCACACTCGTTTACTTAGGTCCTAAGGTGCATATTCTTCTCACCATCATTACACTCCCAATGTCTTACTATTAATGCCATTTTTCTTTTCTTTTTTCTTTTTTTTGTTTGACCCGACCGACCTTGCCTAGGGTCGGTCCCAAGGTCGTTCGAAGTCAGTAGGTTACGGGTTTACAAAATTTCAGTCCGATCGACCCTACCAAGGTCGGTCCCAAGGTCGGTCGAAGTCAGAAGACTTCCGGATTTGAAATTTAAGCCCGACCATAATCGAGGTCGGTCCAAGGTCGGTCCTACCCAGTACTAATTTTAATTACTCACTTTGAACTCCAAATTCACCTCAATTCTTTCCCAATCCTTTCCTAATCATTTCCACATGTTTTCTACATGTTTTAGTACGCCTAAACACTCCTTAAACATTCCCAAATAATTCGTCATGCTTATACTCCATTCTTGCCCAATTCTCACTTTTGCACTCATGCACTCTAGTGCATTTTCCAACCTTTCTATAGGTAGTTTACCATACCCTCAACTCATTTGACCATTCCAACTCCCTTCTAACCATTCACAAATTCATTACTCAAGGTCATCCTCCATTTCCAAGGTCATGCACCATATGCCTTTTTCCTAGAAATTCAAAACACTAAAACACCTTCTTTGCTACAATTTTTACTCTTCCTTCTCCAACTCTTATATCCACATTCAAGGGTGGTTAACTAACTCAAATAAATCTCTTACAACACCTAGTTAGCTTCCTAGGTTGTTCTCTCCCATAACAACACCTAAACACTTTATTTCTACTAAAATTTTGCCATAACTTCCCTACAATATTTACATTGCCCAAAGCATCACTTCTCACCTAATTCATCTCAAATCTAGCCACACCCATATAGGGTCCTACCAGCACACAATAATTCACCAAGCTCATCCAAATCTCATCAAGCACAATAATATACACAATAACTTAAATGCTTGGCTCTTAGGCCCTTAAATCATAATTCAATCACAATTCTCCCCTCTAACTACCAACCACATTTCTAGTAAGGTTTTGGTTTCATTCATTTAATTACCCATCCAAATATCCTAATACATATAAAATATACATTAAGGTAGCTTTTCTTACCTTGAATCCTCAAATTCTCCTTTTCTATTCTTTTCTCTTCCTTTCTCTTCTTTCTTGAAAATTGGCCAAAGGCCTTGGAGTTGCCCAAACTCTTTGGAGCTCTTGAAGAGGTTTTAAGCCTTGAATCAAAAGGAGGGCTCCACCACCATTGGAGGCTTGAACCGATGCTCAAATCAAGAGAAGAACAAGGTATCAAAAAGGGGGTAAAATCGGCCAAGAAGAAGATGAAGAAAAGTGAGCTTTTCTTTGGAACCTTTTTACCTTGAATGAAAGAGGGGACTTCAAGCTTCAAGGAAATGCAATTCTCTTCAAAAATGGGGGTAAACCCATGGAGGTCAACTTTCTCCTTTTGAGATTTTGAAAAGAGAGAATGATAGAGCTTGGTGAGGGGAGTTCAAATATGTGATTTATTTTGCATTTGGAGCTCTAATGTGGCTTGAGCATGAAGAGAAAAAGGGGAAGCCATTGGAGGCTGCAAAAATCACCAGCCAAGGTGAGGGGAGGAGTGCTGCCGACTGGATAAGAAAGAAAAGGATAGAGAGAGGGAAAAGAGAAATGAGGGAGGAGAGAGAGAGGGCTACCTTTTTTTACTTTTCCCATTTTCTTGCTTTTTGATTTATTAAATTAGTAAGCTAGTCTAGTGTGTGTGCGAGGCTGATTTATGTCTTAAAAACCGGTCCCCATATGCACATGTAAGCTGGAGTGCTTTTCGTCTTTTACAAGAAACACTCGTTAATTTACCCGGTTTAGCACTATTCACTAACCAGGCCCGTTTTCCGGATTTTTCTTGTTTCTTCAATTTTTAATGGATCTTGAGCTTCCATTGATGCTTAGTTATAGTTATATAGTTAACTATAATTTTTACGGGTCTGTTTGTGTAACACCCCCAAACACTGGCCTAGGAGTTAGGGGTATTACACGCCGCGTATTATTACATAATAACGCAAGGCTCTAATAAACGTTCTAAAACAAATAATCAAACAAGGCCCAAAATGAATACTTGCATAAAGTATAAACCAAGAGATGTGGAAACATCCCAAAAGTCATTACAAAACCCACCAAACGAATGTCAAAAGCGGAAGCTAACTGAAGAGGCCCAAAGGCTCAAAGTCAAATACAATGTCTCAAAAAGAACCGAAATAACAAAGCAAACTAAACTCTAGAAGCCGAGCAAAGTGACCCTTGCTGATCAATCTGCAATGTTAGATAGAGTAGGGGAATGAGCAAACAACTATGCCCAGTAGATGACCAACTTCATCAACCAGCATGCTCAAAACATTTTAAGAATATTAACAAATCAGAAGGAGTCGCAAGGAGTCCATAAACATGTCAGAAAATAGAAGCAGAAGTCCACATAAAGGACTAAACAGAGTCAGAGCAGACAGAATCAGAAAACAGAGCGGGACACTAGTTAATCACAGCATACAGACAGAACGAGCAACCAGCTCGTGAACAGAACGAGGAAACCTCACTCGTAAACAGAACAGGTGGAACACCTGTGAAAGAACGGGGAACATCACCCGTGAAACAGAAGGATCCTACATAGCGCGCTACGAGACAGCGAGACCAGCCATCCAAAGGTTCAGACACAGAGATAACTAGGTCCCAAAACAGAAGCTTAAAAAGATAAGCACATGTGCACCAAAGGCACCAGAAAGCACATAAGTAGCTTGGAAATCAGAAGGGGAATCCAACCCCGCAAACGGTAGTCAAAACGGAGCCAAACGAGCAAATATGGTCAAAACAGAGCCAAGTCCGACATGTGTCCGGACATCAATGTTCGGACACAGGTCGAACCTTAAACAGAAGCAGAGACAGAGGTGTCCGAACATCAAAGCTCGGACGGATGTTCGGACTCTTCGGAAACCAAATACGTGTAGTCCGAACATGTGTCCGAACGACAAGTTCGGACACAGTCGAAGCAAAATCAGAAGAAGGAGATAGGTGTGTCCGAACTTCTGTCCGGACTTACAAGTTCGGACATCATTCGAGACTTGTAAGTCGGACTCGTCCTCGCACCCCGTCCGAACATCGAAGCTCGGACGGAAGTTCGGACACGCAAAACTCAGAAATTCAAAGCGCAAAGGGCATGTCCGACTTCCAAGGTCGGACGGAAGTTCGGACGCGCCGAAAAACCAGAAAACAGAGGCGATTTTCACAAATCGAAGCACCAAAACAATGTCAAAACATTATGAGTTTGCAGAAAACAACCTTGGGGGTTTGTAGTTATCAAACAACGCAAACGGACTGATTCATAAACATAACGCAGAGACAATTCACACAATAAACCAGAATCTGAAACACCCCAAGGCTGAACACACTAGCCGAATCCATAAGCCACCTACCTCGAAACAGCAGACGAAACCCAAATCTAAAGCAGCAGAACCCAGCCAACGCAGACCGAAACGCAGATCGAAACGTAGTACCAATTCACTGAACCAACAACAAAAGCAGAGACAACCCCAACTCAGAAAACAGAGAACTCACAACCCTGGAACTGCCATTGACGAACGCAATTCAAATCCTTACCTGATTCTGCCAACGAAATCGCAGAGGGACCAACAGCAGAAGAAATTGATCGACACAGGAACCAACGCTGAATCACAATCAGATTGCAGAGGAGATCAGAATGGGGAGAACTCATGGACCGAAGAATTAACTAACAGAGTAATTTGACAACTCTACCTCGAAGAAACCAGCAATTCGCGATGGCGGAGCAATCCACAGTTGAATCTTGACAGCTGAATCAAAGGAGTCTTGACTGATCGAGAGAAGAAGCGGCGTTGAGAGAGAAGAGAGAGAGGACAATGAAGAGAGGGGTACTGGCGAGTCGTGAGAACGTGATTAGAAAGGAGTAATTAAGAGGATATGGAATAAATTAGGTTAAGGATGTTATTCTCACCTGAAAATCAAATGGGAAGGGAAAAAGACTTTCTCGTCCCCAGCTTAATTAGAATGGACCTCCTTGTCCTGAATAATGAAATATCTCAACATAAGACAACGTTACACGAAATAAAATTGTAACGAACCTTGAGTTATAACATCACCTCCCCCTTAAAAGAATTTCGTCCTCGAAATTAAACGTACCTACTGCCCGAAAAGGGTGGGAAACTTAGAACGCACTTCGCTTTCGACCTCCCAGGTCGCCTTCCTCTGACTGACCCGACCACTGCACCTTCACCAAGGGCATGGTCTTACTCCTGAGCTTGCGAACATCTCGCTAAAATCCTCGGAGCTGCCTCGAAGGTGAAGTCCTCCCTCAACTGAAGCGGACTGAAGTCGATCACATGCGACGGGTCCGGAACATACTTCCTCAGCATAGACACGTGGAACACACTGTGGACACCAGCCAACGACGGTGGCAAAGCTAAACGGTAGGCAACCGGTGATCCTCTCCAGGATCTCAAAAGGACCCACAAAGCGAGGGCTAAGCTTGCCTCTCTTCCCAAACCGGACTACTCCACGGACTGGAGAACCTTCAGATACATGGTCGCCCACCTCAAACTCTAGAGGTCGTCTCCTCTGATCGGCGTACTCTTCTGACGACTCTGAGCACAAGCAGCGCTCCCTGATAGACTGAATCTTACTCACAGCATCCTCGACCAAGTCCGGCCCAACAACTGCTCTCCTTCAGATCATCCCAACAGATGGGTGATCTGCACCTCCTGCCATACAAAGCCTCAAACGGGGCCATCCCGATACTAGTCTGAAGCTGTTATTATACGCAAACTCTATCAGCGCCACATGCTGATCCCAGCTGCCTCCAAAGTCAAGTACACATGCTCTGAGCATGTCCTCAAGGACCTGATTCGTCCTCTCTGTCTGCCCGTCTGACTGAGGATGATACGCTGAGCTGAACGACAACTTCGTCCCCATAGCCTGATGCAAACTCTGCCAGAATCTGGATACGAAGCGCGGTCTCTGTCAGACACAATCGAAGCAGGAACTCCATGAAGGCGTACGATCTCGTCCATATACAACTGAGCCAAGCGATGCAAACTGAAGTCTTCCTGACAGGCAAGAAATGAGCGCTCTTGTGAGTCTGTCCACTATACCCAAACGCATCAAAACCCCTCGGAGTCTTAGGCAGTCCCATAAAATCCATACCGACGCTCTCCCACTTCCACTCCGGAACGGGAAGAGGCTGAAGCAAACCAGCTGGTCTCTGATGCTCGGCTTTGACCTGCTGACAGGTCCGACATCTGGATACAAAGTCTGAAATGTCCCTCTTCATGTTGCTCCACCAGAATGTCTCTCGGAGGTCCCGGTACATCTTCACACCTCCTGGGTGTACCGAGTACGGGGCTCCATGGGCCTCCTGCATAATCTCTCGCCTCAAAGCGTCGTCTGCAGGCACACAAACACGGTCTCTGAACCTCAGGCAGCCATCCTCTGCAACTCTGAACTCAGACTCCTGACCAGAAGCAATCCCATCTGATCTTACTCAACCCAGCGTCGAGCTCCTGACTGGCCTTGATCCGGTCGATCAAGGTAGGCTGAATCTGCAACGCTGCTAACACCCCAGACCTCTCTGGACGGACGACCCAGATACCCATACGCTGCAACTCGAGAGCAGACCTCTGCACCAGACAAGGCAAAGCGGCCCAGACGGACCCCTCCTACTGAGCGCATCAGCAACCACATTCGCCCTACCCGGATGGTAGAGGATCTCCAAATCATAATCGTGTAACAACTCTAGCCACCTCCTCTGCCTCAAGTTCAACCCCTTCTAAGTGAACAGGTACTTGAGGCTCTTATGGTCCATATACACCTTGCACGCAGCTCCATAGAGATAGTGCCTCCAAATCTTTAGAGCAAACACCACAGCAGCTAACTCCAGGTCGTGGGTCGGATAGTTCTTCTCATATGGCTTAAGCTGACGAGAGCCATACGCAACCACCTTCCCATGCTGCATCAGAACACACCCAAGTCCCTTATGGGACGCATCACAGAACACCTCTAGACCCTCGGTCCCCTCTGGAAGAGTCAGAATCGGCGCAGTAGTCAACCTCTTCTTCAACTCCTGAAAACACAGCTCACAGGCCTCACTCCACTCGAACTTCACATCCTTCTGCAGTAGACGAGTCAAAGGGATCACTAGCTTGGAGAAGCCCTCCACAAACTTACGATAGTAGCCCGCTAATCCAAGGAAGCTACGAATCTCTCCAACATTAGTAGGCCTGGCCCACTCAGTAATAGCTCTAATCTTCTCCGGATCCACGGAGATACCATCCTTGGAGACAACGTGTCCCAAGAATACCACCTGGTCCAACCAGAACTCGCACTTCTTCAGCTTCGCATACAGCTCCTTCTCCCTCAGAGTCTGGAGAACGGTCCTCAAATGCTCCTCGTGCTCCTCAGCACTCTTGGAATACACCAAGGTCATCAATAAATACTACGACGAACTGTCCAGAAATGGCTTGAACACCCGGTTCATCATATCCATAAACACAGAAGGCGCATTCGTCAGACCGAATGGCATCACTAGGAACTCGTAGTGTCCATAACGAGTCCTGAAGGCGGACTTAGGCACATCGTCTGCCTTAATCCTCACTGATGATAACCGGACCTCAGATCGATCTTCGAAAACACCTTAGCTCCTGCTAACTGGTCGAACAAGTCATCTATGCGCGAGAGAGGATACCTATTCTTAATGGTAACCTTGTTGAGCTCCCTGTAGTCAAGCGCATGCTACCGTCCTTCTTCTTAACAAATAACACTGGCGCTCCCCAAGGCGACACACTAGGGCGAATGAAGCCCTTGTCCAACAACTCCTGCAACTGAACCTTCAACTCCTTGAGCTCAGCAGGCGCCATGCGGTATGGGGCCTTAGAAATGGGCTGAGTCTCAGGTGCGAGCTCGATCGAGAACTCCACCTCTCTGATAGGGGGAAGCCCAGGTACGTCATCCTGGAACACATCTGGGAAGTCTCTGACCACTGGAATCTCCTCCAACTTCGCATCCTTGCGAACCTCAGGGATGTAGCACAGATATCCCTGGCATCCTTTCCTCAGAAAGCGAAACGCCTGCATAGCTGAAATAACTGGCGGCGAGCACGGGAGTCCATTCCCTGCTACAACTAGGCGGGGCTGACCCGGCTCCTCAAAAGTGACTCTCGAAGCAGCACAATCAATGTGGGCATGGTGCGCAGCAAGCCAATCCATGCCCAGAATCACATCAAAATTTGTCATCTCCATCGGGATGAGGTTAGCACACAGAGTCCTATCTCTGACTAACACAGGACTATCTTTACAAACAGAATTCAGAAGCATAGAAGAGTCCCTAACTAATGGACTATGCACACACAACTCAACACCCAGAGGCACAACAGGCAAACCGAGCTCACCCACCAACTCAGCAGAAATAAAAGAGTGGGTGGCTCCAGAGTCAAACAAGCAGAAAACAGAACGAGAAGACAGCTGGAGAATACCTGTGACAACCTGTCAGTCGATCGGTCTCTCTCTCCAGCCATCGAGTACACTCTGGCCTGGCCCTGGGGCTTCTTCTGCTCAGCCCGGTCTCGATCTCTGGACTCAGATACAGATCCTCCAGCTCTACCTCCAGAGCTACCTCTGCTCCTCTCGGCCTGAGGGCAGTCAGCGATCCTATGCTCCAAGGATCCACACTTGAAGCAGGCTCCGACTTCCTGTAGCAGTCCTGACCTCGGTGAAACTTGCCGTAGACCCGGCACTTCGGAGCGGGAGCTGACGAAGACGAACCACCTCTATCTCTCGAACGGTCTCCAGGGCGGTCTCCAGCTCGGTCTCCAGTAGACTGCTTCTTCTGAGAAGCAGACTGATCCCTCCTGTCGCTCTCGTCGGACCTCTGCTTCCTCTTCTGGTCCTTCCCTCTAGACTGGCGGCCCCTCAAATCAGCCTCTACCAACAGGGCGACATCAGCAACGTCCATGAAGGTCTTGTGACGCAGGGGCGTCACAGCAGAGCGAATATCCGGCCTCAAGCCACTCTCAAACTTCCAGGCCTTCCTATGCTCATCCGGCTCAGGTGCAAATTTCGACAGCTGATGAATTTACGACATACTCCTCAACGCTCATGTCCCGACCCTGGCGTAGTCGGTTATACTCCAGAATGCGCTGATCCTTATATACGTCGGGGTAGAACTGTTTGTTGAACTCCCCAGTGAACTGGTCCCACGTCCAAGGCTGTGGGAAATTCCCCATCACAAACCTCCACCACTCCTTAGCCTCGGCCTTGAAAAGAAAGGGGCGAAATCCACCTTCTGCTCCTCCTCAGAGCCCATGACTCGTAGCAAGTCCTCGACCTCAGTCAACCAATGACTGGCCTCCTGGGGGTCTCCTGCCCCGTCGAACGACGACGGCTTCAGCTTCATGAATTCTTGAAGCGCCATCACATTCCGGCCTCCAGCATCAGCCCCAGCTGGGCCTGGCCTGTAACACCCCTACTCTAATCGACTCCTAATCATCTTACTTAACAATATAATCGCAGCGGTAATCTCAACAAGTCAACTACTAGTGTCACCGTTCTTACTCGCCCATACGAGTAATAACGTGCTTCCTGATATATTCTTACATACGAAACATTTTCTCGCAGTGACAACAAGAGATAGATCTAAACTTCCCAAACCAAAATATAATACATTCACAGTGAGCTTTCTAAGTATCCAAAACCTATACACGTTTCTAGGTTCGTATCAAAATGCAACAGTGCATGTTCGAATAACTGTAATCATACTACCCAGCGCGTCACTCTCTTTGCCGACACCGGAAGTTGCATACCTGCAAAAATGGTAGTTTGTGGTATGGAATCAGCCCCTGCTGAGTATGTTATTACCTGACTGTCATGCACCCTCGGACCATTCAGTTATTTGGTCGAGAGCATGCAAACCATTTTCATGCAAATAGTTTAATATTAAATCTGTAAAGCAACATTATATTTTGCAGTAAACTCAAATAAAATAAGCCCCCGGCTCCACACATCGCATCGTAATAGACCACTGAAAGCGTTGTAACGCTTATATGAGTACGTAGACTCCACTCCAACAACACCTGAAAGTTCATAGTTGAGTACGTCGACTCGTTCGACGAGCAATCCACAAAATCCACACACGAGCACAGTGACTCGACTCATCCAGTTCACACACAGATATAAGTACAGTTAATTTAATTAGTCCAATTCACAACACACACACTTATGAGTACAACGACTTATTCAATCAACACCACCAACATACCACATATGGCCACACAGCGTAACCAATGAACAACAAGGCGAAACAACGAGAATTATAAACGGGTATGAACTCTCGTCTTTGGCATGCACGCCCAAATAATGTTCGCCTAATGTACGAGTTATTATAATCGTTCGTAGTTGTTCGGTCATGTCTAATGACAACGTCTCATTAGAACGACGTGTCTCTAAGTTACCCATCTCTTTGGCGGGTCACCCACGGCAGTAGCCACTCCAGCGGTAGAGTCTCCGTCCTACGAACAATCTGTAGTTCGTTGGAAATCTATCCTGATACTTACGGTTACCACACGGTATCCTAGTATCGTTAATGGATCACATTTCACAGCAAGAGCCACATCCTCTTGATAACTCATCTATACCATCGCATCGTTTTATTACTTTCCTTAACACGATAGACTAAGGTCGTTAGTCTAATCCCGAGTATGTCGACTCGGAATCCAGTGTTAGATACGAGAGCGGCGTTAAAGAGGCCAATGCTCCGTATATAAGTCTCAGATAATATATATATATATCTCATTATCCTGATGCTACAACGTTTACTTACGTTCCTTATATTACACATATAAGGTAGCATCACTGCCGCTAGTTCGTTTTATAATATGTTCACATATACGAACAGTACTGTTATCGCACAACAGTAATAATAAAACAACATTAATACACAACTCAAGCATATTAATTCACACAAGCAGACATTCAATCTTATCACAGATTTTCACACAATGTCTGAACTGAGGAAATCCTCAGAGACAATCAAGCCACATAAATAACATACCGTTCACCCTGGTGTATTACGGTGGAGTATGAATCAGCAAGATCCTATGCTCCGTGTGTCGTCTCTAACAGTCTATACAATACATAATGCTACTGATTAGCATACTGTATAACAACACAAAATAATACGGTACCCCGTACCGTCACTAATAACTCCCGGTTAACCCCCCGTTATTAACTGTCAATGTTGGTCGGGCTTTCGGTTTAACTCGAGATTGGAAAAGTGTTACATTACATGCGTAGTCTTATCTCGTATATTAACATACTTATTGTTGGGCTTTGTTATCGCATGCAACTTAAACGTATATTTGTAGATCGTATAGTTTGTTTCTTTATTGCATGTATGATTCTTCGTCATGCACTATACATCTCACCTTAGTATTTATTTTTCTAAGGTTAGTTTTCCCAAGTGTAACGTTGTATAATTCATATGTACAAATACTTTGAATTATATAAATCCTCATTATTTCATGTACACTCTTAACATTAGAATTCCATATCCAATGTTTATAATTCTTTTCCCTTCATCTATCATTTTAATTGTGGTAACACATAGTTATTGAACTATATTATATTTTCCACACTATGACATATATTTATTTATATATATGCATTATAGGGCTATTTATTATATGGTAAGTCATTATAAATATATTCATTCTTTTTGATGAATACCTCTTATATATAAATGTTACAGCTCTTATAACATAAAAACCATATTATAAATTTCATTCCAAAATAGTAATATTTCCGAACCGCACCTATAATTCCCAAATATTTACAAAATCCACCACATAATTTATATAATGTTATATTATAGTTATATAACATATATTATGACATTTAAGTCATTAAAACAATTATAACCTATAGTTATTTTTGTTATAAAATCCAAACAGCACTTAAACTCTCGGTTTTTAATTAATTCCCACCAACTTCCATAACTTACAAATCAATCCCAAAAATATATTCCATTGTTACACTTATAATGTATACCTTATATTATAATCCTTAAAACCTAATATATTTAAAACCCATAGTTATAATTCTCCAAAATACCGAGCAGACCCCATGGTCTATTTAAATTTAATTTCCACCATTTAACTTTCTATATTCACCAATTTACCCCATTTTTAAAATATAGTTTCTAATATCACCAAAACTATATATTATACATATATCTTCATAAAACCTTATATAAATCCCAAAATTACCAAACCATACCAAAAGGTTATAAATATCATTATTAACCTTATACTTTCTCTAAATCTCGGTTTTACCACATATGTTACCCATGTGTAACAATGTTATGAAATATCTTATAATATACCTAGATAATTCATAAAACTCCAAATTACCCCAAATCAACTTCTAAAAATCCTTAATAATCTAAGGTTTGTACTAAGCTCCATTTAGTACCCCTAGTTTTCGGAAATCACAATACCACCCCAAGACTTATAAATCTTTTACAATTTAATTATTATCTTAATATAAGGTAGTATTTTAATTCCTTAAATTCTCCAAACTTGGTCAAGGTCTCCTACATAGTCAACTTGACTACTAATACCAATTGGGACCCAAACTTTCGGTAATTACCAACAACACCCCATACTTTTCTATTTTTACAATTTTACCAAAAACTTATAAAATGTTATACTTTTTATTAAATTCATTTAAAAAGCCTAAATTGCTCTTAATTTACCCACGTCTTTCTAATTCCTTAATAATTACGAATTGGCCCCAACTTTAATTATAAGCATAAATAAAACTAAATAAGCTTATAAACTTAAATTAAAATGGCCTAATGACATGGCCTTATTACAACCTTGAACTTGCAAATAAATTACACAATAAATGTCTCAAAATATCACATATATATATTCGGCCTCACTTAGGTTTAATTATTTTTCCACATAATGTCATAATTTGACCATTATGTTAATTAAATCCCTTAAATGACTAGCTTAATTTATCTTAGCCATTTTTTTCCATTTTTAGGTCAATATGACCTATTATATACATTCACTCTCGGCCATATATATATATGCTTAAAATTACAAAAATCATAAGTTTAAGGTGTTTATACCTTGATTTATCCTTGTATAGGCTCGGTCACTTGTAGGAAAATTCACCACTTGATTTAGACATGTTTAATACACAAAACAAGATATGGTTACACTCCAAGCTTGAGCTTAACCATAAGGAATAATTAATGTAAGATTTAAGGCAAAAATCACCTTAAAAATGCAAGGGAAGTTCTAGGTATTTTTGACCTGAACCAAACACACCACAAGGTGTTAGATCCACCATATTGACATAGGAAATAGTTAGATCTCGAAATTCTACCTTGTTAATAGGTTTTACCTTGGAAAAATGCCTTAAAAGAGAGTATTTCTCTTGGATCTCGGTCACCCTTGCTCCAAATGGCTAACCAACAGATTCCCCATGAAAAGGAGAAGAAGATGAGGCTATGACCAAAGTTTCACAGCCAAACTCGAAGGGAATCAAAAGTTATGAGCTTAAAGCACATTTTTACCTTAAAATGTAGATTTGAACAACCTTGGTCCCTCTACTGGTCTCATCCGAGTTTAGCTCTTGTTCTAACCTTAGAACACTGATAATAAGCCATAGGAATTGATGAGCCACGAAATTTAGGTGTTGGTAGTGAAAAGATGAAGAAAAAGAGCTAAAAATGGCATTAAAACACTTACATTAGGAGCTAGGCTTGCCTTCCATGCTCAAGAACAGACCTTGAGAGCTTCAATGGAAGGGAGGAGCTCGGCTGGGATGAGTGGGAACGGACAAGGAAGGAGAAAGGAATGGGTAAGGTTTGAATTATTTGAAAAAGTAAGTTAATTATCAAAAAGCAAATGTATTAGGTAGCATTATTGTCAATCAAGGAATTATTTTGCCTCCTCTCTTATTGCCAGCCGGCTGCCATGGTCCAAGTGGGTCAATTTATTGACCATTGACCATGCTTGGTCAATATTGACTCACGCGGGCCCCACTTAGGGTTTTATTAATATTTTAATATTAAATTTGTAAAATTCGTAAATTTCTGGAATTAAGTTCCTAATATGATATAATATGATTATATATCATATTTAAGGATAATTATAATTTTTAAGCCCATTAAAAATCAATTTAAAAGGCAATCTCGCAAAACGTGCTTTAAGGAGTTTTAGCGCACATTTTTGTGTCACAGGGTTTCCTGAGCTTAGTTCTCCTTGAGAATGGTTTTATTGTGTTCCTTGATTCATTATAATACTTAGGAATCCACTTTGGATCTTATTTGAGGTCATACAATCTTTATGGTGTCTTAAAGCACATTTTGGCTTTACCGATCTTAAGGCGGTTGTTTTGCCTTGTTGAGATCTTTTAGATTGTTCCTCAATAATATTTAGATATAATATAATCATCTTAGATCATTAATAGATCATTTAATTATATTTTAATGATTAGGGGTATTCATGGCCCACCAGCCAACTGTCTCCTCCAGCTAGGGTCCACCACCTACAGCCATAGGTCTGTTTTTAGCTTAAGTGTCATTAAACTGCTGAATAGCATCAGCAACATTTCCTGGAGCCCTTCTTGGCGGCATTTCTACAAAAGTCCAACAGCAGGCAATTAGACTCAGACACTAGCACTAATGTTCTGACTGATGGCCAACCTAAAATCCCAGCAGATTAGAACCCAGAGCTTGACACCACTAAATGTAACACCCCCAAACATAACTAAGGAGTTAGGGGTATTACACGACGCGTATATATACATAAAACGCAAGGCTAATAAACGAACTAAAACAAATAATCAAACAAGGCCCAAAACGAATACTTGCACTTAAAGTATAAACCAAGAGATGTGGAAACATCCCAAAAGTCATTACAAAACCCACCAAACGAATGTCAAAAGCGGAAGTAACTGAAGAGGCCCAACGGCTCAAGTCAAATACAATGTCTAAAAAGAAACCGAAATAACAAAGCAAACTAAACTCCGGAAGAGAGCAAAGTGACCTTGCTGATAATCAGCAATGTTAGATAGAGTAGGGAATGAGCAAAACAACTATGCCCAGTAGATAAGACCAACTTCATCAACCAGCATGCTCAAAACATTTAAGAATATTAACAAATCAGAAGGAAGTCACAAGGAGTCCATAAACATGTCAGAAAATAGAAGAGAAGTCACATACGATAAAGGACTAAATAGGTCGGAGGCAGACAGAATCGAAAACAGAGCGGGACATAGTTAATCACAGCATACAGACAAAACAAGCAACCAGCTCGTGAAAGAACGAGGAAACCTCACTCGTAAACAGAACAGGTGGAACACCTGTGAACAGAACGGGGAACATCACTGTGAAACAGAAGGATACCTACATAGCGGCGTACGAGACAGCGAGACAGCCATCCAAAGGTTCAGACACAGAGAAACTAGTCCCAAAATAGAAGCTTAAAATAGATAAGCACATGTGCACCAAAGGCACCAGAAAGCACATAAGTAGCTTGGAATCAGAAGGGAATCAACCCGCAAACGGAAGTCAAAACGGAGCTCAAACGAGCTAAATTATGGTCAAAACAGAGCCAAGTCCGAACATGTGTCCGGACATCAATGTTCGACACAGGTCGAACTTAAATCAGAAAGCAAGAGACAAGAGGTGTCCGAACATCAAAGCTAGGACGGATGTTCGGACGCTCTTCGGAATCAAATACTCGTAAAGTCCGACATGTGTGCCGAAACGACCAAGTTTGGACACAGTCGCGAAGCAAAATCAGAAGGAAGGAGATAGGTGTGTCCGAACTTCTGTCCGGACTTACAAGTTCGGACATCATTCGAGATTGTAAGTTGGACTCGTCCTCGCACCCCGTCCGAACATCGAAGCTCGGACGGAAGTTCGGACATAGCGAAAAACTCAAAAATTCAAAGCGAAACAGGGCATGTCCGAACTTCCAAGGTCGGACGGAAGTTCGGACGCACCAAAAAACCCAGTAAATAGAGGCGATTTTACACAGATCAAAGCACCAAAACAATGTCAAAACATTATGAGTTTGCAAGAAAACAACCTTGGGGGTTTGTAGTTATCAAAACAAACACAACCGGACTGATTCATAAACATAACGCTGAGACAATTCACACAATAAAACCAGAATCTGAAACACCCCAAGGCTGAACACACTAGCCGAATCCATAAGCCACCTACCTCAAAAATCAGCAGAAGAAACCCGAAATCTGAAGCAGCAGAACCCGCCAACGAAGACACCAAAACGCAGATCGAAACGTAGTGCCAATTCACTGAACCAACAACAAAAGCAGAGACAACCCCAAACCAGAAAACAGAGAACTCACAACCCTGGAATGCCATTGATGAACGCAATTCAAATCCTACCTGATTCTGCCAACGAAATCGCAGAGGGACACAGCAGAGAGAGAAAATTGATCGACACAGGAACTAACGCTGATCACAAACAGATTGCAGAGGAGATCAGAATGGGGAGAACATGGACAAGAATTAACTAACAGAGTTATTTGACAACTCTACCTCGAAGAAACCAGCCAATTCGCGATGGCGGAGCAATCCACAATTGAATCTTGACAGCTGAATCAAAGGAGTCTTGACTGATCGAGGACGAAGCGGGTTGAGAGAGAGAAGAAAGAGAGAACAATGAAGAGAGAAGCGTACTAGCGAGTCATGAGAAAGTGATAAAAGGAGGAATATAAGAGGATATGGAAATAAAGTAGGTTTAGGATGTTATTCTCACCAGAAAATCAAATGGGAAGGGAAAAAGACTTTCTCGTCCCCAGCTTAATTATAATGGACCTCCTTGTCCTGAATAATGAAATATCTCAACATAAGATAACGTTACACGAAATAAAATTGTAACGAACCTTGGGTTATAACAGTTTGACCACTTAAAGTCACGTTTTCGGGTTTTCTCAAAAAACGTGCTCTAAGACTCCGTTAATGTTTTAAACCATTATTTGGATCCGTTTTCTTTGGGAATCGTTACCACATATTATTTAGGCGTAATTAAGCCCTAAGAATCCATCTAGGACTCTAACCGAGGTCACATACCTCCTATGGTTGCGTAACGCTCATTTTTACTATTTACGCTTTTTAAGCGTTTCTTCATTTCTTTTGGCTTTATTTTCTTCACCAAAATTCTTTAGGCACTATTAGGCCCTTAAATACCATATTATAATTATTTAATCACCTTTTTAAGTTCAGGATATTTCAGTGGATGATTCTAATACACATGGTTGTTTCCTCTCTCTCAACTATGAAGTTGGTGATATTTTCCCAATCTTCTATAATCTGGTTTCTACTACATTTGGTACTAAAATCAACTCTATCCTACCTGAAAATGGAGGGGAGTTCACAAGTTCTTAACTCATTAACTTTATAGAAAAATAGGGTCTCTCATAGACTTAGATGCCCATATTCTCATCAACAAAATGGATCATTAGAGTGTAGAAACAATATTGTAATGGACAGAGGTATTGCTCTCTTAGTTCAAGCTTCTATCCCCATGGAATTTTGGTCATATGCCTACCGGACTGCCACCATCCTTATCATCCATAAACCTATAAAATATTTAGCCCACAAACGCCCTTGAAAAACTCATGAAACATACATAAGCTATCCTACAAAATGGTCACCTTATATTTTCCTTGGATATGCACCCAATCATTCTGGCTATCTATGTTACCATGTTGAATTTCAAAAGTTATATCCGTAGAGATGTTGTATTCCAAGAAAGTCATTTTCCTTTTGCCTCTGAACCACTCATGCCATATGTATCCTTTCCACAGAACCTCACATTACTCAATTTGTCCTTGTCTATCTTCAACCACACCAACATTACCTATAGACAACCCTCAACCTAGTACTCCCTTATCTCCCTCTCATCCTCCTTCTCCTATGCCAACTGAATCATCTCTTCAACACTCACCCTCCAATCAACCTAATGATCTTCTGACAACCCCAACTCCGATACTTCTCATGCTCACCCCAATTCTAACTTTAACCTCCCTACATACTAGTCAAGTCCTCACTCTTCTATATACTCACACTCTACACCTAATGTTTCACTAGAACATCCTCATAACACACACTTCGTTCAAACCAGATCTAAAGCACACATTTATAAACATCATGTTCGCCAAGATGGCACTATTAATTGAGATCCTCCACATCAACTTCATTCTACACAAATTGAAAACACATTTATTCCTGAAGAACCATATTTCACTCAAGCTATTAAGTACCTTAAAAGGAAATAGGCTATACAAGCTGAATTTAATGCTCTATAACACACTAAAATATGGAAACTTGTCCCATACAGCCCAAATAGGAATGTCTTAGGGTCAAATGGGTAATCAAGACAAAAATAAAAGATGATGAGTCTGTTAATAGGAGGATGGCATGTTTGGTTGCCCAAGGTTTCTCTCAAAGTTATGGCTTAGACTACCAGGAAACCTATAGCCCTATTGTATAAATCTTTACCATCATAACCATACTCTCTGTTGCTAAATGGGGTAACCTATTTAGCAAGTGGATGTCTATAATGCCTTTCTTCATGGTGAGCCGGAAGAAAGGTTATCATCAAACAACTTCAGTTTTCAAACATATTGACTTCCATCATCATGTTTGTCAGTTATGGAAAGCCCTATATGGGCTCAAGTAGTCTCCTAGGGCTTGATACGCTAAAATAAGCTCATATCTCATTCAGATTGGCTTCACTACTTCTGCGTTTGACATCTCTCTTTTTCATTTTCAAATAAGGTAAAGAAAGGGTTTTTGTGTTAGTATATGTGGATGATATTCTTCTGAATGGTACATCTTGTATTTTGCTACAACAACTAATCTCATATATCTATGCTCAATTTCCTATCAAACCCTTGGCTCTCTCAAACACTTTCTTAGAGTAGTTGTAGCCCGCACCAAACAAGGCCTTTTTCTCTCTCAGTCCCATTACATTTTAGACATCCTAAAACATACCACATGACCCAAGCTAAACTTGTTCCTACCACCATGACAAATACCCATGACCTTCATTCTCAATCCTTACCTCTATATCGAGATCCTATGTTGTACAAGAGTATAGTTGGGAGTTTGTAGCATTTATCATTCACTATACCTAATATCAGCTTCATTGTCAATCAGGTCTGTCAAGTTATGCATAACCCAATAAATATACATTGGAAGTCATTCAAGAAGATACTAAGGTATCTGAAGCTTACCTCTGGTTTCGGTATCTTCTTCTGTACATCCTCTTTAGGCGGACTCTAGGTTTACTCCGATGCGACTGGGATGGTTGCCCTAGCGATTGCATATCTACTTTAGGCTTCCTCATTTACCTCGGTGTCTGATAAGTGGTGAAATAATGTAATTATAAGGTCTTTATTTACCTTCATTCTATGTTGTTCATGACCTATTTCACCACTTTATAGATTATTTTGTGCTTATTAGTGACTTATACATTTTGTTGTTATTTTAGGTAAAAGCTCATTGGGGCGTGAATTAAGGTGCAAAACGAGATGCTCAGTGCTTAAATGAAGTCTTGGAATGTGTGTCAAGAATCAAAACGGGACCAAATAGGAGCAAAAATGATATATTTGGTGGAATATGGGGGTTGTCCGGACTATATGTCAGAACCCACCCCATGGAAAGCTACTAGATGATTTTTGGGATGGTTTAGGTATCTGTCCGAACCTACATACCCGGACCACCACTTAAGTGACACCTAGACTTATAAGTCAGGACATATGTCCGTACGTGGTAGAAGAAAGGACCAAAGTGCGCCGCGTCGACATGGTCTGGGTTTATAGACCCGAACTGTAACACACCTACTCATAAATCCGTATTAACTACCATTTGCAGCATAATTAAATAAATGTTTCACAGTGGAAAATAAAGCCAATCGTTATAACTCTGGGTGTTACTGCCACTACTCACCCATATGAGTAGTGAAGCATTTGAACTCAACATAATATAACACGCTGTGAGGAGAGATAGGTAACCAATATATAAAATACTAAAGGCTCAGCACAACCGTTGAATATTCTACTACGTAATCGTCATGAACCTTTAAACTCCTTAAGTTAATTAGTAGAGTTGTCATGCAGGTCATTTACATGCAATTCCATTTTACATGTATATAATAAAGTTGTAAGTGCGGTAATAAACATCCAATAAGCATCCAACGTACATACACAAATCCACACATAATTTGCACATATAATCAATTCGATAAACAAGTGCATACGATAATGATACGAAAGTTATTTCCTTTGTCGGTTCTCATTATCTGGCCTTCAAGGCCTTTGTTCGTTATTCACTTTTACAAGAGATACTTGGAGTCTCATACTAACATTTAGCTAACTTTTAATTATTCCATTCTCTTAACTCTTAAACTTTGATAGTTGTCGTGTTAGAAGACGACATGTCTCCAACCAATTCCTTACCCATATTAGATGGCGGGTCACCAAAGATAGTAGTTGTCCCCTATTGTAGGGCATCCGATTCCTCCTTATCCCTATTAGATGGCGGGTTACCAAAGGCCGAAGCCATCCCCAGCAGTAAGGCTTCCGTCCAACGATCAGTCTGATCTATTGGAGTATAATATAATGAGTGGACCTATAGCAGTTATCCCCTCTATTGTGATCACATTACGCAACCAAGTAATCGATGATTCCTTAATTTCTCCTTATATTTAATTCTTTTCACCATGTGATTAAGTTCTCCTAATCCTCTTACCTATGATCTACTCTTAGGTTATAGTGAATAAGTCCTCCAAGTCATTGTCTTGTAGGTCTTTAATGTTCACCTAGAATTCTTCTAGGTTACTACCATGTTCGAGTACATATTTCTCTTGAGAATGGTATTACCGATTCTCTGGCTAAGGTACTTAGGTCTATTAAGGATAGTATGATGTATCTCGTTAATCGTTCGTGAGTGATATTTTCTTATCTGTTGTCATAACTTGTTTCGAGTTTGCATTCGGTATTGCCTCAGTTTGAAAGACATTCGTGCACAATTAATAATGTGATGTAGTTGGGCAATTAAATCGCATAAGCATATTAATACAAATGCACACCTATCACTCTTAACAAGCATCACATAGATATGTCTGAACCCAAGGGAATCCTTAGGAACATTCGGATCACGCAATAACATACCGTTCACTGACAGAGAGGTACGCTGACGTCCTAGCACGCATCGTCCTCTAAGTACTCAGCTCTGAAATATACCACTAAGTGTTAATTCACCATAATCAAATGTCTCGGTATTCTGAGTAACTACTAATCCTCCCGATATTTAACCCGTGATTAATCGATCTTCGTTACTCAGGTAGTAACAAGTTTGGGATCAGTTATTTAATCCATTAATTATGTTAGTAATTAACATGTTGCATTATGTTACAACTTAGGATTTTTCTCACATTTCATATCTTTTATCCATAAGTATATAGTTAAGTCAAGTTCCTTAGGTTTTGATAATAGCAAACCTGTGTTGTTTATCTGACCTGTTTGTCTAAGTATGAAGATCAGGTAAACAGGTAAAAGAGTGGCTTAGCACGCAAGTTTGCAACCACATTCAGGTCAGGACTAGTGCCCAACCAATTAGGCACCTGTCTATAGAGCTCAAGCGAAGCTCCTAGCACACACAACACTAGAATAACACAACGATGACTCTCAGCATCAGAAATGTTCAAAAGACCAAGATATACCAATCAAGAGTAAGTAAACCAACAACACATATGTTCACATACAAGTTGTTAAAACTCAAGAAAAAGTCTTTTGGAAGATAAAGCAATTATGAACAAGATAACAAGACATAAACTTGAGCTATAAAGAGACATTAATTAAGAGTCATTAATGAAGCCATCAGACTAGGCAAGTGGGCATCACAAGAGCAACCGACCACCTAAACTCTTGCCTCCAACGTGTCCAAGTAGTGAGCGACGTGTGTCATGGCTGCGCCTACAATCAAGTTTGAGATCAGCCTATCTTATGTAGAGCTATTCTGTAGGGAACAAGAGGTAATCGTCTCTTAGTGTATAGCTCATTATAGTTTGGTCGTTATAAGTTAACTTGCTTATGTGTGTATATATATATATATATTCAATGAATGTCGCATTGAACATGCATGTGATACACATGTGAAAAAGAAGAACAATAAGTATAAGCGTGAGTCAGATGGTGTGCATTTGAGTGTGTGTGTGTGTTTGCTAGGGAGTTAGTGAACAAGGTTAGACTGTGTAATCAACTTAATACTTTTGGAACTTAGTAGACTGACTAATCAAGGAATGGTTGGGGAACCATAGGCCTGCTGTCAGGAAGGGTAAATGACTTTGGTGATAAGTCCAGAATTGTCCCGGAGTCCATAGGTTGGGCGAAGGGAGATTGAGTGAATTTCTATTGTGCAAATTCTCAATCGAAAAGGAGTTTTAAGTTTGTGAATTATCGCATCTCTATTTAAACTCCTAAATTTACCTGACTCAATGACACATCCACGACTGGTTGAGGACGTATCCGGAGCACTAGCTAGTTTCAATTGGTATTACACTAGTAGAAAAATGTTTTTAATGACGGCGTTTAAACCACGGTTAAAAGGAAAACCGTGGTTTAAAGTTTATAAACCACGGTTTTCATAGAAACCGTCATTTAAGGTACACGCCAGAGTTCATATACCACGGTTTTTGGAGAACCGTCGTATATAGATTACTGATATACCACGGTTTTTCGGGCAACCGTGGTATATAGTACATGCCAGAGTGAATATACCACGGTTCTTTGGGAACCGTCGTATATAGGGTACCTATATACCACGGTTCCTAGGAAACCGTCATTTATATTGCACACCTTACTATATTAAACCACGGTTTTTTTGTCAACCGTGGTATATAGTCTAGGCGGGATTTTTAATTTTCGGCGCAAATTTAACGCGACTCTTTCTATCTATTCTCTTATATTCTCACGCTAATTTTGGAACCCAAACCGACGAAACTCTCCAACTCTTCTTCTTCATTCTCTTCAATGTCACGGTAATTTTGGAACCCAAACCGACGAACATGCTGTGCAAATCTTCTTCATTCTCTTCAACCTCATGGTAATTTTGAAACCCAACCGACGAACATGCTCTGCAACTCTTCTTCATTCTCTACAAGTTCACGGTAATTTTTGCAACCCTCACTGGCGCACAAGGAACATGCTCCGTCCTCACTCATTCTCTTGTTTTTTGGTATTTTTTGCAGCTTACAACAAGAACAAGGAACACATGCTCTACATCATCTCCACTCAGTGCAATTTTCGCAACCATAACCGGCGAACAAGGAACATGGCCTCCATTCTTCATTCTTCTCACGATAATTTTGCAACCCACCCCGAACAAGGAACATACTACGCCAGAGTTCTTCACTCATTATTTTGCAACCCTAAATCGCAAACAAGGGACATACATGTTCTATAGCCTCTTCATTCTCTTCTGTTGCTCTGTTTGAGATCTGTGAAGCGACGCTACTAAATCGCCGGCGATTTTGAAAAAGAGTTCATAGACTATAAACCACGGTTATATGTATAACCGTGGTTTATTCGTTGATTTTATAGATAATATACCACGGTTTTGACATTTAACCGTCGTATAAAATGGCTTTATACCACGGTTCTGAACTTGACCGTCGTTTAAAACCGGTGAGGACCGCGTCCAAAAACGGCCTTAAACGACGGTTATGTGCAAACCGTGGTATATAGTCTTCTTTTAAACGACGGTTTTCAACCGTGGTATATAGGCAATTTTCTATATACCACGCGAGCATAAACCACGGTTCCTAACCATGGTATATAGGCAAAATAACCGTGGTTAAAAACATTTTTTCTACTAGTGTTAGAGCCGGTCTCTTCTAGAAAGCTAACTACTTTAGAAGAGGATCAATGTCTCACTCAGCCCCTACTAGCATCAGAAGAAGGGTTGTTCCCAAACCGACCACCACTCTTCAATTGAGAAAACTACACTTACTAGAAGAACAATATAGAATTTCACATTAGTCTGACGATCTAATAACTCAAGGAGAATACACTTTTTAAGATGCTTAAGGATCAAACATATCTGTAGACAACATGACAGACGATCATATCAAAAGGTTGGTATTCATTGCACGAGCTGTAAGAATCATTCATTGTGAATTACTACCTGAGTAATATTCTAAGATATCCTCTGCTAAAACTACCAAAGAAATTTGGGAAACATTGGAAGTTACCAACGAAGGCAATGATGAAATCAAGAAAACTCGCATTGAGCTTTTACTTACTCACTGGGAGATCTTTAAGAAAGAAGAAATAGAAAGCATTTCTGAAATGCACACTAGGTTCACCAAGCTAATCAATGAGATGCTTGTGCTTGGTAGAACTATCTCAAATGAGGATCAGATTAGGAAATTCCTTAGATCACTCTCTACTTCTTTCGATAGCAAAGTCAATTATATGCAAGAAGTCCATGATCTCCCAAAGATGCCTCTGGATGACATGTTGGGATCATTGATGACGTTTGAACTCAAGCTACAACAAAGAAACTCAGAAAGCATAAAGAGGGAAAATGGCAAGGGTATAGCCCTACAAGTAGTTAAAAATGAAAAATCTGAATTAGAAGAAGATGATGATGAAATGATCCTGTATGCCAAAAGGTAGTTCAGGAAATTCTTTAGAAACAACATGAGAAGAGGAAAATATTCCAAGGAATATGATGATCATAAAAAGAGAAGCATTGACAAATGCTTTGGATGTTCAAAACGTGGATATCACATCAAAGATTGTCCACAATGACCCCGAGAGGTCAACGATTGAGTCAGGAAACCTGTCCGAAAGCCTCTCAACAGGAAATCGAAGAAAGAAGCCTTCATTGCCGCATGGGGAGACTCAGAGCTCAGTGATGACAATCAAGTCATAGACAGTGGCAAATCAGGAGATGAAGAGGCTCATCTTTGCATTGAGGACATATGCTTAATGGCTCGAAAAGAAACCGACGAAGATGAGAATTTAACTGAGGTAAATTACTCTCAACTTAGAAGGAAATTCAGAAAGCTGAACTTCCAGGGCTTAGAAAATTTTCTCTCATATTGGTTGATCAATTAGAAGTACTTGAAACTGAAAATAAGGAGTTTTCTAATGAAATTGAAGATCTAAAGAACAACTCAGATAAAAACAAGGTAGTAAAACTCAACGATCCATTAAAAAAATTGCAAGATGCCTACTGTGAAATACTCGTTGCTCATGAAAAGTTGAATATGGGAAAACAACCTGAAATGGATGAATTAATTTCTGCTCTTAGCAAAAAAAGAAAAAGAACTAGCAACCCTCAAAGAAAAATGCGTAGGATTAGAGAAAGTTGCTATAACACCCAAATGGAATGGTAGATGTTAGATTGGGTACCTAGCGGGCACCCATCGGCAAGGAGTTTGTCACCTTTGCAGACAATCTAGTCACCATATCTTTAGATGTCATAGAACACGATTTATATGACATTGGCAACTAAGGAAAATTGGATTAAAATGGGTGATAAAAGAGGATCAAAGAACAGAGATTGTTGGTGATAATGGGCCTAAATATTTTTGGGCCCACAACTATCCCCAACTAACTTGTTAAGTGCAGATCGAGTGGGAAGGATCACTGCTGGTACATCAATAGCGGGTGCTCAAACACATGACTGGAGACAAATGGAAGTTCCTCCACTCGAATCAGAAGGCCAAGGAACCGTTTCCTTTGGCGACAATCAAAAAGATAAAATCATCGGTGTAGGTAAGGTTGGTTTGTCATCAGAATATGTTATTGACAATGTCAACTTGGTTGATGGGTTAAAATTCAATTTACTTAGCGTATCTCAAATTTGTGACAAGGGAAACTCAGCTCATTTTTATTCTACACATTGTAGCATAATAAGTCTGAGTATTGGAAAAGAATTTTAAGAGGAAAGATGGAAAATGTGTATATAGAAGTCTAGAGGATATTGACAGTTTAAATCTTCCATGTCTAACTGAATCATTAGATGACTTTACAATATGGCACAAAAGACTAGGTCATGTAGCATATTGTTGCCAAGAAAATTAGTCAAAGATCAGTTGGTCAAAAGTCTCCCTGAGATTAAGAAATTTGAGACCAATCTTTGTGATGCTTGAGTGAGAAGTAAGCAAACTAAGACTTCCTCCAAATAAAAAACGTTGTGAGTATGTCCTTTCAACTAGAACTACTTCACATGGATATATGTGGACCAATAAGGATTAGAAGTTTTGAAGGAAACTGGTTTGTATTCGTTATTGTTGATGATTACTCATGTTTTGAGTGGACAATCTTTTTTGCTTCTAAGGATGAAGTCTTTGAGAAATTTCAAGTAGTTGTAGGACAAGTACATGTTCAATCTTAAAATCAAGGCTCTATGATCTGATCATGGTTCTGAATCTGAAAATCAAAAATTCATGGAGATGTGTGACGAACAAAGAATCAGTCACACATTCTCAGCACCTAGAACACCTCAACAAAATGGGGTAGTTGAGCGCAAGAACAGAAAATTGCAAGAAATAGCACGAGCCATGTGTTAGGGCGTGGTCTCCCTCATGTCTTTGGGCAGAAGCTGTGGCAACCGTGTGCTACATTACCAATCGAACACTCGTTCGACCAATCCTCAACAAAACACCCTATGAGCTACTCAAAGGAAGGAAACCAAACATAAGCCACTTCAGAATATTTGGCTGCAAATGTTATGTTCATAACAACGGGAAGAACTCTCCAGGGAAGTTTGATGCTATCAGTGATCTAGAAATATTCTTTGGCTACTCTGCAAGAAGCAGAGCATACAAAGTCTTCAACAAAACAACTTCAAAGGTAGAAGAAAGTGTGCTCGTGGTGTTTGATGAAGCTGAACCGTATGTAATAGAGGAACTGATGAAGGGGAAGCATTTGGATTTGATTTAACCATAAAGACCACACAAAATAACAAAGATGAGTTACCAGCTGAAGAACTCATCACCCGACCAGTCAGTGACAGGTCAACACCTGATCGCAAAAAAATGGTGAAGAAGCAATCAACGATCCTCTATCACCAACAACCATTCATCAATCTCGAATCTTGTACAAGAACCATCCTCTATAGAACGTCGTTATAACATCTCTAAAGGAGTACGACTAAGATAAGAAGCATGAGATCTTCTCGCCTTCTCAACCACAGTTTCATCTATTGAACCCAAGAACATTAAAGAAGCACTTTAAGACTTAGACTAGATAAAAGAAATGCAAGAGAACTGAATCAGTTTGAAAGATGTAAGGTTTGGCATCTTGTATCTTGACCCTCACATCAAGGAGTACTAGGTATAAAATAGGTCTTTAGAGACAAACTAAATGATATGGGAGAAGTTGTAAGAAACAAAGCTCGTTTGGTGGCATAAGGATACCGTCAACAAGAGGGAATAGATTTCCAGGAAACATTTGCTCATGTGGCAAGAATGGAATCTATCTATCTACTTATAGCATTTGCCACTCACAAGGGTATAAAAATCTTTCAACTTGACATCAAAAGTGTATTTCTAAATGAATATGTCAAGGAGGAGGTATACGTGGAATAACCCCCAAGGTTTGAAACACGGGATGGTAAAAGCATGTCCCTAAGCTTAACAAAGCTCTCTACGGGCTCAAACAAGCTCCACGATCGTGTATGATCATCTATCTTCCTACTTTGGAAAATGGCTTCACAAGAGGTAAAGTTGACAAAACCCTATTATACAGAATAATAGAAAAGACTTTCTGATAGTGCAGTATATGTTGATGACATAATCTTTGGAGCTTCAAAAAAAATACTGCAAGAAATTTAAAACATTGATGAAAAAAGAATTTAAGATAAGTGATCTAGTAGAATTAAAGTTCTTTCTAGGGCTTCAAGTCAGACAAAATGTTGAAGGAATAATTATATCACAATAAAAGTACGTAAGAGATTTGGAATGGAGACATGCAAGCCATTTGACACTTCAATGGCAATTGGTACTAAAATGGGTATCATGACAGGTACCAACCGGTCGATCAATGGTTGTATAGGGAAATGGTTGGATCACTGTTATATTTGACAACTAGTAGACCTTACATTATGTATAGTGTTTGTCTATGTGCCAGGTTTCAAGATGATCCTAGAGAAAGTCACCTTACAGTAGTAAAAAGGGTTCTACGATATCTTAAGGAATCCATGAAACTTGGATTGTTTAACCCAAATCACTAACTGTGACATTGTAGGATATTCAGATGCAAACTATAGTGGATCCGTAACCGACAGAAAGAGTACGTGAGGGACAACTTTCATCGTTGGTTCATGTTTGATTGCATAGGGATCCAAGAAACAACACAGTTTTATAATTTCAACTGTGAATCAGAATACATAGCCGCGACAAGCTGTTGTGCACTACTCATATGACTTAAAAGTAAATTGGCGATTATGGTGTCAAAATAGGTATGTTGCCTATCATGTGTGATAACATTAGTGCTATATCCATCTCCAAAAATCCAATGCATTACTCTCATACAAAACACATTGATAAAAGACATCATTTTCTTAGAGATTGTTATGAAAAGGAACTAGTTGGGTTGAAATACATTTCAGCTGAAAATCAACTAGCAAACATCTTAACCAAACCATTAAGTAGAGAAAGATTCAATAATATTTCATGACCTTGGCATGATATTCATTAACCAAGACTATGCTGTCTTTCAACCCTCGAGACTGGTCAATGACAGGCAAGCAACATCTAAAGAATATCTTTCAGTAGTCTTTGCATGGTTTAAAACATAAATGTTATGTCAAACGACTACTTGAAACAGATACATCAGCTGCTTTACAAAGTGAGGATAGATTAGGAGGTGTAACTGATAGGAACCCTAAAAAACGCTAGAATAACGATCATGACCACTATTCATTGTGAATAGTTACAGTTACAACCTGTTAGCGAGCGCTTGGGGAGTGGTTCTGACCATTACCCGATACTCTATAAAAGTCGATGGAAGTTCTTCTTCCATCACACATTCCTTTTGCTCTCTCTAATCTCTCTAATATAAAGAATAAGTTTCTCTCCTCTCTTCTCAAAACACTTATGTGAGTTTAGTGCAACACTCCTAGAGCTCCCACCGAAAAGCTTCGCTAAAGAAGTCTTGATCAAAGAGTACTAAACTCCAGGAAAATCCTCAATTGATAATGACACCAAAGACTACTCACCACTCCAAAACTTCCAAGGTCACCTCTAGGCTATCAGTCCTGGAAAGCCCATCGACCCCAGCCGACAACTCCTGCAACTGCACCACCACTTACTCACCTACTAGAAGACCAAGAGAATCTGTTGAAACTCAAGGCCATGGAGGAAGGTGAAGTTCAAGCAGATGAGGTAACCTATATAAGCCTTCATCTTCCTAAGCTTCACAATCTCATTCAAGCTAGAAATCTCAAACCCACAACTCTTCTAGTATCAACTCCCTCAGAACCCGTTCCAATGGCGTCCTCTGATCAACCTCTCAAACTCACAAAAAAATCCCATAAAACAATCCACTGCACACAACCCAAAAATTCCCAAGAGAAAAAATTTCACCCAAGCTTCACCAAGCCAAACTCACACACCTCGCATATTCAAACGACTCCAACAGAAACAACAAGAGCCAAAGAAAACTCAATCTATACCTGAACTTACCTCTCGACGACTTCACGTCACAAGCGAAGGTGAAGAAACGAATCAAGAGGATGAAAAATAAGCCAGCAACCACCTTACAAGTTTCGCTGGACCCTAAGGCTCCACTCAAGAAGATAGTGTAGAAAAGGGTCAATCTTCAACAAAAAATTTCTAAGCAGCTTTGTGAAGAAAGAATAACTGGGCAAGGAGGGAGATCTAGTTAGCACTTAGAACCATTCCTAGCGGGGGTAGACACAACAACAAAGGAGAAACCATGGGCGAGAGAATCTCAAATGATCACGAGGGAGAATGAGGAAGAAGACTTCATGGTTCAATTCTTCAAAAAGAAAGGGGAAAAGGTATCGAGAAGATAGATAGAAGAGAGTGGTGGGCGTCAGCGGTTCACAGGGTTTTTTTTGTTATTTCTGGTTTTCGGTCTCACTTAAGGCAAACAAATTAGAGAGTAACATGTGGATAGAGATGGACAAAAATTGTAAAAATGTTGACATATGTAAAACGGATGAGAGTTCATAGGTGGGGAAAGTAATTATCTAAACCATGTGGGTGGATTGTGAAAATACGCCAAACCACATTGGTGGAGGATGTAACCAGAGCTTGGATTAACGGTAAAGCTGTTTCTATATAGTGTGGAGGTAAAGACCTCAAATTTTGTCTATATGGGGGGTGTTTAGATGTACCAGTTACCTCTTTGTTGTACATATGCTTAGTTCCAACATCATACTGTTAGTGAACATGTTTTGGTGGCTAGTCAACTATTGATTGGAAGACAAGATGGAAAATATTTATGTGGTTTTGTTCAGCCAACTCTTTGATCGGTAGACAAGATGGCAAACATATTTATGTGGTTTAATCAAAAGACCTAATTCATAGTCTGCTATAGAGATTTTCAAAAAAAATAAGATACAGATAATACAAATAGGTTATTGAATACTATAAAATTGATTTCTCCTAAACTTTTCTTCTATTTAAGCAAATTAGAGAAGTTCACTTCAAGCAATTAGACTACAAACGAATTTGTTAGTGCTAAACCTCACTTTGGATCTACAAGTAACAATCATCTTTTTTTTCCTTACCGCTGTAAATATTTATTTGTGAAAATGTTAAAATAATTTAGACCTTAGTATAGATATTTGAATAAAGAGAAATGAAGAAAAAAAGAATGCCATTGCTTTCTTTGCATATGATTTGTTTTTATCAATATAGTTTAAACATATGAGATTAATGTTGTTAATCACCTGGTTATATCGGGCAGAAACTAGACGTTAAATTAATATAGTGGATTTGTTAAAGAGAAAGTTACATAGTGTCATCTCTTTTAAAGGATAAAACAAAAACACCAAAAACAAAGAATAAATAAACCAACTACTGCTTGTCATGTGCTTTTTAAAGCCCATTTAACAGAAGCAAATGATAGAACTGTTTGGCTCTTAGAGAAGAGATATGATGGAAGCAGAGGATCAGAGACTGGGGATCAAACTAGCTAATGGTGGCCACGGGTCCGGTTCCACCGGTTCCGGTTCCATAAAATGTGTATTCGTATTCGGAACGGTCTGGGCGGTTCCGGTTCCGGTTCCGTTTTGAAATCTGGATTCGCTTCGGATTCGGTCAAAACCGGTTTCGGCCGTTCCAGCCAGTTCCGGTTTCGGTTCTGATCGGTTCTGACCGGTTCGGAAAGATTTGATCGGCTCCAGTTGCTTCGTTTTAGCTCGATTTGAGATCCGTTGAGTGCACACGTTGCTCTTTTCATCCACTTTACTCCTAGATAGCTTATTCTTCAAGTTTAAATCTAAATGTGTAAGAAACAAAGACTTAGGAATTTTTATGAATTTACAAAAAATAAGGAAAAAGAGAATTTTATTATATGATTCACTGCCTCATTAAAACCTTATTAGGTAAAAATCCATTGGGAAAACCCTAATAAGGAAAAGAGTACAACTACTAAGAGGTTACATTTTAAAAACCCAACGGTAACTTCAACGGTTCCGAATCCGACACGGTTCCAGGCGGTTCCGGTTCGGGCCCGAATCTCAAAACATGTATTCGATTCTAACTGCCTGAGGCGGTTCGGTTCCGATTCCCACCGGTTTCCGGCCGGTTCCGGTTCCAATCGGTTCCGGGTAGAACCGCGGTTCCAGGTAGAACCGGACCCGATGGCCACCATTAAAACTAGCTATCCATTATAAAGCCTCCTATAACCAAAGATCAAATGGAACTTTCAGGTTCAAAGATTCAAACCAAGTGATGTGCTATAATTGGTCTGATTTGAAAGAATCTCGAGCGAGACACTATTTCAGAAAATCTTCACCTCTTCTTCTCCAGTAGGTGATTATAGATTTGAGGAAGCAGTTAGGGGATACTTTCTTGTGATTTCATCCATGAGTTGAACTCTCCTTATCTCGTCTGAGGTGGTGGAGGCGGCTAAGCTCATAGGGTCAGATAAATCTCTTGGGACAGATGGAAGTTCTTCAAACTTACTGGCATCTTGTTGGCTTACAAGTTTAAGAATGTCTTAGCTATTCCCAGAGGAGAAACCACGCCCTGTCGTTTAAGGACTATCTCATCACTCTTATTCCAAAATCAAAGGAGCAGCTGACAGGGTGTATCTAGGGGGCAAGGGGGCACTTGTCCCTAAATTTTAAGAATTTGAAAGATATTAGATGCTGCTATTTTTAATAAGTAATTTTTAATTGATTAAAAATGTGTTAGTATATTTAATATTTTAATATAAAGTAACTTAATAATTCATTTGAATTATGGTACTAAAAATAATTAATTTTATTGTTAATTTCTATTTTGTTTCTTCATTTTTACTTAAACATATATATTATATTTTATTCGAAAGGAGTAACTTTTAATCCATTAAAATTTGATAATATAATTAAGTGTGTTCTTACATAATTTGATAATAGCTTTATTAGTATCTTAAAATCATTTTAGATGTACAACAAAAACATTCAAGTTTTTTTCAAAAACATTTGAAGTCGGTTAAATTAAAACATTATATAAAGTTAGGCAAAGAAATATACATAATTAATAAAATACAAAGGAGTGAAATATAGAAAGAAGACAATAATTGGGAAAGAGGAAGAAATAATAGGTTAGAAGAATTCAAAAATGATTCGCTGACTAGAGGAATTCAAAAAATGATTCCGCCGACTAGAAAAATTCAAAAAATGATTCCGCCGATTATTAAGATTATTCTATTTAGGGAATTACTTCATTTCACGGGGAGGAGCCAAGCTAAAAAATGGCTTATTCACCTTGAAAACTGATTTAAGCAAAGCTTGTGATAGATTGGAATGAAGCTTCATCTAAAAAATTCTTATTATAGTGGGGTTTCCTCAAAATTGGCTCTTGTCTGTCATGAATTGTATCTCTTTAGTCAGATGTGCTATCTATTTACATGGGTCTCCTGGTCTATTCTTCCGCCAGACTAGGGATATTAGACAAAGAGACCATTTGTCTCCCCTTCTTTTTATTATGGCTTAGAAATCCTTGACTAGCTTCCTTAATCATTCATATAGGATAAAAGGTTACAAAGGAATCAAAACGAAGTTTGGCCTTCTATATCTCATTTGGCCTTCACGGATGATACCATTTTCTTTGGAGTGACCTCAATTATAATGTTAATTTTTTAAGTGACAGTGTGAAGAAGTTTCTTCTAGCTTCCACTCATCAAGTGAACTTGGATAAAACTGAGATTGTGTATAGTAAGAAGAAGATGACTTCTCTCAAAATGCAGCTTTAGAATGCTCTAGGTGTACTGATGAAGTTTCTTATTTCTCTAAATGTATGGGCCTCCCCTTGAAGCTTGGGAGGAACAAATCCCAGATTTTATGAGTACATCATTATAACATTTCTGAAGAGAATCTCCATGGAGGTCAAGCCTATGTCTCAAGCCGCTCGATTCATTATGGTGATGAGTGTTTTACAAGATATCCCTTGTTATACAGTGTCGCTTTTTCTTCTCCCCAACACCATTATTGATAAGTGAAACTCCATCATTTATGGATTTTACTGGGGGAGGAAATAAGAGTTCCAAACCTATGCACTGAGATAGATGTCTTAAAAAATGGTGGCACTTATCTCCGTGGTTAGGTATTTTCTTGTTTTATTCGTATAAATTTTTAGCCTAGATTCAGCGATTGTTACTTGGAACCTCCAAAATAGGCTCTTTTTTCAAAAAAAAATTATTCGGGTTCTAGACGGTTACAACTGGGAACCACCAAAATAGATGGTAAAATATATATAGACCACTGCCTTCTATCTTCACTCATTGTAATTTTTGCAACCCTAACTGACAAACAAGGAAAATTCATGGTCTGCGCCTTTCTTCCTTCTCTTCTTGTGTTTGTGCTGCTTGTTGGCCAAAAATACATAGTGAAAATATATATACTTATGGGCAAAGATAAGACAAGTGCACCTAGTCGATGTAGTACAACAAGTGTCGTATCCACAGAGAAATTGGTTCAATTATCCTAGTCTCGGTATTTAATAAAAACAGCAAATAGAGGGTTTAGCCGGAGGCAAGCTTGATTGTTTAGGATCAGTGCAGAAATAATAAATACAGTAAAATAAGGTGAATTAATTGATATGGATGGAAAAAGGTATCCTAAGATAGCGGGGGAATTGCCTAAATTACTTAAACAAATTTATAACCATGTCTCAATTATTTATTATCTATTAGAGTTAATAAGGGTAAGTTACGAACTCTTAATAATAGCCTCAGTATTTTCCTACTCAATCCGGAGTGTAAATACCAAGGTTTATTCCTTTGTGGTACTAATATCTATCTCAAAATCATATGTTGATAGTTACCATAAAAATACAGTAGTTTGTCGCATACAACATTTAACAATATTTATTGAAAGGAATAAAAACAAGTATAATAAATGAGACAGGTAAAAAATATTTATTTAAGCAATATTAGGGTCAAACCCCATCCTAGGATACAAATAAAAATTACTCAGCCATTGACAGAAATAAAAATAGAGTAAAGATAGACATTAAAACAGAGTAAAGTTTTGAGGAAAGAAAGAACTCCATCTTTGGGGAGAGTTGTTTCGCTTCCGGGCTTGTCTCCGTGATTATGCCGACCTCAAAATGATGATAGATTGGTAGAATGAAGAAGAACGAACAAACAGGCACAAGTTGGTCCTGTCCGGGTGGGGCCACATGGACACAAACGCGGATAACTCATGTCCGTGTGGGGGCTGTGCGGACACAAACGCGGACACGGCCTGGTTTTGTGCAGATCGTCTTTTTCGTCTGGTTTCCTGGAAATGGAAGAGTTAGACTTATTTGGTGATGGGAAATGATGGAAATGAAGTGGAGATGTGGTTGTATGGATGGAGAATGGAATTTGGAAGGAGAGGAGAGTGAATTTTGATGAGCGTTGTGTGATCGATCGATGAGTTTAGAAGCAGGAGATGGTGGGTTTTTATAGAAGAAAGGAGGAGGAAGATGACAACGTTTGGATCAGGCGTGGGTGAAGAATATAAGGAATGTGGCGCCTGATACAATTGATGTAGTAGATAGATATGTTTGTAGGCGCCGTAAATGAGGAAAAACAGCGAAGGCGGTGCAGATCTATCAGTCACGTGATTTCTGGATTGGACACAGTCATTTACACGTGTCCATGTTTGTGTCTGGATTTGTGTCCGGATAGGGCTCATCAGGACGTGAGACGTCCGCGTTTCTGTCCGCGTAAGGACACAAATGTCCTGGCGAGATTTATTCGTGTCCGAATTTGAGTCCGCGTACGGACGAGTGTCCGAGTTTGAGTCCGCGTACGGACGCGATCTTGCTTCTGTCCGCGTTTGCGTCCGCGTAGGGGCTACGCGGACACATGTATTTCGTCTCATCTTGTTCTACAAACTTCGATAGGCTCCAGATTCTTCGTTTGAGCTCCGTTTTTAGATCCGTTTGCGCCTATGTGTTCATCTCTTCGTCTACTTTGCTCCTAGCTTGGTTTTCATCATGTTTAACCAATAAATCTGTAATATAACCAATAAAACATAAACTATAGGAAAACTAACCAAAGTGGAGAAATGAGCAAGAAAAGTGCTAATATAACATATGAAATACACCATAAATCATGCTATTTGGACACTTATCACACCCCCACACTTACCTTTTTGCTTGTCCTCAAGCAAAACCATGTACCCAAGCAAGTAGGGAATGCTCAATACTAACAAATATTATTATGAAAGGGTAGGATAAGGAGGTGAAAAATACGCGACTTAAACTTTTGAGGAGTGTGAACCATCACCTACTGGTGGCATAGGTGTGCTTAGGGTAAAAATAAAATATAGAGTTTCAGGGTATGATCCGGAGTGCTTCTTTGAAGATTAGGTAACTTTGAGAACTTTTACCATGGCCAACTTCTCTCAAGAATGGGCATTGAGGAGAAAACAAAAGGAAAAATAGAATTATGCATTTGTTTCACTTTTGCATTAGAGATGAGGAGATAAAATTTAGGCTTCAAGCCTTTGTATTTAAGAACACTCAACTCTCATTTGTTGGTTACCAATGGAGTCTCGCAAGTCCCTTGTTTATTTTTATTTATTATTATTTTTTTGACAGAGAAGCACCCCTTAGCAATCCCTAAGAAAGAAGACAGAAGGAACCCCTAAGCGATAAAAATCCAACCATTTCAGATCATTTGGTCACACCGCATAAAAATGCTCCTCAAAAGTAATTAAAATGAAAATTTTTGTACCTTTTATCCCACAATTCATAATAGTATTTGTTTTTAAAGAGAACAACCCACATATAAAGGGTCCACGATTTTGAATTTGGACAAACGCAAGATAAGCAGAGAGATTAAGCATTTTAAGCAATGTGTCAATCAAGAGAGACTTAAGACGAGCGACAGAGAAGTGAGTCCTCCCCCACACTTAGACTGGAGCAATGTCCTCATTGCGTAGGAAGAATTAAATTAACGAGGTCATGCAATCTACCAGAGTACCTCACACAATGCAAAGCAGTAGAGGAGTATGTAAAAATTTGAAGTGCAAAGCAAAGAGAGTGTACTCCCCAGAGTTCACAGAGTGTTTAGACAGAGCTCCCCCACACTTGAGTTCAGCTGTAGAATGACGTAATATGTTCCTGGAAAGAATATCTTATACATCCAGAAGAACTTAAGTGTAATTAAAACTCACCATATTTATTGAAAAGGAAAACAAACAGATAAAGTGAAAATTGAATAAAATAGAAGTACTGTAAAATGATAGATAGTGGGAGAACTTCCCCCATACTCGATGTTTAACCTCAGAGTAGCGGAGCTCGGTAGTGGTGTGGACATGAAGTTGCACCTGCATAAGATACTAAAGGCAGCCAAACCAATACCGGGGCTAACAGTGAAATAAATGAGCATTTTTTTTAAAACAAAATATAAAGATATTGAAATATAGGGAAATAGACTGTAATAGAAAGTAAAATAAAGATAGAAATTCGGGTTGTCTCCCGAAAAAGCTGCCCTTTTTTAAGGTCTGTGGCTAGACCGTAGTGGGGGTTAGATCAAACCTGGGGGTGGTTATGAGGAGGAGATCCAAAGCATGACTCGAAGGCATTTTTGAGTGTCCACCTGGATGCATGTTTACTTTTCTTGTCCCGCTTTTCATCAGGGATTGGTGGTGGTGCCTCTGAAATGGACATTCCGTCGGGAAGGGTGACAAAGAGAAGTGGGGAAGATGGTGATTGTGTGTCCCTCACAAGCTTGAGATCCTTGGATTTGTTGTCTGGAGACCTTCCTGTTGCAAACTCTAGCTTTTCATTATAATCTTGAAGGGTGATTGTCCCCCGGGCCACCCAAATGTGCACATTGGCTGTGGTGGAAAGGTCGTCCAAGGATGAGAGGTGTAGTGGAGTTCTCTTCGATGTCCAAGATGACAAAATCGCATGGGAAGTATAAGTGTTCCACTTGAATGATAACATCCTCCACCACTCCGCTTGGGTAAGCTACCGAACCATCCGCCAGTTGAAGGGTCATCTTGGTCTTTTTCATTTCTCCAATTCCCAGCTTTATGAAAGGAGGGGCATCAAATTTATGGAGGCACCCAGATCGCATAGGGAGTATGGAAAGGAGGTGCTACCAATTGTGACGGGAATGGTGAAGCTGCCTGGATCATTGCATTTCGAAGGTAGTGGTTGTTTCAGAATAGCTGAGCAAGCTTCATTGAGTGGTACGGTGCCGACTTCGACTAGTTTTGTTTTATTGGAGATAAGGTGCTTGAGAAATTTTGCGTAGTTTGGCATTTTGGCAATGAGGTCTACAAATGGTATGTTGACGTTTAATTGTTTCAGCACTGCCAGAAACTTCCCATATTCAGTATCCAATTTCTGTTTTTGGAGTCAGTTGGGAAATGGTAGAGGTGGTTCTTGTGGAGAAGGTTTTGGAGCTGGTGGAATAGTGAGAATGCTGGGAGATGTCTTTTCTATTGGAGCCTCAACTCTTTCTTCATTATCCTCTTGAGATTCTTCTAACCTTTGTGGGATGTGAATCTCGTTGGTTTTTCTAACGTTCTCAAGGTTATCGCCTTAACCTCTTCTTCTTCTTCTTCTAAATCGAGCTTTTCATTTTCATAACTGGCCACCAACTCCTTAAGGTAGGTCTTCTCGGACTGAATGCGATTTTTATAGATTGTGGCGGAGGTTTCTAATTCAGCTATATTCCCTTTGGATGTTTCGATTGCTATTACCCACTCTTGAAGGGAAGGGTGAAGTTCTGGAACCTCAACTGTTTTGGCCACCTCCATCTTTTCTTCCTTATGTTCCTTCACATAGATGCATTTGGCTTGCTCTTTTGGATTTGGCTTCGGTTGGCTTGGAAAGTCCCTGGCGGTCTTTGAGCAAGTTGTTTTGCGATTTGATTAAATTTGTAACACCCCTAATCCTAAACCTGTAATAATGTCGCAAGTCGTAGTATAATAAATAACATTCGCAGCGGAAAATAAAACTATCTATCCTTGGTGTTACATGCCGTTACTCACCCTTGTGAGTAACAAGACATCCTTACTCCTTCCAACAACTTCAACTCCTCACGCTGTGATGAACAAGATACTGAGCACTCTTAATATTACAAACCAAATCTAAACCAAATGAGCAACTTACCGAATACAACAAACTCCTTAATACAAAACATTAATAAACTTAAAAGTGTTTCTTGGGAACACTCCAGCTACCCTGTAACCCGCACTCTGGCTTGTGTCTTCTTCAGTAACCTGAAATGTTTTGCCCATTGAAGGGCTCGGCAATCGAAATGCTGGTATGCTAAATGTAGTCCTAAGTCATCTAGATTCCTTAGGTCGTTTTAGCCATCTTGATATTAGATTCTTTACATGAAATACCGGTTTACAATAATAACAGTAATAACTGTAAATGTAAACAAACACATAACAGTTCACCTGCAAATCATATCACATAATAGTAAACATCAACCAGATAATCAAACACCAATAATCCATAACAATAACCAAACAAGATACGCATATTAATTAACTGTACTTGTTAGTTGGCCACCTGGCCCTTATCCTTTAAACCAGCCACTTGAACTTTTCCAATTAAATTCCACCTCAGGCGTCATGTTAAGACAACCCTTAATATCTTAATAATGGACAGTAGTCCCCTGGGTTCCAATGGAACCGTTACCAGCTGACCTTATGGCCCTGGATAATTTTTTTGACCGATCCGGTCGAACCTGTGCACCAACGGCAGTGCCCTCCGCCATCGTCGAATGTGGACAATGGATTCCCTTGAGTGACTCCCCATTGAAGTCCCTCGTAGTGATCACGATGCGCAACCAGAAAGTCGAAACAGTCTGGATTCCTCTCTTTATAAGTTAGCCCTTTAGTCAGTGATACAATATCCAATCCTTGAGTTAAGACTATAACAGTTGACCATCAGTTAGGTTCAATAATACCTAAAGGTCAGTTAGTCTTGTTCTAGTTTAGATGTATAAACTTCCAGTCATAAGACGTTCGCGTAAAATAAAACGCAATAGTGTTGAGCAATACAGTATACAAGATATATACATAAATCACAGATATCGCTCTTAGCAATTAAACACACAATGTCTAGACCTTAGGAAAATCCTTAGGACATTCAGACCACATAATTAACATACCGTTCACCGGGATAACAGCTAGCTTGACAATTCCCGCTCTAGTAATTCCTTCTCGTACGCTGTTATATATACATGCAATACCGGGTAATATTAATACCACTATTCACTAAGTATTACAGTACTGTCACTGTAGAGTTTATACTCATAGAATACTAACTCTGTATGTTCTTTATTTCCTCCTGTTATTTAACAGTGGTTCTAGGTAGTTCGTCAGTTCATTATTTTATGCAATAACCACATGTGATAATGAATTTCTACCTTGTAGTATATTTCTATTTCTTTAATTATATACTCATAATTATTTCCACTTATTCCATATATCGATATGATTTGGTTATTTTTATTATAACTACAATTATTTTATAAACTTTACATTATACCCCATAATATACCATAATACATTATACCACTTAGTTTTAATTCCTTTCTTTATTAAATTCAAAACCAACCTTATATTTTCGGTAATTGCATAATGAACAACATTAACTTTTATAAATCACCATGACCACATAGACCTGGTTCTTTACAAATATAATATATTAACTTTTATAAATTACCAATTAACCCCTTAAACTTTCGGTTTCAACATATATTTCCTATATTTACAATTTAAACCCCAAAACTTTATATAAGTTACATATTCACTTATAAAATAAAGTTTTAATATTTAATTTTTATAAATACCGGAATGAACCTTATAATTATTCCAATTATGAATTCGCCCTATTTATATTTCGGTTTTACACTCCAACTTTATAAATTACATTTTCACCCATATCTTTTATAAACTTACTATTTGTCATAAATCATTTAAACCCAAAGTTTTTGGTCACACTTTGACCAAATCCTATTTTCATAATTAATACTTTATTATACCCAGAAAAGTCATATATATTCTCGGCTATACACTATAGTTTCCAATAATTACAAAATAGCCCCAAAAATTTATAAAATGTTATTTTTAACACTTGAACACTTATTTAAATTCACCAAATTCATAATATTAATTCCTACCTTATATTGTATCATAATTATACCAATATATTCCTTAACTCTCGGCAATCCTATTTAATACACCAAACTTTTCAAAATTTACATTTTAGCCACATAACTTTATAAACTAGCCATTTAAAATACTTGTAGCTCTTTTAATACTCCCAAAATTCATAATATAAGTTAATATACTTATTACTTATACACTTCAAAAATCACCAAATAATACATTTCATTCTCGGCTTTAATATATCTTTACCATATAGTTTTAAAACTTGATTTAAACTTTATAAATGTACATATAAATTTATATAAGCCATATAACACTTCTAAAAATTATGCTAATGACTTAGGATGATTATAAACTCAAATAGAACATTTAATCCCTAGATAATTTGGTTTAAACATATATGTATCCTAATTAATTTTTGTGACACAAATTTATACCTTAAGGTAATAATCTTACCTTATATGTTATAAATTATTTATTGACATATAACCAATATTTTTGGCCTTAATATTACTAAGGCCTATACATAATTTTTATACCAAAGTTTGAAGCTTAAATCAAACTTAAACTTAATAAACCTTAATTATAGAAACTTACTCCTCAAATCAAGACAATTCTTGTACTTGATTTCTCCTTGAATTCCAAGCTCTTCCAATGTTATTTTGATGAAGAACTTTGGCCTCCACACATAGGTTTAGGAGATCCATTTGTTAGACTTATAACAAGGATTTAAAGTAAGATTTGGAGTAGTTTTACAAGAGTTTACCTTAGGTACTCTTCAAGGAATTTTCGGTACACCTTGGGATGATAGATCTAAGTTTCCTTCATGAAATGATGAAGAGAATATAGATTCAGAAGCTCTAAATTTTCGGTAATAGTCTAGGTATTTACTTAGGATTTTCAACATGAAAATATACCTTACTTGCTCTTGTTTTCTCCTTGAGTTGTTGTTGATTCAAGGTGGTTCCCTTGGTGTTCCTAAGTAGCCGAAATCTTGCCTTAGTACTAGGGTGATTCTTGCTTCAAGACTTGATGAGAAATGCTAGGAAAATTACATAGAAATGAAGATAGAAGTTAAATCTCCATTAGTGGAGCTTTAAAGCTCTAAGGAATGAACTAGCAAAGGAGGAAGAAAATAGATGATTTTGGAAGCCTTACCAATCGGCTGGATGAGTGAGCAAAGGAGAATGGAAATTGCTCACGTAGGAAATAAGAGTTAGGCAAGGATAGAATTATTTGACACAATAATTGTCAAGTTGTTTAGTCTTTCCTTTTTTATTAATTTGGTGTTTGGCTCAAGAGAATGCTCTCGTTATTGTAGACCTTCGGCTGATTGATAAGGGAGTAGGGGTGGCTTGTTTGACAATTGAAAGAAGAAGACAAGACAAATGTAGGTAGGTGTTTGTCTTCTTTGAATTTTCTAAGCTAATTACCATGCTCATCTTTGCTTATTTTCTTGTGATTCTCGATTGCATAAGGCTGTAGATGCCAATTGATTTTGTTTGTTTTAAGACAAGAGAACATGCCTAGGTGGTAGATGTTCTAGTTTGATTTTAATAAGGCAATCAAAACCTTCTTTTTCTTGCTGAAATTGACACCATGTGCTGTTGGAGTCTATTTGATTTTTGTTGTTTTATACCTAGATATATGCATTGTTAGGTAGTTGTTTTATTTGACTATTATTCATCAATCTCCCCTTTTCCCTCACAAAATCGGCTGCCATATGCTAGTAACATGGGCTGTTTTATTTGATTACTAGCACATGGTATAAAGTAGATTCTAGGACTTACTTTTGCATTTTAATTTCATTATTTTTATATAAGCTAATCTCTTCTTGTTTTTCTCTTGTAGGTATACAGTAATGGGGCTCTCCTTGACTGATTTTATTTGACACATTATCACATGGTACATGATAAGGTGAGTCACCATTCCATAAGTCAATTTTTAAACCAAAACCAAGCTAAAACCACCTAAAATGGCGCATGCAATAGGGAGTAAATGAGACTGATTTTTAATTTGATTCCTGTCACACTATATTGTATTAAGACCATATTATAACATGTAATAGGTTCCAGCATTTATTTGGTACATTTATACTAAGGTAAAAGATGAAAGTTCTAAGGTAAAATGCTTATTTTAGGTACCTTTTTTATCATAATTTAGGCCCTACTTGTGCTATGATTTTAGCACTGGAATTAATTGATTTAGATGTTAAATTCATCCCCATTTAGGATTATCAACTCGTGGCTCCTCAAAAGCTTCAAGGTAATTGCGTAAACGCGTTTTTATGACACCCGAAGGTGCGTTTTTGTGCTTTAAGGATATTCTGAAAAATAAGTAGCCGCTATGAGTTCCAAGAGTTTATAAACATTTTTAGTCAATAATAATATATTAAGGCGTTACATTGAGTTATATGGGGTTATATCAACTCAAGACACAATTTCCGGGCTACCGGGACACTCCGGGGCAAAAAGGAGCGTTAAGAAATTCCCCCGAGCACTTTGTGTATTTTTGAAAAAGTAGCTCAATAATTCTCTTTAGAATGATGAATATTGATGATAGGAACTCTAAGAATGATTTATATTGGAGTTTGTGCCACTTCGGTACCTCTCTGGGGCATTCCCGGGGTTTATGGGGCCCTCAACAGGAACCTTCGAGCACTTTGTCTTTAACTGAGAATTTATCATGAGGACTTCGTCTTATATGTTTAATAAAGTGTTATGGTGCATTTGGAATGAAGTGTAATGCTTTATTTCATTTTATAAAGTATTTCCGGGACTTTCGGGCCTTAAGGGCCTTTAAGGGAACTCCCGGGCATTTTGTACTTTTACTCAGTTTTAGCTGGTGTCCTGTGTTCTAAGGGTCATACAATGATCCTTGATTAAATTCATATGATGTTCATAGCTTATATAACTTGATTTTCTTAAGGTCCGGCTTAACGCTCGTTTATGACCTTAAGGAGTTCAGGTGCGTTTTTAACGCCTAACTGTTTATATACTTTTCTCAGGGTTTAATAATCCCCTAGATAATATTTATTTACCATTATTTAATTATTTAAAGGTTAGGGGTATTTCAGTCTACCCCCCTTAAAAGGACTTCGTCCGAAGTCATAACTTCTACTTACATATCCTATGGAATCTAGTTCCTCGAATCTATTCCCTGTATGCTTTATCATTCCTGGGTGTCAATACTATACTGACACTTCTACATTCCGTCAGTAATCTGAGTGTATGCAATTCGTACATACACCTAACCTTGCCCATGGCAAACAATGTATTCATAGCATAAGTAACTTGATAGATGCTGTAAAATAAATAAGTGTCCCAACTTCCTAGCTATCCCACTAGGTCATCACTGTACAAGTGCAATACCAAAATACTCAGTCCTACAGAGTGCAGAGGCGTAAACCCTTGGCAGTAAATCTCTTGTGTGATTGCAATAGGAATGAATATACTGTAAAGTAAATAAGTGTACTTTTATTAACCATCCAAGTGTTGCATAGAACCATCAATACCAAGTGTTACATAGAACACAACCATAACCATTCAAGTGTCACATAGGACACAACAATAACCATCCAAGTGTCACATAGGACATATCAATAACCAGTGTTACATAGAACACAACCATAACCATTCAAGTGTCACATAGGACACAACAATAACCAAGTGTTACATACACATCCATAACCATTCAACCAATTGCACACATGCGCAACAATCAAACACAATCAACCAAATATAAAACCAGTATAGACTGCAGATATGCAAGTCGCATGTGGTGCTCTACCCCCCTTAAAAAGGGTTACGCCCACGTACCCTAGACTAGTATAACTAGTCGGTTAATAGTGAATGAATCTTCACTCTCATCATTTTTTTTACTTATGATTAGTTTTAAAGATAGCCTCCCGGCTGTAAGACTTTAGGTGGATAGGGCACATATTTTTGGATAAGATACGTGAAATACATTGTGCATTCCTCTTGAGCTCAGTAGATAACTCTAACTGATGGGACCACCACGCTTCCGCTGCGCAACTCTGATTAAGTAATGTCCAATCATTCTGGAATAGTCTTAAATGTGCTTCGTTGGTTGTCATTGTTGATCTTGTCAGGACTTCTGTTCGTTTACGAGGTATAGCCCCCAAGAATCTATGCATTCTCTGACATGTTCCATAGTGCATTAGTATGCTTTTATATTTGAATCCTGTATGTATGGGTGAAGGTGATCTACCATCTTGTACGTTGCCGATATTATCTCATGGCTTGTTTAAACTATCGTGTGTAACACACTTCCATTAATCGCCTCTTGTAGTTGTAATCGTCGGTGCTCGGGTCTTGTATTAATATTGGGTCATACTTAAAATCTCTCACATTGATCTTCAGGTCATCATCTTGTGATTCTGGTATTTGAGTTTACTATCACCATATTCGGTTTTCATTTTCAATGTAAAGTATGAGCTATGGTCGAACCGTGCATCTTATGTATAATATAGAAAGATTTCTTAATATTATTGATTCACCAATTGTCGGTAGTACATACACGTTTACTATCGTCAGTTCATCAGGTATACCGCAGTAGGGTTCCCGCTAAGGTTTCTAACAAGGTACAGTTTCCTCTCAATTGAACATGTTCTTGCGGTTGTTGTAACACCCCTACTACTCACTTAACATTGAATGAAATCGCAGCGGAAAAACACTAAACAATAACTATACGATTCGGTGCTACAACGCCGTCAACCACCCACGTGGTTGACAAGGTAGAATAAATACAAGTGTATCGGTTGATGATCAGACTCCCGAGCATTAGATAACAACATCCATATAAACATAACCAACATACCGAGTATTTAATACAAACCGTCACTGAAAACTGTACACATAAACTCCACTGTCAACTGTAACGATCGTCACTGTAACACGAACAGTACCAAAATATACACCACGGGAGCACAGGTGCATCCCGGGCTCAACATCCAAAATAACCAAAAGTAATTCTACAGCCTAGAATCTATAGCCATTCCGCTTCCTCGATCCTCATCCTGCAGTAAAAATATGGAACCCCCGAGGGGGTCAGCAACCCTTGGCTGGTATGGTTAACGCGCAGCCCATCGGCTACCGGGATACGCGCAACTAATTATCATGATGACATGGCATCATTCCTTTTTACACATAACATATACATATGGTATAGCAACAATATTGCATAGCACAACATCACATACATAGTGGGTACACTTCCCACAACAACAATCAAGAAGGTTAATCAACATAAGAAGCCTAGAGAATGGTTCACTCTCATGTTAAGCTTGTTACACACACCCATTACCGTTCTGTAGTCGAACGAGTAACTTAAGTCACAGATGGTTCGAATATTGTGACCCGAACACACCACACAAACACATGTTCCCACTAAACCGATCATAAGTCAGAATAGGTAAGCTTTGGAGGAAGCTAGCGGGAGATCGAACGCCAAATAAAGGAGAACAATCTAAACAACATAAGAGTCGAATCTGATACAGATATCTACTCTTAAACTTACATGCATGACCGGACAACCGGATTCCTCACTCCCCAGTTAGCACTTGTTAGAAGTTCAACAGTGGAACTTAACACAATTCACAAGCAAGTGGTAAGTCTGTTAGACACACACAAGGGAAATGAGTCACGTCACATAACATCACAATAGTATAAATGACTATAAACTCTTACATGGTTAAGTCTTATAACGTCATAAACACTCAGAAAAACAACAACACACAAGCCGGTGTAAACCGGTAGGCAACAGACTGCAAGAAAACCATACCTTGGTCCTTGCTTCGATTGAGTTTTCACCGTAGGCCACTCCTATACATAATTAAGAATGTCGGTTAATTAACTTACTTAACTTCAAATTTACTAAGTGTTTAACATGGTTATATGACATGTTTTAATGCCAAACTTACCCTTGATTACCTTCATCATACCCACTAGGGTTAACTACTTAATCCACTCTTTGTTTGTTTTTTGTACAAGTTTGGTCGACCGAACTTACCGACCGACCTTACACAAGGTCGGTCCATTCCAGAGCCACATTACCGTCAAAAATTCTACTCCGACCGACCTTGCAAGTTCGGTCCACAAGTTCGGTCTATTCCGAGAGTTTTTCCCCTTTGAAAACTTAGGCCCGACCGATCTTGGCAAGTCCGGTCACAAGATCGGTCGATTCCCGAGACTCACTGCGTACAAAAATTTAGGCATGACCGACCTTGTAAGTTCGGTCCCAAGGTCGGTCTATTCCAGAGACTCAATCCGTACTAAAAATCCATGCCCGACCGACCTTGCAAGTCCGGTCCCCAAGGTCGGTCCATTCCAGAAACCATTTCTCGCAGGGTAAACTGGGCTCGACCGACCTTGCAGGTCCGGTCCCCAAGGTCGGTCTGCTCCAGACCCTTGTTTTTAATTGCCCATTTAACTCCAAACTTCCCCACATATATCCTAGTATGTTCTAACCTTATTTGGGCACTTCAAACACCTCAAGACCTCCATTAAACTCTTTAAATCATTCACTAAAATCATCCTCAAGCATTACACAAACTTATAAAAAGGTTTACACTTGTAATGTTTTTCACTATTTCCTATGTGGTGTTTCATACCTATAACTTCCACTATTCCCAAATGTTTTCTCACCACTACAACATCATCTCCCAAGCATCTTTTCTTCCTAACCAATCCTTGAATATCTCTACAAGTTTATAGCTCCTCCATGCAACAATCACTTCTTCCTTATTCACCAACATTGCACAAGTCCTAAACACAATCTCACCATGATCTTGAAGTATCCCAAAACACTCATTTGCATTCTAAATCCTCTAAAATATGCTTAAGTCCCTTTTACACCTTAGAATACCTTAACATTTCTTCTCACTAGTAAAACACTTAACCATTCTAACACTTCCTAGTTCATCAAAACTCATTTTAAACACTTAGAACTCTTATACATTACTAAATTTTGACATGGGTTCTCCTAGAACATTACTAAGCCAAAACACATTGTTTCACCATTAAACATCAAGAACACTAAAATCCATCAAGAACATTCTTGTACACAAAACTTCACTCATTTAACACTACATCACAATATAGTGCATAATTTAAATTGCTTGGCACTTAGGCCCTTAAATAACATGGCTCTTAGGCCCTTAAGATGCATAAACCTTAAACACTGAATTTCCACAATATATTTGCCTTTGACCTGCAAATACACCCAACAATACATATGCCTTTTACTAAGTCCTTGAGAGCATTTTTCTAAGTCATTTACCATTGGCTCCTTAGATCATTTTATAAGCAATATAAGCTCATTTCTCCTAAGACTTTAAACTACATTAGGTTAGCACATTTACCTCTTTTCCTCACAACTTCTTTCTTGTTTCCTTGATTTAAATCGGCAAGGTGTTTGGTTGCTTGTCAACTTCTAAACAATATACAAATGAATGAAATGAGTATACAAGCTTTATGCTTCATCTCATTGTAAACCCTAAATACATAATACCTTAGAACATTTAGATGATTGTTTTACCTTGGATATGAAAGAGAGTTTGGATATGTAGCAAGAGAGGACTCCACCAAGCCCTTGGAAGATTCAAATGAAGCTAAAACAAGCAAGGTAAGGGCACCATTAATGGTGTTTTCGGACAACATACAAACATGAAGGAAATGTTATTTTCTTTGAGTTTCCTTACCTAGAAGCAAAGGAGAACAATAATATGTGAAAATGAGCTCAAGCTCCTCCCATGGAGATTCCTCTTGGCACCGAAATGGAGCTCTTGGAATTTTGAAAGGATGAAGTTGAAGAGCTTGGCAAGACAAAGAGAATGGTGGTCTTAGTTTTTGATTTGGCAAAGTGAGCTAGGAATTACAAGTGATTGAAGATAATATGGTGTGGTACTATTGCAAACCGTGAATGAGAGAAAGAAGGAAGGTAGAAGAGAGGTTGAAGGCGTGGAAATGAAGAGGGAAATGAGAGAATGAAGATAAGTTTGCTTTTAGAGATATTAGTGTTAAAGTAAATAGTAACTTAAGTAGTCATTCTTTATTTGTTTAACAAGCTAACAAGTGGTGACTCACCACTAAAAACCGGCCCCTTTAATGTCTTAGGGGTATTTTAGTCTTTGTTGACCAATTAAATTACTTATTTGACATATGTTATAAACTAGCTTATTTTAGTTACTATTCACTAAAACAAGGCACATAGTTGTGAAATTTTTGATTTCCCATTGATATAGACTTCCAATGTGATACTAAGTAGTACACATATTAATTAAAGAGTAATGATGGACATTTAGCCATTCAAAACTCATTTACAAGACAATTTTTCAAAAATGTGCTTTAAGACTCCTTAAAGCACATTTTGTGTTTAAACTTGTTTTCAAGCTTGGTTTTCTTTGGTAATTGGTTTAATATTCATTAGTATAAAAAAGGTCTTGGTAAGCTCATTAGGTCTTAACCAAGCTTATCCCAAGCTTAGAGCACATTTAGCCCTAATTGACTTTAAGGTATTTATTGTGTTTTCTATGGTTTAAATTGTTTACTAATGTTTCTAAGACTCTTTTTAGTCTTAATATACCATATTTTAATGTTTAAACCACATACTAAGGTTTGGGTATTTCAATCTACCCCCTTAAAAGAACTTTGTCCCCAAAGTTCATACTTCCACATATCCTAAATATTAGAACACGGGAACATATAAATAATACTTCCATAACAACATTAACAACATACTTACATAACATCGGACACAAGGTCCATACAACAACATCATTCAGACACAACGGTCTGTAACATAACAACATAACATAGACGATGTATTTAAATACACGTCGTACACACATAACCGAAACGGCTCTACCCCCTTAAAATAGGGGTACGCCCCGTACCCTATACATACAAATACTAAGAAGTAAACAATGACGGGTACTTCGCCTTCATCTTATCTTCCAGCTCCCAAGTGGCCTCCTCACGTCCTGGTTAGACCAGAGAACCTTCACCAGTCTCACAGACTTATGGCGAGTGTCTCGAGTCTTAGTATCCAGAATCCGTACCGGAGTCTCCACTGATCGCATGGTCGGCTCTAAGGTTAGCCTTTCAGGCTGAAGCACATGAGACGGATGAGACATATATTTCTTCAACTGGGACACATGAAATACATCATGTACCTTGCCCAGCTCGGCGGGTAAATCAAGTCTGTAAGCTACCGGGCCGATCCGCTCCGTCACAACATAAGGCCCCACATATTTTGGGCTCAACTTGCCTTTCTGGCCAAAACGAAATACTCCCTTCATGGGGGATACCCTAAGAATACCTGATCGCCCACGGCGAACTCCAGGTCACGTCTGCGCACATCGGCGTATGATTTCTGCCTATCCTGAGCTGCCTTCATGTTAGCCCGGATTTGGCGTACTTCTGCTTGAACTTGTTCCAGATACTCTGGTCCTATAATGACCGTCTCACTCGACTCATCCCAGCATAATACTGGCGTGCGGCCATGGTCTACCGTACAAGCCTGGAAGGGAGACATCTTGATCGAAGCATGGTAACTGTTGTTGTAACTAAACTCGATCAGATGTAAACTATACAATCCAGCTGGTCTGAAAATCAAGTGCACATGCACGTAACATATCCTCAAGTGTCTGGATGGTGTGCTCACTCTGACCCATCTGTCTGTGGGGGAAGGGTGGTGATGTTACTTAGCTTCAGCTCGGTGTACCAAGCGCTTCCGTGTGGATTTCCAATACTTGAGAGGAATCTGGTATCCCTGTCAGACACAATTGTTTTCGTACCCATGATGTCTTACAATCTCTCTGTCGAAGAGCTCTGCTAGTTTTGCCACTTTCCAGGTGTCCTTCATCGGTATGAATCGAGCCACATTGGTCAGTCGGTCAACAACAACCCAAATCATATTCAGACCTCCCCTTGTAGGCGGAAGCCCTACTACGAAGTCCATAGAAATGTCATGGAACTTTCCACTCAGGCACTGGCATTGGCTGTACCATACCACCAGGCCGTCGGTGCTCAAACTTGACCTCTGGCAAGTGAGACACCTCAATACAAATCATTCACATCCTTTTTCATTCCAGTCCACCAAAAATAACGTTTCATACCCTTATACATCTTTGAAGCTCCGGGGTGAATCGAAGTCGTAGTTAGAACAGTGGGATTCACTCAGTATGCGCTCTTTCAGTTCAGCGCTACTCCTCGGAATACACAGTCGACCATTGAGCCTAATCAGGTCATCATCGTGGAGTCGGAAGTCGTACTTCTGACCCTCGAATGTGCCATCAATAAGCTTCTGCCTGATCTCCAACATATACTGATCCGTCATCTGAGCACTCCGCACCTCTTCAACCAAGCCAGTATGAGAGACTAGCGAATGGAGAGAGTGTGCTCGGCGACTCAATGCGTCAGCTACCACATTTGCCTTACCTCTTTGTACTGTAAATTGATGTCGTAGTCGTTTAAAGAACTCGACCCACCTTCTTTGTCTCATGTTCAACTCCTTTTGAGTGAACAAGTATTTTAAACTTTTGTGGTCAGAATAAATTGTCACACTTACCCCATACAAGTAATGTCGCCATATCTTCAATGCGAAGACAATGGCCCCCAGTTCTAAATCGTGGGTAGGGTAGTTCTCTTCATGCTTCTTCAGCTGTCGGGAGGCGTATGCTACGACCTTCCCGTGTTGCATCAACACACAACCCATACCTCTGCCTGATGCGTCGCAATAGACCTCAAAACCATCTGGACCGTCTGGTATAGTCAGGACTGGTGCAGATGTCAGAGCATCCTTGAGACTCTGGAAAGAACTCTCACAGTCGACTGTCCACTCGAATGGTGCATCCTTCTTCATTAAGGAAGTCATCGGCTTCGAGACACTGGAGAAGTCCTTCACAAACCTCCTATAATAACCTGCCAGACCGAGGAAGCTCCTGGATGTCGGTAACTGTCTTCGGACCTAGGCCAGGTGCGCACTGCATCAATCTTTGCCGGATCAACAGCGATCCCGGCCTCAGAAATCAATGACCAAGGAAAGGATACTTGGTTCAACCAAAATTCACACTTTGAAAATTTAGCATACAACTGATTCTTTCTCAACGTTTGTAACACATTTCTTAGGTGGCTTTCATGCTCACCTCTCGATTTCGAGTACACAAGAATATCGTCGATGAAGACTACCACTGACTTGTCCAACTGATCTTGGAACAAGCGGTTCATTAAGTCCATGAACTTAGCTGGTGCATTGGATAGACCAAACGGCATAACCATAAACTCGTAATGTCCATATCTGGTTCTGAATGCGGTCTTCTCAATGTCACACTCACGGATGGCAATCTGATGGTATCTGATCGTAAATCTATCTTGGAGAACACTGATGCTCCTCTCAACTGATCAAATAAGTCGTCGATGCGTGGTAAAGGATAACGTTCTTCACCGTAACTGCATTCAGCTCTCGATAGTCAATACACAGGCGGAGAGACTACCGTCCTTCTTCTTCACGAAGAGGACCGGCGCTCCCCAGGGTGAAACGCTAGGGCGGATAAACCCCTTGTCGAGTAGGTCTCTCAGCTGCTCCTTGAGCTCAGTCATCTCTGCTGGAGCCATACGATAGGGCGCCTTCGCAATTGGTCCGGTGCCCGGAACCAAATCAATTCAAACTCAACTTCCCGTGCTGGCGGCATGCCCGGCAGTTCCTTAGGAAATACATCAGGAAACTGACACTACCGGCACATCTGGGCTAAACTCTGGGTCTCTCTCTATGTCCTGGACATAGCAGAGGTATACATCATTCCCTCGTCGTAGTTCACGATACATAGCCATGGTGGTGATGATCTGAGTCGAAGGCTCCCTGGGCCTCTGGCGGTAAGATATAGTAACCCCAGACGGACTCCGAAGAAGCAGACGATGCTCGGCACACAGGATTCTGCCCTTGTACCGCTCCAACCAGTTCATCCCGACAATCACATCAAAACCAAGTCCGTCGAACTCTATCAAGTCGATCGGAAACTCTTCATCACGAATTCGTACAACAGCATCTCGGTGGTAGCGGGTACATCTGATCCGCTCTTTGACGGGAGAGTGACTAGGAAGTCTGGCATCTCATCACCGTCTAACCCCAGCCTCTTCGCAAAAGATAGCGAAATAAATGTGTGTGAGGCTCCGGAGTCGAACAAGATCGAAGCGTCCACGCCATTGACTGGAAAGGTACCGGTGAGGATTGTACGCTCTTGCCGGCTTCTGCCTCATTGCAGACACTCAGTATACCTCCCGTTCCGAGTGCACAGCCTAATTCATTGACAAACTAATAAGTATTTGATAACAACACGGTTGATATACTTCTAACAACTCCACTTTATTGATTAACACTCCTTTTCTTACAACATTCGTTGGTTTACACTGTTGACATAACTAACACATACAACATCCTTAACATACTCTGGTTTAACACATTACATCATTATACAAGGCTTTAAAACTGTCTGAAGGTCAAATTCAAACGTCCGGGTTTCATGTGTGTGGCATTGATCACTGCCGACGGTGCGGTATTCAGTTTGATCTTCTTGATGCCATGATATAGCATCCTTGACTGCCCACCCATGATTAGTACACATCTCCTGATTTCAACACTAACTTCTTTGCGAGATCAGCACGCTTCTGCTCGCCATATATAAAACACTGCGGTATCACCAATGGACCAAGACACCACGGGTACTCCCTTACTTAGAGACTCGGGTGACTCGTCCTTATCTTGGTGTAAACCAACCGTCCACCTTTCTGGTAGAAGTTCACAATACATAAATCCGCTTTAACACTTGGAATTGAATCGTTTCAACTTGCTGAGCAATTCCCACGGCGTGGTTAACGACCGCAAGGAACTCCTCAGGTATCATCGGTACCGTTGCTCCATCTTCAGCTCGCACTTCTTGATATGTTATGGTGTAAGGATTCCAGTCCTTACCCATGCACATCATCTTCAATTTCATTCTCGATCCACTCGGGTATTCGGGTGTGTAGAAACCTCCGGGTGTTGCTCCCAGTTCATTGCATCGTCTGATGATGTGGATTTGTGCTTCCGGTGTCAGGTATCCATTTAAGAGTATCATACCTGGTTGGATGACCTGACATTGCTCCATTGGAAAGTCGGTGATGTTGATGGTGGTTTCCTCAGGGTTTGGTGTGGGTGGGATTGGATAACAAATATTGAAGGCTCCTTTAAGTTTAGAATTATCTAATTAGGTGACTTTCACATTATACCTTAACCCTTACTCACATGGTAGTACATTTGGACTCACTAACGCACACATGCATGAAATGCGGTATGCAATCACTTATTTCACTCAATAGTTTAGGCGGTACGGTACCTGGTCTAGTAGAGGGCCCTGGCGCCTCAGACCGGTCCACCACATGCAGGGTGGCCTTGCTAGGTCCCGACCCCTTCCCTTCTGGGAATCAGTGCTCCTCTGATCTGTGGGTGGCTGGTTAGCCGTCTTCGGGCCATCGATGGTCGCTGTGGCCTTACCCTTCCACTGCCCCTTGGGCTTGTTGACTCTGCTGTTGGGGTTCCGGTAACACTCATAGTCACGGTGACCCCACTTCTCGCAGTAGCGACACTGCACGTCATTTCCTTTGCAGTCTTTGCCGGGGTGGTCTCCGTTACACCACTTACAATAGTAGTGGCGCTCCGGTCCAGAACCCGTGCTAGCTGCTATCACAGTACACAATCAATACTTACTTCATAACTTAACAACATACACTTCAACTTGTCACACATGATTAAATAATTACCCTTAGGCGGGTAAGAGCGTAGGGTTTCGCCGCATATGCATACGTGAGCTTCAGCGGCTCCTCTCAGCTGTGGTGGTTTGGGCTTGGCCCTTGTCACCCTGGTGCTGACTCTTCTGGGGCTGGGGGTAAGGCTTCTTCTTCTTCTTTCCTCCCCCGTACCCCTGCGGACTCTGCCCTCGCTCGTGGCCTTGCGCTTGTGCGCATTCTCCTCGTCCCTCAGACGGACGGTAATCTCAACCTTAGCAGCGGCATGATAGCACTCCTGGATTTAGGATGTCAGTCATGCCCCGCAAAACATACTCACAAACTCACATTAATATTCACTTATGGACTACACTTATTCACATCACACTGTATTCTAATTACCTGCAAGTAGCATACTCAGCTGGCCCCATCCCGTAGCGAAGACGGTGGCTGAGACCGTTGTAGAAACGGTTTACCAGCACCCGGTTCGAGTATCCCAGGTCCGGTAACAGGTGGATAAGGCCGGTGAAGGCAGTGTAGTAGTCATCGACCGACACCTTATCCCCCTGCCTCAGACTATCCAGCTCTAGGCGCTTAGCCTCTTGCACATGCACAGGATAATATTTGGCTCGCAGCAGAGCCGTATACTCTCTCCAACCAAACTGAGGATCCGCCATCCGGTCCTCTCTCACAAGCTTCCACCAACTTTGTGCCGAACCCTTCAGGTAGTAAGCGGCAAGACGGACCTTGGCCCCAGCAGGCACATCCAAAGTCTCGTAGGCGGTCTCCAACTCGGAGATGTACGCCTCCAGCTTACATGGGTCGGTCTCCCCATGAAACGACGGGGGTCTCAAGTCTGCCAGTGCCTTGACCCAGTTGGTCTCTCGTGCGGGGCGGTGGTGGTGGTTGAACTTCGGGCTGTTGCCCCTGCTGAATTGCAGCTACTAGTTGTGGGACCATCTGGGCTACGGCGGCCGCTACAGCATCGGCCATGACTTGTGCCGTAGGGTTCTCACCCTGGTTCCCAGTATCACCAATGCCGCGCCCGCGGCCTCGACCTCGTGGTCTACCTGACATCTGAATTCACACGAACACTTATTAGCATTGTGCTTACACACTTATCGGTTCAACGGTTGTAACGTCTTCCCGACAACAAGGTATCTCCACACTTAGTTAGTGGTTAACCTTTACATAACTGCTCACTTAGGTAACTATGGTTAGGCTTCCTAACTCGGTATATTCCTAAGCTCGGTATTCTAGTCATCAGAGCGATACTTCGCTCTGATACCACTTTTTGTAACACCCCTACTAAACATTTAACAATAATGAAATCGCAGCGGAAAACAACTAAACAATTCGGTGCTACAACGCCGTCAACCACCCACGTGGTGACAAGGCAGAATAAATACTAGTGTACCGGTCTGATGATCAGACTCCCAAGCATTAGGTAACAACATCCATATATACATAACCAACGTACCGAGTATTTAATACAAACCGTCACTTAAAACTGTAACGTAAACTCCACTGTCAACTGCAACAATCATCACTGTATCACGAACAGTACCAAATATAATGCCACGGGAGCACAGGCGCATCCCGGGCTCAACATCCAAAATAACCAAAAGTATATCTGCAGCCTAGAATCTATAGCCATTCCGCTTCCTCGATCCTCATCCTGCAGTAAAAATATGGAGCCCCCGAGGGGGTCAGCAACCCTTGGCTGGTATGGTTAACGCGCAGCCCATCGGCTACCGGGATACGCGCAACTAATTGTCATGATGACATGGCATTCATTTTAACATATAACATATACATATGGCATAGCAATAATATTGCATAGCACAACATCACATACATAGTGAATACACTTTCCACAATAACAAACCAAGAAGGTTTAACAACATAAGAAGCCTAGAGAATGGTTCACTCTCATGTTAAGCTTGTTACACACACTCATTACCGTTCTGTTAGTCGAACGAGTAACTTAAGTCACAGATGGTTCGGATATTGTGACCCGAACACACCACACAAACACATGTTCCCACTAAACCGATCATAAGTCAGAATAGGTAAGCTTTGGAGGAAGCTAGCGGGAGATCGAACGCCAAATAAAGGAGAACAATCTTAACAACATAAGAGTGAATCTGATACAGATATCTACTCTTAAACTTACATGCATGACCGGACAACGGATTCCTCACTTCCCAGTTAGCGCTTGTTAGAAGTTCAACAGTGGAACTTAACAAACAGTTCACAAAAAGTGGTAAGTCATGTTAGACACACACAAGGGAAATGAGTCACGTCATAACATCACAATAATATGAACAACTGTAAACTCATTACATGATTTAGTCTTATAACGTCATAAACATACAGTAAAACAAACAACACACAAGCCGGTGTAAACCAGTAGGCAACAGACTGCAAGAAAACCATACCTTGGTCCTTGCTTCGATTGATTTCCACCGTAGGTCACTCTTATACATGTTTAGAACGTCGGTTAATTACTTACTTAACTTCAAATTTACTAAATGTTTAACATGATTATATGGCATGTTTTAATGTCCAAACTTATCCTTGATTACCTATATTATAACCCCTAGGGTTAACTACTTAAGCCACACTTTGTTCGTTTTTTCGTTTTTTTTTTACAAGTTTATGTCCAACCGAACTTACCGACCGACCTTACACAAGGTCGGTCCATTCCAGAACACACATTACCGTCAAATATTCTACTCCGACCGACCTTGCAAGTTCGGTCAAAGTTCGTCGCAAGTTCGGTCTATTCTCGAGAGTTTTCCCCTTTGAAAACTCGGGCCCGACCGATCTTGGCAAGTCCGGTCGCAAGATCGGTCGATTCCCGAGACTCTCTTACGTACAAAAATTTAGGCATGACCGACCTTGTAAGTCCGGTCCCAAGGTCGGTCTATTCCAGAGACTCAATCCGTACTAAAAATCCATGCCCGACCGACCTTACATGTCCGGTCCCCAAGGTCGGTCCATTCCAGAAACCATTTCTTGCAGGGTAAACTGGGCTCGACCGACCTTGCAGGTCCGGTCCCCAAGGTCGGTCTGCTCCAGACCCTTGTTTATAATTGCTCATTTAACTCCAAACTTCCCACATATATCCTAGTATGTTCTAACCTTATTTGGCACTTCAAACACACCTTAAGACCTCCATTAAACTCCTTAAATCATTCATCAAAATCCTCCTCAAGCATTACACAAATTCTTATAAAAAGGTTTACACTTGTAATGTTTTTCACTAAGTTTCTATGTGGTGTTTCATACCTATAACTTCCACTATTCCCAAATGTTTTCTCACCACTACATCATCATCTCCCAAGCATCTTTTCTTCCTAACCAACTCCTTGAATATCTCTACAAGCTTATAGCCCCTCCATGCAACACATCACTTCTTCTTATTCACCAACATTTCACAAGTCCTAAACACAATCTCTCCATGATCATGAACTATCCCAAAGCACTCATTTGCATTATAAATCCTCTAAAATAATGCTTAAGTCCCTTTTACACCTTAAAATACCTTAATGCATGTTTCTTTCACTAGTAGAACACTTAGCCATTCTAAACACTTCCTAACTTACCAAAACTCATTTTAAACACCTAAAGCTTCTTATACATTATCTAAATTTCGACATGGGTTTTCCTAGAACATTACTAAACCAAAACACATTGTTTTCACCATTAAACAATCAAGAACACTAAAATCCATCAAGCACATTCTTATACACAAAACTTCACTCATTTAGCACTACATCACAATATAGTGCAATTTAAATTGCTTGGCACTTAGGCCCTTAAATAACATGGCTCTTAGGCCCTTAAGATGCATAAATCATAAACACTGAATTCCCACATTATATTTGCCTTTGACCTGCAAATACACCCAACAATACATATGCCTTTTACTAAGCCCTTGAGAAATTTTACTAAGTCATTCACCATTGGATCCTTAGATCATTTTAACAAGCAATACAAGCTCATTTCTCCTAAGACTTTAAACCACATTAGGTTAGCACATTTACCTCTTTTCCTCACAACTTCTTTCTTGTTTCCTTGACTAAATCGGCAAGGCTTTTAGTTGCTTGTCAACTTCTAAACATTATACAAATGATAAAATGAGTATACAAGCTTTATGCTTCATCTCATTGTAAACCCTAGATTATACATTGTTTTAAAACATTAAGATAGTTGTTTTACCTTAGAACTTGAAGAGAGTTTGGATATGTATCAAGAGAGGACTCCACCTAGTCCATGAAAGGTTGAAATGAAGCTAGAACAAGCAAGGTGAAGACACCATCAATGGTGATTTTCGGAAAACACTCAAACAAGAAGGAAGTGGAGCTTTTATTTAAGTTTCCTTACCTTGAAGCAAAGGAGAACAATATGATGTAGAAATATAAGCTCAAGCTCCTTCCATGGAGATTCTTCTTGGCACCAAAATGGAGCTCTTGAAGTTTTGAAAGGATGAAGTTGAAGAGCTTGATGAGACAAAGAGAATGGTGGT